>CAMZMU010000128.1:29613130-29920701 GCA_947311845.1 Poa pratensis
GACGTGAAAACCCTATGTGCCTGAGCAAATATCCACGAAAAGTTCCAGAGACGCCACCACCGTCAACCCTAGTATGGGAGGGTTCAGAACCTCTTCCCCCACCCTGCCGGAGAGGGGAATCGTCACCGGAGGCTTCTACATCGCCATGCCTGCTCCGGAGTGATCGTGAGTAGTTCATCCTTGGACTACGGGTCCATACAGTAGCAGATGGTTATCTCTCCACTTTGTGCCATCATGTTTAGATCTTGTGAGCTGCCCAATGATCAAGATCATATTATTGTAATGCTACATGTTGTGTTTGCTGGGATCTGATGATATTGAATACTATGTCAAGTTGATTATCAATTTCTTATATGTTATTTAAGATCTTGCATGCTTTCCGTTACTCGTAGATGCTTTGGCCAAGTAGATGCTTGTAACTCCAAGAGTGAGTATTTATGCTAGATAGTGGGTTCATGCCTCCATTTAACCTGGGACAGTGACAGAAAGTTCTAAGGTTGGGATGTGCTGTTGCCACTAGGATAACCTAACGATGCTATGTCCACGGGCATATGTGTTTGTTTACATTACGCGCTTTACTTAATGCAATTATCCGTTGCTTGCAACTTAATACCAACGGGGACTCGATGACAACCCGGCGGTGGATTATTAGTCATAGACGCTGTTGGATAACGGTCTATGTATCTTGTCGTAATGCCCAATTAAATATCATAGTAGTCACCATGTCATATATATGCATTGTCATGCGCTTATTTTCAATTGCCCAGCTGTAATTGTTCACCCATGTTAGTTATCTTTTATGGAGAGACACCACTAGTGAACTGTGGACCCCGGTCCATTCTTTTACACTGATTAAACAACCACAAACTGCAAACTGTTCCTTTTTCATTCGCTGCAATTAATACATTTTCCACACGAGACGTTTAATCCTTTGTTTTCAGCAAGCCGGTGAGATTGACAACCTCACTGTTTCGTTGGGGCAAAGTATTTGATTGTGTTGTGTGCATATTCCATGTTGGTTCGTATTGCGCCGTGCGAGCCACCAACAACCTTCTGAAGAGTTGCTGCTCCTACTGGTTCGATAACCTTGGTTTCTTTCTGAGGGAAAACTTGCTGCTGACTGCATCATACCTTCCTCTTGGGGTCTCCCACGAGCGTGTGATTCACGCCATCAAGCTCTTTTCTGGCGCCGTTGCCGGGACAGCAGTCTTCTGCAAGGGGAGTTTCACGCTTCCAATCTCTTTACTTTGTTTTGTCTTGCTTAGTTTATTTTATTTTATCTTGTTTGCTTTCAATTATCAAAAACACAAAAAAATTAGTTTCTTGCATTTAGTTTATTTCGGTTTGTTATTATGTCTAGTTATTTATTTGCTATCAATGGTTCTCTTTTGAAACAAAATCTTGTGGCTAAGTGGGTTCACGGAGGAACAATTATTATAAGGAATACCGCTTGTCTCAAAAAGGGCATATGGGAACAAATAAGTAGATTGAATTATTTTGCTAAAAACTTGTGCTCTACTTATGATGAATCCTACTGCTTTAATGAATCTTTATGTTGTAGAAGGCATAAACACCTCCCTTTCCAATGTGATTATAATGATAATGAAACTTTGCTGCTTATGCTAAAGGAAATTATGACTTTGGTAATCTTGAGCGAATTGAAGAATTTTGTTTTTAAGGTGCCTATGAAATTGCTGGTTATATTCAAAATGATGATGCTCCTTGTAGAACTGAGAATTATGCTATACTTGGTTATTGCCTTGAATATTATAATGATAATCCTTATATCACTGAATTTCTGAGAAAATTTATTCTCCAGAACAACTTGCTACCTTTCAGGAACCGTGGAGAAGAAATTGCTGAACTGAAAGATCATTGGATGAAAAAGAGGAAGAGAGTGAACAAAAGGAGGATCTACCTTCTAATGATAGTAACTCTTTAACTCTTACATTATATGATTACCCTCATGCCTACTAAGGAGGAAGAGTGCTATATTGTTGAATGTCATGATTCTATTGAAATTCTCCTTTTGATAAATTTGAAGTAAACAACCTCCTTGACTCAATAAAGAGGAAATTGCAGAAAGTAAAAATGTGCTCCCTAATGTTATATATGATAATGCTCTTGATGATGGTCCTATATTGCCTAATGATATTATTATACTACTATTGTCAAAAGTGGGTTTAATACCCCTGTTTTTGAGCTTAATAAAATTATGTGTTTTAGATCATGAAAAGCATGCTTTATGTGATAGTTATATTGTTGAGTTTGTTCATGATGCTACTGAAAGTTATTATGAGAGAGGAAAATATGGTTGTAAAAGTTTTCAAGTTACTAAAACACTCTCTTATGTTGAAAGTTTTGAAGTTGCATTTGTTTCATCTTTCTATGCTAGTTGCTTTATGCTTCAATAATTTATTTTATTACAAGATTCCTTGCATAGGAAGTGGGTTAGACTTAAATGTGTTTGATATTTGCCTCTTGATGCTCTTTTGTTTTCAACTCTTATTCTTATGAGAGCATCATTAAAATCTTCTAGCCTAGCTAAAAGGCATTAAAGAAAGCGCTTTTGGGAGGCAACCCATTATCTTTTTTTCAGTTTAGTCAAGGAGTTGTTTACTTCTGTAGCAACTCCTTTGTATCTTTATTTTCTCGCATTGTTGTGCCAAGAGTAGCCTCTAATGTTAAGACGATGCTTAATTTTGATTGCTGCGCAGAAACAGATTTTTGCTGTTCACTGTACGAAATTCCTAAAATCACCAGATTGTTAATTAAATCTGAAATTTTGTGCGTAATCTTTATGAATGTCTGAATCTTTCATTAGTCTAGAGTTTTCATCTGAGCGTCGTAAGTGCCTTGAAAAATTCGTTTTGCGACTGTTCTGTTTTAGACAGATTATGCCTTTTTTTTTGCATTCTCTCTTTTACTAGTGTTGAGTGAAATTCTTTTTTGGGTGGAAGAGCTTCACATAACATCAGTGGCTGTAGCTAATGTTTAAAGTAACAAGTCATATTGCGTCTATAGAGAACATGTGAGTTTTTGATTATGCACTAACCCTCTAATGAGATCTACTTTGAGTTTGGTGTGACGGAAGTTTTCAAGGGTCAAGAGACAAGGATGATATAATAGGATCAAGAAGAGTGAAGAGTTAAGCTTGGGAGGCTCCCATGGATCTCCCCATATTTCAAGAAGACTCAATCGTCTAAGCTTGGGGATGCCCAAGGCATCCCCTTCTTCATCGTCAAATTATCAGGTCATCTCTAGTGAAACTATATTTTAATTCTTTCACATCATATGTGCTTTTCTTGGAGCGTCTGTGTGCTTTTATTTTCAGTATTGCACTTTTATTTTCAATAAAGCTTGACTGGACCCTGCATTCTTGATTGGGAGAGAGACACGCTCCGCTTTTTCATGAGAATACTCCTATTCTTCACTTATATTTGTTGAGTATTCATATCTAGCGCTGTTCAGCTTTTAGCTCTTGTTTTCATGTATCTCTTGTCAGAGCTATTAGCTTTCTTTTGTAGAAAGTACTCTCTTGCTTCACTTATATTTGTTTGGAGAGTTGATTAAATAAATTGATTGGTGTTTGGTTGGTTCAGAAAATGTTGCATGTGGTAATTGGTATAAGGAAAAACTTGCTTAATCTTGTAGATCACTAATTTGGATAACTTGATGCTTGTCAATTGTTTTGAGTTAACAAGTAGACATGATTAAATTTGTGCATCACATGAGTTAAGCCTATTAGTGAAGAACTACCGTAAAGCTTGTTGAAAATTTGGTTTGCATCGGTGGTATCTCTAAGGTCTAGATATTTTCTAATAACAGGGTTTGGTTAACAAGGAAGACGGTATGAAGTCTTATAACGTTTGCAATATGTTGTCATATAAAACTTGGTGTACGGGTTGATATTCTTGTTTGCTTACATAACCTTGCTAGCCTAAACTCTGTACTGAGAGGGAATGCTTCTCGTGCATCCAAATCCTTGAGCCAAAATCCATGCCATTTGTGTCCACCATAACTAACTATATGTGGTATTTCCTTGCCACTCCAAGTAAAATTTTCATGTGCTACCTTTAAATTATTCAAAATGTTATTATTCCCTTTTTGTGTCAATGTTTACTAGCTCATGAGGAATTAGTGTGGTTTTCTTTATTCTATTTGTTGAATGGAATTTTACACCTGGACTAGTGGCATATACATCCGCTTATCCAATAACTTGCAAAAAGAGCTGGCAAGGGGTGCCCAGTCCTAATTAATTAACTTTAATCAATTAATTCTCTTCACACTTTTGCCCTGATTCATTAGTAAGCAATGACAAATAGTGAAATACCTGAATGTGTGTAAACCAAAGAGAAAGAGGGATGATCTGCCTTGCTGGTAGAAATAACGTCCTTCATGGGAGCCGCTCTTAAAAGTTAGTTTGACAGGTAGAATATTGTTCTCACCAGCTACCATTCGTTGACAATTAACAAACACCTCTCAAAAATAGATACTCCTCCATGGTATGTGATTGATGGAAGGCACCGAGGATTCGGTTAGCCATGGCTTGTGTTAGCAAGGTTGGGAGGAGTATCAAATATTTTATGCAATCTCTATATGCTTTCAAAAACCTAAAAGCTCTAACACATGACTTAATCCTTGCTTCCCTCTGCGAAGGGTCTTTCTTTTACTTTTATGTTGAGTCAGTTTTCCTATTCTTTCTGTCTTCCACAAGCAAACACTAGTGTCAACTTTGTTACAACATGCGTTATATGCAATGTATTGAACTTGTTATACTACTTTGTGTTGACAATATCCATGAGATAAATATGTTGAAAGTTGAAGCAAATGCTGAAACTTAATTCTTCCTTTGCGTTGATTGAATACCTTTTATTAGAAACTATTGCTTTATGAGTTAACACTTAGCAAAACTGTTTGATGCTTGTCTCGAAAGTACTATTCATAAAAACATTTAGCTTGTGCGATTCATTGTTTACTCATTATCTATTTGCTAGCAAATTATAGACCATTGACTTGGATCACTTTATTCATTTACATGTGCCTTGCAATATTATATGATCAAGATTATGATGGTAGCATGTCACCTAAAAATTATTTTGTTTTTATCGTTTACCTACTCGAGGACGAGTAGGAACTAAGCTTGGGGATGCTGATACGTCTCAAACGTATCTATAATGTTTGATGTTCCATGCTTGTTTTATACCAATTGCTACATGTTTTGCATCTACTTTATATCACGTTTATACATTTTTTGGGACTAACCTATTAACAAGATGCCGAAGTGCCAGTTCCTGTTTTCTGCTGTTTTTGTATTCCAGAAAAGCTAGTCTAGAAATATTCTCGAAATTGGACGAAACTACACGGGGTCCCTTTTTTTCCAGAACACGCCCAAAGGAGCAACGGAGAGGAGCCACGTGGGCCCCACACGCGGGTAGGCGCGGGCCACCCCCTGGCGCGCCGAGGCCACGTGTGGGCCCCACGGAGGCCTCCAGCCGCCGCCCTTTCGCCTACTTATTCCCCCCGACACGAAAACCCTAAGTGCCTGAGCAAATATCCACGAAAAGTTCCAGAGACGCCGCCGCCGTCAACCCTAGCTCGGGAGGGTTCAGAACCTCTTCCCGGTACCCTGCCGGAGAGGGGAATCGTCACCGGAGGCTTCTACATCGCCATGCCTGCCTCCGGAGTGATGCGTGAGTAGTTTATCCTTGGACTACGGGTCCATAGCAGTAGCTAGATGGTTATCTCTCCACTTTGTGCCATCATGTTTAGATCTTGTGAGCTGCCCTACATGATCAAGATCATATTATTGTAATGCTACATGTTGTGTTGCTGGGATCCGATGAATATTGAATACTATGTCAAGTTGATTATCAATTTATCTTATATGTTATTTAAGATCTTGCATGCTTCCGTTACTCGTAGATGCTTTGGCCAAGTAGATGCTTGTAACTCCAAGAGGAGTATTTATGCTAGATAGTGGGTTCATGCCTCCATTTAACCTGGGACAGTGACAGAAAGTTCTAAGGTTGCGGATGTGCTGTTGCCACTAGGGATAACGTAACGATGCTATGTCCACGGGCATATGTGTTTGTTTACATTACGCGCTTTACTTAATGCAATTATCCGTTGCTTGCAACTTAATACCAACGGGGGACTCGGATGACAACCCGGCGGTGGATTATTAGTCATAGACGTTGTTGGATAACGGTCTATGTATCTTATCGTAATGCCCAATTAAATATCATAGTAGTCACCATGTCATATATATGCATTGTGATTGTCGTGGTGGGATCACGACAGATGCCATGGGTATGGCTAAGATGGGGCCGAATGGTCGTTGGGGGAATCTGGGGAGGGTTTATGCACTCTCGAAGTGCACAAGCAAGAACACACAAAACGCGGCAAGAACACAAACTGAAAACCAAGCCACCAAGAACGCGAAGCACACCGCGATGTACCCTGCTTCGAGCCCTCTTGCGGAGGTAACACCCCTACTGCAGCACTATCCTAGTCAGTGTATAGCTCACGGCAACAAGTACAGGTCGCTCCTCGAGCTGTGTGATGATACAATGGTGAGAGCTTGAGGTGGGAGATGAAGTTACTAGGAGAATGAACAAGGGTGTCGGGGTCTCTTCTCTCTCTTTTTCCGTCCCCGTCCGCAGGAGGGGGGAAGCCCCATATATAGGCCAGCCGGGTTACCGTAATGCCCCTCGCCGAGCACTGTAGCCATGCCTCTGCTTTGATCATCATTGTACTCCTGTCAGGGACAAGACACGACCTGCCCATCCCCTGCTCCCCACAGTGGAGCTAGGATGTCCCCTCTGGCTGAGACAGGACGTAGCCGCGCCGAGCTACCTCGTAGCCATGACCCCGGATCTCACGCGGTCAGCGGTCAGAGGCGTGTAGCCCCGCCGAACCTGGGGCACGCCTATGCCATGCTCCGTGACAGACGCTTCCGTGTCAGGCGTGAAGTGACTGGAGCATTGACTCCTGCCCGAGCTACGGCCTCCTGCCGTGGTTAGCCCGGCTCCTGGGCTTAAGACTTGTTGCCGTGAGCTATACACTGACTAGGATAGTGCTGCAGTAGGGGTGTCACCTCCACCAAGATTGCGCCCTCAAGCTCTCAGGTCGCCATCTCCGAGCTCTTTTTGCTGCTACTACTCAGCCAGACATCAGGGCTGAGGCTCCTGCACGGTTTTAACCGGAGTCTTGGCGCATCTGTCTCCGCATCCTTCTGAGGAGGCGGAGGAGTCTGATCTGGGCGGGGAGCAGAGTGCCCCAGGCCGGAGTCAGATCTCGGCGGTGGAAGTTCGGCGGAGGAGACGCGCGCCGGGGAGGATATGGTCTTCTCTGGGCTGGTGAGGTCAATGGACCGTTCTGGAGGAGAGGCTCTGACGGGGCTTCCGAGGTTAACCTCGACCTCAGTGGTTTGAGCTTCAACCACTGGAGGTAGTGGTGAGTGTATTGAGCTATGGCTCTGCTTGACCTGCCGAGCCGGGCTAGACGAAGGAGAAAGATTAAGTTAGAGTGTAAAAACTTAAACTCGGAGCAGCGTGAGAGGTAAGGTGGAGCAAAGGAGGAGCATAGGTGACTTACACATCTTCCTCCACGGGGCCTCGCTTCTTGCGCCTCGCCGAGGTTTTCTTGGCACGCTTGGCTTGGGGCGCCGCAGTATCCGAGGTCTTGGAAGCCTCGGCATCCGAGGTACTAGGTCCTGAGCGCTTCCGGGAAGCTGCAGACGCTGGATGAAAGTTCTTATATGTTGGAGGAGCATATGAAATGGGAATAATGTTGACAGGTTCCAGAATTTGGCAATCGTCATCGTCATCATCGTCGTCAGACCAGTCTCTGATGGAAGTGGGAACTTGTTTCTTACCCGGGTTGGAGGAGCCAGTCTTTGGGGCGCACCTCGGAACGGCCTTAGGGATCGGAAGGTGATCACGCCTGACACGGAAGCGTCTGTCACGGAGCATGGCAGAGGCGTGCCCCAGGTTCGGCGGGGCTGCACGCCTCTGACCGCTGACCGCGTGAGATCCGGGGTCAGGGCTACGAGGTAGCTCGGCGCGGCTACGTCCTGTCTCAGTCAGAGGGGACATCCTAGCTCCACTGTGGGGACGCAGGGATGGGCAGGTCGTGTCTTGTCCCTGACAGGAGTACAATGATGATCAAAGCAGAGGCATGGCTACAGTGCTCGGCGAGGGGCATTACGGTAACCTGGCTGGCCTATATATGGGGCTTCCCCCCTCCTGCGGATGGGGACGGAAAAAGAGAGAAGAGACCCCGGCACCCTAGTTCATTCTCCTAGTAACTTCATCTCCCACCTCAAGCTCTCACCATTGTATCATCACACAGCTCGAGGAGCGACCTGTACTTGTTGCCGTGAGCTATACACTGACTAGGATAGTGCTGCAGTAGGGGTGTTACCTCCGCAAGAGGGCCCCGAAGCAGGGTACATCGTGGGTGCTTCGCGTTCTTGGTGGCTTGGTTTTCAGTTCGTGTTCTTGCCGCGTTTTGTGTGTTCTTGCTTGTGCACTTCGAGAGTGCATAAACCCTCCCCGGATTCCCCCAACGACCATTCGGCCCCATCTTAGCCATACCCATGGCATCTGTCGTGATCCCACACGACAGTTGGCGCCCACCGTGGGGCAGATTGAGGCGTTGGAGGGAGTTTACATCCGGGCGGGCTCAGGCGAGCGTGTTCTTTCCGGGCTCATCACCAAGATCGGTGAGTTCACCTTCATCAGCGACAATGCGGGGTGCTTCGCCGGCAAGCCCTTCCCGAGCATGGCTTCACCATGATGCTTGGTAGCTTCGTCACATACGTTGCTGTCGAGGTTGTTCGCGAGTACCCGGAGCAGGTGCTCGTGGACGACGAAACTCCTCTCCTTGCGGCTCTAGGTCGGCGTATCACTCGCCCCGGGAGCTGCGTGGAGGTGATGATGACCGGTCCGGTTGATGCCGCTGGCAAAGGAGATGCCAGCACAACCAAGCCGGCCGAGGTGGTGGCTAAGGTGAGAGCTGCAAAGCCCAGGCTAGAGAAAGAGTTGCCTGGCACCCCCGGGGTGCAACGCCGAGGTGTAGTCCTAACAGAGATAGCGGAGACACTAGCAGATCCTGTAGATCCCGGAGTAGATATAGTGGTGACTGCAGCCGAGCTAGAGGAGAAGCGTGTCTTGTTGCAAAAGGAGGCTGTAGCAATGATAGCAGCCCGAGATGAGTTCAATAGAGATCTGCGTGAGTACAATGCAGCGAATGGCTTCACCCCGGTTTCAGCTGATACCAATAGGTTAGCCGAGGTGCGGCAGAGGGGCAAGGGGCTCAATGATGAGATAGACAGGGAGGCTCGACCTACCACTTCGGCTAGGAGTGAGAGTCGCGTGTCGACTGGAAGGCCGGTGTATAGTTCCCCTGCTAAGAACCTCAGGGCTGCCGAGGCAGGCAGGGCCGAGCTATCCGGGTTGACTGGAGATTGAAAGGACAATGATGTCGCCTAGAGGGGGGGGTGAATAGGCGATTAAAACTTTTCCGGTTTAGGCTTGCTAATTGCGGAATAAAACTAGGTGTTTAAATTAACAAGCCAACAACCTAAATAAACTAGGCTCACCTATGTGCACCAACAACTTATGCTAAGCAAGACAAGCAACAAGGTGATAGCAATATAGAATACTTCAAGCACGAAGGCTATCACAAAGTAAAGTGCATAAGTAAAGAGCTCGGGTATAGAAATAACCGAAGCACGCGGAGACGAGGAAGTATTCCCGAGTTCCTCCTTTAAAGGGAGTACGTCTCGTTGGAGAGGTGTGAACCGACACAACGGTTCAACAACCACAAAGGTTTCACCCTCTTCTCCGATGAACCGCACCACAAAGGTTTGGTTCACCTTCCACTATCGGTATTCCTTCGAGGCGGAATCCGGAGCCTTTCAACAACAATCCGAGGCACAACCCACAAAGGGATTGGGGGCTCCCGAACGGCTTTCAACAACAATCCGAGGCACAACCCACAATGGGATTGGGGCTCCCGAATGGCTTCAATTGACCACACAAGGGTCCAACCACCACAAAGGCGTCTAGGGCCCGAAGACCCAAGAGTAACAAGTTCACAAGCTTTCAACTTCCACGAATCCTCGTGGAGAGCACACCGATGCACCAAATGCAAAAGGCAAGAGCACAAGTGCTCAAATCCTTCATTCTCAAATCCCACGACAAGCAACTAATGCTTATGGGGGAGAAGAGAGGAAGAACAAAGAGAGAACCACACAAGAACTCCAAGAACTAGATCCACTATGTTCCCCTCACTTAGAGGAGAGATTGATTGGTGGAAATGTAGATCTAGGTCTTCTCCTTCAATCCTCCAAAGATCAAAGAGTTTGGGTGGAGGGATTGGGAGATATCAAGGAAATGAGCTTGCAACAATGGAGGAGAGAGAAAGCAAAGGTTGCTGGGCTCAGCTGGCTGGCTGGAGGAAGGTGGTACCCCTCCCAGAAAAGTAGCCGTTGCAGCCAGATTCACACCGGAGTTTCCGGTCCAAGTGACCGGATACTCCGGCCTGGGGCGGAAACTCCGGCCCCTTGGGGGCGGAAACTCGGGCCCCACCAGGAGGTGAACAACAAACAGACGAGAGAAGCTCAGGCAGAAACTCCGGCCCCTGGGACCGGAAACTCCGGCCTGGGGCGGATACTCCGGCCCCTTGGGCCGGAAACTCCGGCCCCCACCAGGGGCTGAACAAGAAAAACACTCTCGAGGAAAACCAAGGACCGGAGACTCCGGTCCAGAAGACCGGAGACTCCGGCCTGAAAGCAGTGAAACTGCAAAGCCTGAAATGCAATAACTTTCTCGTATGAACTCCAAATCAGGTGAATCCAATTGAGTTGGAAATATTAAGGGTCACAAATATAGAGGGGATACCACACATGGGAAGGTGTGGACCCTAACTCGAAGGTGGATCGGTAATATTTCCAACACGAAAACGCAACAAGTTTTCAATAAGAAATCCGTTTTCGAAGAACTTGGGCTTGTCATGAAGATCACGACAAGCACCAAAACCCAACAAGGAGAAAAGCCAAATAAGAACCAAGAAAGATGATATGCCAAGTATGCAAAGGTATGAGCTCTCCACAAAGATGCGATCAAGTTACTCACTTGAGAACCCCTCTTGATAGTACGCCGTCTATCCTAAAACCCGGTCTCCCACTAACAACATGAGACCGGTAAAATAGAAAACCTATCAAGATCATACCTTTGCCTTGCGCATTCCACTTGAGCTCGATGATGACGATCTTGACTCTCTCAAGTTGGAACACCTTTCTTGATTGTGCTTGCTAGCACATGCTTGATGAAGACTTCTCCAAATGCTCCCCCATACTCCATTATGGGAAAGCCTCGCTAAGCTCCGTCTTCATGTCTCCTCTGCACTTCATCTTCTACACATGACCATTCTTCATATAAACCCTTAAATAGAGCATTGGTCATCATGCCATCTTCAAGAGTCCAACACATGAACTCCAATGGACAAGATCTATAAGAATATCTCAATGTAAACATTAGTCCATAAGGAGTGTCATTAATTACCAAAACCACACATGGGGGCAACCATGCACTTTCAGAGATGCATGGCGTGCGCAGCAGAAGCGAGTCAATGAATTAGTGTATGTAGCTAATCAGCAGAATGAGGCTCTCCGCAGGGCCGGGGCTGGTGATTCAGAGATGGTTTATTCAGCTAGGCCAGTTAGTCAGGTGTCCAAGGGGCAAGCCTCGTCTCCACTCGTCGGAGGAGCCGATCGAGCCCGGAGTGTCACCTCGGGTCAGAACAAGCAGCTACAGATGTATGATCCGGTGTTAGCAGCAAAGCAGAAGGTGGGCCAGGGCAATGCTAGCCGAGCTAAGGGAAACCCCGGCCCAGGTAATGCAAGCCGAGCTAAGGGTAACTCCGGTCAGGGAAATCAGAATGGCGGGCAAGCAGCGTCGGCTGGCCGAGGTAAACCACCTCCGCCCCCGAGGTATCAGCAACAACCCCGGCCGCAGGGGCAATATCAGCGAGAGCCGGAGTATGTTCAGCAACCTCAGAATGTCGGTCAAGGCGATGACCGATATGATGATGGAGACTCGGCCATGGCGCGAGCTGGATACCACAGAGTGGATGGGGCGTTGGGACCTCGGATAGGAGGTCGGATGTTAGCTCCAGGCGATGTTCGTAACAAGCTGGATAGAATCTACTTGTCCGAGCAACTGGAGGAGGAAGGCCCTCCTGGTCCGGCGTGTTTTGGACCTCGGATCATGAAGGAGCCACCACCACCAGTATCTCAGTTCCAGTTAGGTCGGAACACCAAGCCATACAACGGGAGCACCAAGCCGCAAGATTGGCTGACAGATTATGTATCCTCGGTGCACATAGCGGGGGGCAATCGCCGATGGGCGGTCCGGTATCTCCCGCACATGTTGGAAGGTCCAGCTCGGATCTGGCTGAATAATTTGCCGGAGTATAGTATCAACTCCTGGATAGACTTGGAGCTGGCGTTTAACAGCAACTTTGCTAGTACATACAAAGGCCAAACCGACCTCAGCTCCTGGCGGCATGTAAGCAAGATGATCATGAAACTGACCGAGAATTCTTAACTCGGTGGAGCAATGTTCGGAATTCCTGTGAAGGAGTTGTAGAGGCACAGGCCATTTCCTGGTTTGCAGATGGTTGTCGACATGGCAGCATGCTGTGGCAGAGGCTCCAAAGAGATATGCCGAAATCCCTAGCAGAAACAATCCGGGTTGCAGATTCTTATGCTCTGGGTGATCCGATGCAGCCAGCAGCAGAGGCAGGGCACGTAACAGAAGGAGGGAGCCAATAAACAACCGGCTCGGACCAAGGTGTAATGACCGCCAAGTTCGGACAAGAGGAGGGAGCCGGACTACCCATACACCTCGAACCAAGTTGCAGCGGTGAACCCGGATCAGCCCGAGCTGGAGGTGTCCAGAGGCCGAAAATCAATGGTCCGGCATTTAGTCCGAACCCGGAGCCACCCTTGACTTATGAATCAATGATAGATGGTCCTTGCGTTACCATACGACCGACCCGCAAGCCAGCCAACCATTCAACCCGGCAGTGCAGCTGGAACCGCAGAATCAGGAAGAAGGGGCAAGGCCGGAGGAAACAGAGGAGGACCACCTCAGAGATTTCAGCCGAGGTCTAACCCAAATCTGTCCGGAGCAAATGTTACCCCATAACCACTGCACCTCCTCCGAGGCCTGCAGCAGCAAGACCGTGAATGTGTGAATGTCCGAGGTAACAACAATTGGTGCCGGACCAAGTCAGCAGTATGAATACCCCGGAAATGACTATAGAGAGGCTCATGCGAGCTATGTGGTCTTTGTGACCGAGCCAACTGACAAGAAGAGCGTGCAGAGGCGTGCCATGGAGGTGAATGCAGTAATGCCGGTGGTGCCGACCTATATGAACTGGTCTGAGCAGGAGATCACTTGGAGCAGGAAAGACACACCTCGGATCATGCCGAGCCCTGGAAAGTATGCCCTGGTGGTAGATCCGACGTTGTGTGGGCCTACTAACAATGTGAGGTTTACCCGAGTTCTGGTGGACAATGGCAGTGCCATCAACATCATGTACCGAGACACAATGGTGAAATTGGGCATATCGCCAAATCAGTTGATGCCAAGCAGTTGTACTTTTCATGGGATTGTGCCTGGCGTTTCCTGTGCACCCATGGGCAAGATATGGGTGGATGTAGCATTTGGAACCAAGGATAACTGCCGAGTTGAGAGTATCGAGTTCGAGGTGGTGGACTTGGAGAGTGCATACCATGCATTGCTTGGAAGGCCGGCTCTGGCCAAGTTCATGATTTCCACCCATGTTGCATACCTGAAGATGAAAATGCCAGGGCCTAATGGGATCATATCCATCTCGGGTGACTACAAGCGAGCCATTCAGTGTGCCTCGGCGGGGTCTAATCTGGCCGAGTCTTTGGTGATCGCAGCTGAGAAGAAGAAGCTGCATCAAGTGGTGGCAATGGCGCAGTCAACACAGCTCGGCTGTCCGGACTGATGAGCCCGGACTCAACTGCGCGTTCGAGGTGCCCAAGGAGACCAAGAGATCCCCATTGACCCGGAGCACCCAGAGCATGGCCATCATTGGGACCGGGCTGGGCGAGAAATAGGAAAGCGCGCTCTGTCACTTCCTCCGTGAGAATCGGGATATCTTTGCATGGTCGGCTAAGGACCTGCCTGGTGTTCCGAGGGAGTTGGCAGAGCACTCTTTATTTGTCAGGCCGGAGGTGAAACCGGTGAGGCAACCGACCCGTCGTCTCTCAGACGACCGAGACAAGTGGTGCTGGACGAGCTGGCTAAGTTGCTTGCAGCCGGGTTCATTATGGAGGTGCTGCATCCGGACTGGATATCCAATCCGGTCTTGGTGGAAAAGAAGAAAGACGAGCCAGCCGTGGTCAAGGTGTGGCGCATGTGCATTGACTTCACTAACCTCAACAAGGCGTGCCCGAAAGATCCGTTTCCATTACCTCGGATTGATCAAGTGATCGATTCCACTGCTGGTTGTGAACTGTTGTCTTTTATCGATGCGTACTCTGGTTTTCACCAGATACCACTGAACCCGAAAGGATCAAATAAAGACTGCTTTTATTACCCCGTATGGGGCGTATTGCTATCGTGTCATGTGTTTTGGTCTGAGAAATGCCGGGGCAACTTATCAGAGGTGTATGCAGAAATGCCTGCACTCTCAAATGGGCAAAAATGTGCAAGTGTATGTCGATGATATCGTCATCAAAACTAAGGAGAAACGTACTCTCCTCGAGGATCTCGAGGAGACATTTGTGAATTTGAGAAAGTATCGGTTGAAACTTAACCCGGACAAGTGCACCTTTGGTGTCCCGGCTGGAAAGTTGCTGGATTCCTGGTGTCTAGCCGAGGTATCGAGGTTAACCCGGCCAAGATCCGAGCTATTGAGAACATGAAGTTACCGAAGTGTTTGAAAGATGTGCAGAAATTCACAGGGTGCCTAGCCTCGTTGAGCCGATTTGTAGCGGCTGGGAGAAAAAGCCTTACCTTTGTACCAGCTCATGAAGAAAAGTACCGGGTTTACATGGACCCCGCAGGCCGACGTGGCGTTCAATGAGCTGAAAAAGATGTTGTCCACGCCCGGTGTTGGCGTCACCATTGCACAATGAGCCGATGTTACTTTACATTGCGGCCACAAACCGAGTTGTAAGTGTGGCAGTGGTGGTGGAGCGCGAAGAAGGTGGCAGGTCGGTGCAGAGACCGGTGTATTACTTGAGCGAGGTGATCTCTACCTCGAAGCAGAATTACCCTCACTACCAGAAGATGACGTATGGTGTCTACCTGGCGGTCAAGAAGTTGAAGCATTATTTCCAGGAGCATCCCATGACGGTGGTGTGCGAAGCTCCAATCTCGGAGATCATCGGGTGCAAAGATGCAACTGGCCGAGTTGCCAAATGGGCGATTGAGGTGTCTCCATATGCACCACATTATGAGAGAAGAGATGCAATTAAATCCCAGGCGTTGCCGGACTTCTTTTGTGATTGGGCCGAGATGCAGTATGAGCCACCCAGGCCGGACTATAATTATTGGAAAATGCATTTTGATGGGTCCAAACAAAGATCGGGCTGGGGGCTGGAATAGTCCTCACCTCGCCAAAGCGAGATCAGCTGAAGTACGTGCTGCAGATTCATTTCTCAGCATCAAACAATGTGGCGGAGTATGAGGCCTTAATCCATGGCCTCAAGGTGGCAAAGGAGATCGGTATCCGGCGTGTAGAGTGCTTCGGCGATTCCGACCTGGTGGTGCAACAATCTTCTGGAACTTGGGATGCTCTGGATGCCAACATGGCGTTATATCGGTTCCATGTGCAAAAGATATCCGGGTTCTTTGAAGGGTGTGAGTACAGGCATATACCTCGGGCAGAAAATGATGCTGCCGACGTGTTGTCAAAGCTCGGTTCATCAAAGAGGCAGTACCACCAGGGGTAGCCCTGAATCACTTGAGAACTCCTTCAATCAAACCTTCTCCTGAATCCGAATCTATTTTCATCCCGGCGGAGCAAGAGCCCGGACCTGTTCCAATGGAGGTAGACGTCGGGTGCGTTTGGTCGGACCCGGGGACTGCGTGGCAGAGCTCGGGGACTGCGCACCGAACCTCGGGGACTGCTCATCAGACTCGGGGACTGGTCGCAGGATGGTGGAGGAAATAATGGAGGAGATTATGGTGGCCGAACCAATGGAGGTGGACGAGAACTTTTTCCTTTGCACCCAGTGCCGGAGTGGGCGGAGCAAATCATGAAGTTCATAACGGAGGGAAGCTTGCCAAGTGACACAACCGAGGCTAGGAGAATCCAAAGGAGGGCAAGGCGTACACCATCATCAACAAGGAGCTCTATAAAAGAAGCGTAACCGAGGTGTTGCAACGGTGTGTCGAGCCAGCTGAAGGCAAGGAGATGCTTTTGGAGATCCACCAAGGAGAGTGTGGTCATCATTGCAGCACAAGAGCTTGGTGGCCAAGGTGTTCGCATGGGTTCTATTGGCCCACTGCTCTTGCTGATGCAGAGGCCATAGTCCGGAGATGTGAAGGATGCCAAAGGTTTGCCAAGCAAACGCATATGCCAGCCTCGGCGCTCAAAACAATTCCTATCACTTGGCCGTTTGCGGTATGGTGTTTGGATATGGTGGGAGAGTTCAAACCAGCCCGAGGTAACATGACGCACATACTGGTGATGGTGGACAATTCACCAAGTGGATCGAGGTGAAACCAATCCGGAAGTTGGATGGTCATTCAGCAGTGACTTTCTTGAAGGAGATCATTCTGCGATATGGGTACCCCCATAGCATTATCTCGGACAACGGCACGAACTTTGCTGTTGGAGAATTTGCTCGGTTTTGCATGAACAAGGGAATCCGGCTGGACATAGCCTCGGTGGCACATCCGGAGTCTAATGGACAAGTGGAAAGATCAAATGCTCTAGTGTTGGCCGGCATCAAGGCTCGGCTCATTGAACCACTGCTGAAAACTCCGGGGTGTTGGATAGATGAGATACCAGCAGTACTGTGGGGTCTAAGGACCACGCCAAATCGATCAACTGGCTATACGCCATTTTTTATGGTCTATGGGGCAGAAGCTATGCTACCCACTGACATCGAGTATGATGCGCCCAGAGTGGCAATGTACACTGAAGCCGAGGCAAAAGAGGCTCGGGAGGATGCAGTAGATCTGCTTGAGGAAGCTAGAGAGTTGGCCTCATCTCGGTCAGCAATATACCAGCAAGGTCTCCGACGTTATCATAGCCGGAGTATCAACCCTCGTGTGTTTCACGAGGGAGATTTGGTGCTGAGGCTGGTGCAGCGCAAGAAAGGTCGGCACAAGTTGTCACCTCCATGGGAGGGACCGTTCATTGTGAGCCGAGCTCTGCTCAATGATTCGTACTATCTAATAGATGCGCAGGAACCAAGGGAAGATGGGCTGGACAACCCCGGATCAGAGGTCAGGCGACCATGGAATGTAGCTCTACTCCGACCTTTCTACTCATGAAAGGCGCAATGTATGTACCTCGGTTAATCCTTAATGAAATGTCGGCACTCCGAGGTTGAAGCTCGGGGACTGCCTCGCTTGTGCTTGTGTTTTATTTCTGTTTGTCAGTTTTCGTTCATATGCCGAACTATTTTGAACCTCGTCTCAAACTTCAAGTAATGTGTGCTATGTAACTAATCTTGTGACTCGACTGGCATCTGCCTAAAAGGTAGTCAAGAGCAAAGATGAAAAAACGTGGGAGACATGAAAATGGACTCGGGGACTCGGTCCAAAAATATAGTTCGGCATGTGTCGTTTACTAACCCCTGTCTTTACCTTTCGTTTATGTCGGATGTTTTGAAACACACTTCGAGATTTGCTAAGTACTGTATGCTATAAACAACAATCTTGTGACTCGACTGTCGAACGCCTAAATGGTAGACAAGAGCAAAGAATGCCAGATATAGTAAACACGAAAGTGAACTCGGGGACTCGTTCCAAAAGGGTTCGGCATAAAGTTTTAGAAAAGCATGGTTCGGATAGCAAGTTAATAGTACTGGTAGCAAGCAAACTACTTAAGGTCTGTTACATCTGCACCCGGCATACCGGGGATTTAATATTTTGTTCGAGACAAGTTCAGGCCTCGGAAGAGGACCTCGGCGCAGGAACCTGGGCGCAGGAGCCTCGGGCGCAGGAACCTCGGGCGCAGGAACAACCTCGGGCGCAGGAACCACCTCGGTCGCGGAGCAACCTCGGTTGTTGGAGTGGATGCCGGGTGTCCGTCACGTCGGGGGAGATCACCTCGGTGGCTACAGCTTTGCCGGACTTGCCCTTGGAGTTCGGAGGTTCGTCGAAGCTGAAGTCATCATCAGAGCCTTCAGCCACCTCGGTTGTTTTGCCGGCCTTGCCCTTGGAGCTCTCAGGCTCGTCAAAGTCAATTTCCTCGCCGTCAGAACTTCTTCACCGGACTTTCCTCGTCCGAGCTCTCTTCGTCCTCAGAGTAGAGGCGCCCGTCATCAAAGGTCCGGGTGTTTGCATAACTAGCAAAGAGGTCGGCTGCTGCTTGGCGTTTCGCAATGCCATCAGGGGTGGAGTTCCAAGGAGAGCCCCTGCGCAGGGAGGTAACAGTGTGGATCTCAACTCTTCATACCAGACAGCACGAACACCAGGGCCTTGTCCGCTCCAGCCCGAGCTGATGAGCATCTCCACTCCCGAAGTCTAGCCTCGGCTCCTTTCAGCTTCGTGGCGAGCTCGTCGATGCAAGTGGGAGTCTTAACCTTGGGCCAGAGGGCACGGTGGACCTCGATGGCAGCATCAACAAGCTTAGTTCCAATGGCCGGAGCGGCCTGATCCGAGCATTAAGGGCAACAAGGTGGTCCTGGATATCCCAGCTTTCGCTGAGGGTTTCTGTCTCAGCCCTCTTTGCCCGAGCTGCTTGAACTTCGCGGATAGCCTTGTCCTTGGAGTGCTCGAAGTTCTCTGAAGAAGACAAAAAGGCTGTCGCTGAAATAAGGCATACGGTGGCACGGGGTGTAGGTCGGCAGAAAATAAGGAAAAGGGGAAAAGAAACTTACTGTCCATTTGGTGATTAATCCGAGAGCTCGGACAACCAGCTCTTTGATAGCTCGGAGGGCGTAAGTTCGGCTTCGGCCGAGGTGGCGCGGCTCTCCAGGGTCTTGGCAAGCTCTTGCTGCTGTTCGGCGGCCTGGTCCTTGACCTTCATAGCGTCCTCCACAGCAGATTTGGCTTCGTTAGCCCGGTTCAGCTCTTGTTGCAGCCGAGCTATTTCATCCTCGGCTGTCTTCAACTTGGAGGCGTAATCTTTGTCGCTCTGCTCCTTGCGGATAGAAGAGTCCGGTGAGACTTCTTCATCTGTTGTGATCCAGCAGGAGGTTCTTGAAGACCTTGTCCGAGCATTGTTGCACTCCTGAAAAAATAGAGAGATCAGTTCGGAGAAATCCGAGGTATTTCTAGCACCCGAGGCCCAATTGAGTCCCGGGGACTTGGCATTGGCCTCGGGGACTCAGCATGGGAGAAATGACAAGTTTTTGAGATTCAAGCCGAGCAATTTTAACTCGGTGGAGTGTCAATTGCTCAACCCGAATCTCGGGGACTGGGAATAGTGTATGTTTGTCATTTGATTTCAAAGGAAGAAAGAGAGTTGCGTAAAGAAACTTACCGAGGCCTTCTTGCTGCAATCAAGGACTGCAGTCTGCATGTGTAGATGGACTGAAGCACGGCGCTGGGTCCAACGGGATGCGGGTTAGAGGAGACCTCGGCAGTGTCAGCCGAGTTCCAATCCATGTCATAGTGCTTCTCCGAGCCTAAGCTGTTCCCGCTCTTGGTCCGGAGTTGCCCGACCTCCCAGCTGCTGATGTCCGGCTGAGTAGTAGCAGCAAAAAGAGCTCGGGAGATGGCGACCTGAGAGCTTGAGGGCGCAATCTTGGTGGAGGTGGACTTCGGCGCGGGAACGTGCGGCACCAGTTGGGTGCTCGCAGCCTTGGGTCCCTGGCGGTGGCGGCATTGGAGTTTGTTGTGGCTGTTTGGGGGCTCAACAACTGGAGCTGAATCTTTCTGCTTCTGCTGTTGTTGTTGTTTTTTCTTTTGCTGCTGTTGCTGCTGGTTGCGCGCAGCTTGAGACTTGGGGGAGAGCCGAGGCTCCTGCACGGTTTAACCGGAGTCTTGGCGCGATCTGTCTCCGCATCCTTCTGAGGAGGCGGAGGAGTCTGATCTCGGCGGGGAGCAGAGTGCCCCAGGCCGGAGTCAGAGCTCGGCGGTGGAAGTTCGGCGGAGGAGACGCGCGCCGGGGAGGAGATGGTCTTCTCCGGGCTGGTGAGGTCAATGGACCGTTCTGGAGGAGAGGCTCTGGCGGGGCTTCCGAGGTTAACCTCGACCTCGGTGGTCTGAGCTTCAACCACTGGAGGTAGTGGTGAGTGTATCGAGCTATGGCTCTGCTTGACCTGCCGAGCCGGGCTAGACGAAGGAGAAAGATTAAGTTAGAGTGTAAAAACTTAAACTCGGAGCAGCGTGAGAGGTAAGGAGGAGCAAGGTGACTTACGCATCTTCCTCCACGGGGCCTCGTTTCTTGCGCCTCGCCGAGGTTTTCTTGGCACGCTTGGCTTTGGGCGCCGCAGTATCCGAGGTCTTGGAAGCCTCGGCATCCGAGGTACCAGGTCCTGAGCGCTTCCGGGAAGCTGCAGACGCTGGATGAAAGTTCTTATATGTTGGAGGAGCATATGAAATGGGAATAATGTTGACAGGTTCCAGAATTTGGCAATCGTCATCGTCATCATCGTCGTCAGACCAGTCTCTGATGGAAGTGGGAACTTGTTTCTTACCCGGGTTGGAGGAGCCAGTCTTTGGGGCGGACCTCGGAACGGCCTTAGGGATCGGAAGGTGATCCTCATTGTCCGGGTCTTCAGTCTCTGAACCTTCCAGGGCGAGGCGGGCAGGAGCCCAGTTCGACGGCTCCGGGCCGTCCTCGATCAGCTGCCGGGCGAACCGCTGCAGGAGTGGCAAAAAAGAATTGAGTTAAGAAGCAACCGAGGTGTGCAAGACCGGAGCGTGAGCTCGGAAATTTAGTAAAGTACTCACTTGCTCCGGAAGATTTTCTCTGTTGTGAGGCTCCACGCCCCATGTCCACTCCTCGTCCATTTCAGTCTGGGCAACGGCTTTGACCCGGCGCCAGACTGAGGCCTTGGAGAGCGCCTTGCTGCTGATCCGTGTAGGATCGAGTAGACCTTCCATATGGCAGATCTTATGGGCTCGTTGTTGGAGGGGGCTGACCCTTCGATCTACAAAAGTCCGGAGGATGTCATCGGAACCCCACCCTCTTTTCTTGAGATCCAGCATGTATTCATGGATCTCTTGAACCTCGGCGTAGGCGTCCTCCGGGTTGAAATCCCAGTTGAGTTGTGCAGTGGGAGGGCCGAGCTGGAAGTCCGGGAGGTTGATGAGGTCGACAGTACCGGGGTTCCTCACATAGAAAAAGGATCGATTCCACTTCTTGCAGCTCTCCAGGCCTTTGATCCGTGGGAACTCGGAGCCCAGCCGGGGTGAGATAGCGGCCGCACCACAGGCAGTCATATCCTTGTTCACAACCTCCTTGTTGGGGATGCTCTGTTTCTTCAGCTGGAAGTACTTGGCCCAGCCCTCAACGCTCGGCCAGAGGCCGAGGTATCCTTCAGAGAAAGCTGCGTAGCACGACAGCTGTAGTATGGAGTTAGCTGGGAGGTGGTGCGGTTGCAAGCCGAAGAACTTCAGAAATTCTCGAAAGAACTTGCTGGCCGGAAGTCCGAATCCGCGCTCGAAGTGAGAGACAAACACCACTTTCTCGCCGGAGTTGGCGATCGGTTCGCCGTCCCCAGTGTGAAGCCGATACAGCAGTTCGGCTGGGATTCGATGAGTTTCTTTGAGCCATTTGATATCGTCATCGGTGACATCCGAGCCATCCCATCCACCTCTCTCGCTGGCGGAAACCTCGGCGCGGTTTGACTTAGCAATTGCCGACATGTTGGCACTTTCCTGCAGAAAAGGGAGGTCCAACCGGGGTAAGTACCTCGGACAGTTCAAGGTTCAACCGGGGTAAGTACCTCGGACAGTTCAAGGTTCAGCCGGAGTAGATACCTCGGATCATTCAAGACAGCCGAACTAAAAGGATTTAGGCGGGAAACATGTTTCTACCATGGCGGGATACTAGCAAAGATCTACCGGTGAGTTAAAAAGGAAGATAAATTCGAGTTCATCAAGGGGCAAACCTAAAAGGACAATGCTGGGTGTGTCTGATACAAGTCTAGATAAGATCTGAAAATGGCTAAAAGAATGCAAAGGTAGAGCATCGGGTTCCTCAAGTTCATCGGATTCATCCAAATCCTCGAGTTCATCGAAGGATGAACCTGTTCACGGCGATGGCAATGGAGGGGAGAAGAGGAACTCACCGGTGAGGTACTCGAAGATCGGGGAAGGATCGACGGCGGAGTGGCGGCGCGAGGCGCGGTGCGCGTTTGGCGAGATTCTTCGAGACAGCGAGGTTGCAGCGACGAGTGCTCGACGGCGGCGATGGAGGCAGAGCGCGCGGAGCAATGGGCGAGTGGGGAAGAAGAAGAGGAAATTACCCCTGGGCCCCTATTTATAGGCCGCGTGCGGTAACGGCGCGCGTTAACTGCGCACTACCGCGCGGTTATCGGGAAGGCGCGGGATCGTGTGCGGGTGAGCGCACGGTTGCGCGGTTGGTGGCCGCACGATCGGCCACGTCGTGGGCCACAGAGTGGCAACCGCTAACCTCGGATCTCCTGTGCTGGTCAGCGCGAGAATCGAGGGGTCAGGGGCGGTCAAGTTGGTCAAGTACTTGAGTGCGCAGGTGCGCTGTTCGGTGGGTCCGGCTGACGAGGGCGGCGTGTGGTCAGGACCTGTCTTTCAGAGGTCCGGATTTCGAGGCCCGGGCAGAGGTTCTTCGCCACGTGCCTCGGAAAAATCTTGAGGCAAGATTGTGCTGAGTCAGATAGCTCGGAAAGTTCAGGTTGCATATCTACCTCGGATTAGATGGTGGTATGTGGGAAGAACCTCGGCGGAGCTGGGTTTGAGGTCGGTTTTGGCAGTGGTGCCTTGCTTATTTTGAACCTGCTACGGCCCTCCATCCGAGGTCGTAGGACCGCACCAGCTTCGGGGACTAATGTCGGGGGAGTACCCCCGGGTAGGGTCAAGGCTTGGCGTAAGTGGAGTTCAAAGGCGTGCCGAGGTACGGAGAGGGCCGACCTGTTTGGGCCTGAGCGCATCCGAGCTTTACTTTTGCCTGGAGAATAAAGGCCGACCTATCTTGGACCAGAGGGGTCCGAGGTACCCCGTTGGCATGGGCCGAGGTTATGATCCGAGCTGTGATCAGCCGACCTAACTACCTCGGTGCTATGGTTGGGGTTGTGAGTGCAGGAGGAGCTATGGGAAGGAAGTGAGGTCCGACCTGGTAAAAGATCTTAAGCCCAGGAGCCGGGCTAACCACGGCAGGAGGCCGTAGCTCGGGCAGGAGTCAATGCTCCAGTCACTTCACGCCTGACACGGAAGCGTCTGTCACGGAGCATGGCAGAGGCGTGCCCCAGGTTCGGCGGGGCTGCACGCCTCTGACCGCTGACCGCGTGAGATCCGGGGTCAGGGCTACGAGGTAGCTCGGCGCGGCTACATCCTGTCTCAGTCAGAGGGGACATCCTAGCTCCACTGTGGGGACGCAGGGGATGGGCAGGTCGTGTCTTGTCCCTGACAGGAGTACAATGATGATCAAAGCAGAGGCATGGCTACAGTGCTCGGCGAGGGGCATTACGGTAACCCGGCTGGCCTATATGGGGCTTCCCCCCTCCTGCGGACGGGGACGGAAAAAGAGAGAGAAGAGACCCCGCACCCTTGTTCATTCTCCTAGTAACTTCATCTCCCACCTCAAGCTCTCACCATTGTATCATCACACAGCTCGAGGAGCGACCTGTACTTGTTGCCGTGAGCTATACACTGACTAGGATAGTGCTGCAGTAGGGGTGTTACCTCCGCAAGAGGGCCCCGAAGCAGGGTACATCGCGGTGTGCTTCGCGTTCTTGGTGGCTTGGTTTTCAGTTCGTGTTCTTGCCGTGTTTTGTGTGTTCTTGCTTGTGCACTTCAAGAGTGCATAAACCCTCACCGGATTCCCCCAACGACCATTCGGCCCCATCTTAGCCATACCCATGACATCTGTCGTGATCCCACCACGACAGTCATGCGCTCAATATTTTGTCAATTGCCGAGCTGTAATTTGTTCACCCAGCATGTTAGTTATCTTTTATGGAGAGACACCACTAGTGAACTGTGGACCCCGGTCCATTCTTTTACACTGATTAAACAACCACAAACTGCAAACTGTTCCTTTTTCATTCTCTGCAATTAAACATTATTTTTCACACGAGACGTTTAATCCTTTGTTTTCAGCAAGCCGGTGAGATTGACAACCTCACTGTTTCGTTGGGGCAAAGTAGTTTGATTGTGTTGTGTGCAGATTCCACGTTGGTGATCGTATTGCGCCGTGCGAGCCACCAACAACCTTCTGAAGAGTTGCTGCTCCTACTGGTTCGATAACCTTGGTTTCTTTCTGAGGGAAAACTTGCTGCTGAACTGCATCATACCTTCCTCTTGGGGTCTCCCAATGAGCTGTGATTCACGCCATCACACGCGACGGGCACGGCGGCTCGGCACGGCATGGTCGGCCCACGTAGGGCCCGGGAAACTGGGAAACAAAAAATAAAATAAAAATAAAAAATGGGGGCAAAGGTGATATGATTTTAATACCTTTTATTCAGCTAGCAAGCCGCCTCATTAAAACCTTCCAGTCCTCTTAGGTACCCTGGAAGGAAAAGAGTGCGTCTGAAACTTGCTGCTCTCCGACTTAAAAAGGAAAATTACAAAGGTGGCCATGGAGCTCTTCTCTCCAACGCCCGTGACCTCGGCATCCGGTGCGAGTTGACGTGCCGCGCCAAGTGACCGATACCGCACCTCGGGGGGCAGGCGAGGATCTTGTTGCAGTCCGGCCAGTTACACAACGCTTGGTGTATCTTCGTGCCATCTTCGAGTGTCTCAAGACGATACTCGAAATGACCCTCCACCCACACCCATGCGGTTCGCCGCCTCACCGGCTCCGGGATATCTCCATCGGGGGGAGGCGGCTGCTCCATAGGATGAGAAGTGTTAAGTGTGAGAGGAGAAGTGTGTGATGAGTGTGGGAGTATAAGTGTGAGTGAGGAGGCCTATTTATATCACAAAATAGTGTTCGAAATTTAAATTTTGAAGGCAAAGGAGCCGGCCGTGCCGAACATGGGCCGCCGTGCTCAGCGTGCCATGCGTGCTCCACGTGTTTGCACAAATAAAAAAAAATATTTTTTTAGAAAAATAACAAAAATGGGACAAAGGTGATATGATTTAAATAATTTTTATTAAGCTAGCAAGCCGCCTCATTAAAACCTTCCAGTCCCGTTAGGTACCCTGGAAGAAAAAAGAGTGCGTCTGAAACTTGCTGCTCTTCGACTTAATTGTTCATATTACAGACCAAGCTCAGTACAAGAATAAAAAAAAGGAAAATTACAAAAGGATAAGAAAATTATTCTTCATCGTCGATATGAAGATACTCCAGTGCAGCAGTCAACTCGGGGTCCTCCGGCATGTGTTGGGTCCTTCTCATCGCCCGATCGCGATCTTTTACCATCATCAAACTCTTCACCATATCGGGGTGTAGACTAGCTCTTCTTGGCTCGAATACTCTTCTGCTTAGACTGAATGTTCCCTCTGACGATGTTGTTGGCACGGGGGCTGTTAACACATCACGTGCTAGTATGGAAAGCACGGGATATGTTTGTTTGTGATCACGCCACCAGTCCAATATGTTGAAGTCATCTTCATCATGGACGATAAGAGGACGGTCGTTGAGGTAAGCTGCTAACTCATTCCCGACGGCGCTGCTTGAACTTCCTCCAGCGGCGGAGCTGGCGAACATCTTGAAGATGGTCTTCTTCTTTCCGGGCCGTTGGGCTTGTGGAGGCCATGGCGGACGAACTGTCCCTGCAAACTTATTCTCGTACTTGTCGTACAGATCAGCGAGTTTGCTCTTAATAGTAAATTGGTATTGACTATAATCATTGTTTAATGCCTTCGTTAAGAGAGATAGAGCGTCACCGAACCCCTCAACTTTAGCCCTCGGATCCAAAATGAATGCAAATGCACACACATCAGGAATTTCTTTCCAATATTTTACAAACTTTGCCTTCATTTTTTTAATAGCCTCTCTTAGCCTAGGATCATTTTCATGTGCTTTTAAGTGATCAGGAAGGAAATAAATTTGATGCACTAGTAGAGGAGTTGTGGGATAATAAACCCCAGATAAAATGTTCGTTGCATCGTAAAGACATTCTAGAAATTGCATGACCATGTTTGCAATATTCCAGTCAGCAGAAGACAAATAGATGCCTCCTTGTGAATTTGCATTAACAAACATGGTAAACATTTCTTTATCACGGATCAAATCTCTAATCATTATGAATGTAGAGTTCCATCTAATGTTCATGTCTATATTATAGACATGACTGGCCGCTATAGCCGCATCACACCATCTCTTATACTCAGCTAGCCGTGGATTAGAAGCATTTAAAAAAACAATGCCACTTCTAATTTTCTCAATGGGTTCGGACAAATGTTTTAAAGCACATTTAGCAATAAGATTAATTATATGACATGCACAACGTTGATGGAAAAGCTGTGCCGAGGCATAACCACTAAGTATGGGACGAAGATCATCCATTGCCTTGGCATTATTTGAAGCATTATCTAAAGTTATTGCAAACACCTTATTCTCGAGACCAAATTCTTGCACGACATGCAATATTTTTTCAGCAATTGCTCTACCAGTATGTCTAGTATCCATTAATTCAAATCCAATGACCGCTTTTATAGTTGCCAAGTATCTTTGGTCACATAATGAGCTACAACACTTAGATAATCTTGCTTAGCTCTACCGCTCCATATATCAGATGTTAATGAAAATGAAAATGTACAGTTCGCGAACTCATCTTTCAAGTCATTTC
Source organism: Poa pratensis (assembly GCA_947311845.1). NCBI lineage: Eukaryota > Viridiplantae > Streptophyta > Magnoliopsida > Poales > Poaceae > Poa > Poa pratensis. The sequence continues at coordinate 29,640,249 of CAMZMU010000128.1, forward strand.
GCATTATTTTAGCTAGTTTTTTCATATCCCTAGATGTAGTTTGCCTAGAAACTGGATGATATTGTGGATTATGGCAAGTTTGAATCCAATCTACAATGGCGGGATACTCCCCAAAACCAAGCAGTAAATCATGTGCGGCAATAACATGGCATAGTCCTCTACGAGATTCAGTAGGATCGTAGTTGAAGTTCCTTACCTGACCGTCGGGGGCATAAGGTAGATCGCCCTGTCTTCTCGCCGACGCCTGTGAGCTCGCTACCCGGTGCGACTTGAGGTGCCGGTCCAAGTGACCGGTACCATGCTTTGAGGCGACGCTGAGGATCTTGTTGCACCCCGGCCACTTGCACAGCGCTTGGTGCTCCTTCGTGCCATCTTCGAGTGTCGCAAGATGATACTCAAAATGGCCGTCCACCCACACCGCTACGGTTCGACGCCTCTTTGAGCCGGTAACGGTAGAGGAGGGGGTAGTGGTAGAGGAGGGGGCGGCGGCACTATTAGAAGCGGCGGCACTACTAGAACTAGCAGCGGATGAGTGATATTCTTGGCTAGTGTGTGGCTGTGGTGTTGATTCCATGTAGGCTATATCTTCGACAGTAAAACCTAAAGAACCGAGGGGAAAGTTGATCATCGGCTCCGGGATAAACCCTGGGGGATTTGGGTCAAAGGGATCCATAGGATGAGAAGTGTGGGAGGAGAAGTGTGGGATGAGTGTGAAAAATTCTGTGGGTGAATAGTCCTATTTATAGCACAAAATGTTGGAGTTTAGGGTTCAAAATTCAAATTTTAAAGGAAAAAAGTCCTCCAACGGTCGGCCGTGCCGGACCTGGGCCTGGCGTGCCTCTGGCGATGCATGCCGCACGGTCGGCACGGCCCGACAGTGGCCAACGGTCGGCCGGGAGGAGTGTCTGGCGCGCCTGTGCGCGTCGAGCACGGCCATGCCGTTCGCGGGCCCTGCGCCGTGCCGTCGTGTGCCGAGCTTCGCGGGCCCTGGGCCGTGCCCTTAGCGTGCCTTCGCGGGCACGGAGTGAAGCGTGCCGTGCCGGACCAGCCCGCGTGCCCAGCTCCGAGCTGGGGCACGAGCACGGGTGGGCCTCGTGCCGACACGGCACATTTCGCCGCGGGCCGGGCCGTGCTTGGGCCGTGCCAAAAGTTGCGTGCCTCAGGCCGGCCCGTTTGGCCAGCTATAATCCGAGCACTACGGTCCGGTGAGCAATCCGAGCACGACGGTCCGGCGAGCAACCCACCACCGGCGAGCAACCCACCGCCGGACGCACGAGGTCATTTTTTTTTCTGATTTTTGTATTGGGTTGAAGAGTCAAAAGTGCACAATGTTCTTGTTTTACACTTTAATGTGTATGAATTATCAAAAGAGGGCAAAGGAAACCTTGTTGGAGTCGAATTGAAACTTTGCTGAAATCTGTCCCGGAACTGTTTTCGGAGTTTGCCAGTTTGACTCTCAAAGATGACATCAAATGGAGATCCGACTGTTGAGAAAGTTGTCACAAATTTCCATACGAAGATTTTAAGCCTAAGAACAGTTCGATCGGAGTTCGGATGCGGCCTATAGACCCAATATGGTGAAACCCTAAAAGGGGGTGACGAAAATCCGAGAGTCTATATAAAGAAGGAAACCCTAACTCGAAAAAGACACCAAAAAGCCACGAATTTTCCTCCTCTTGGCAGCCGCCAAGGAGGGGGAGGAGCTCCTCCATTGTTGCACCATCACCAAGGAAGAAGAAGGGGGGCCAAGGGCCGCCGCCGCTCGCCGCCGCCGTGGGCTGCCGCCGCCGCACCGTGGCTGCTGCGGGCCGCCATCTCCTCTCCGGGCAGCACCTCTCCATCAAGCTCCTCATCACCATGACCATGCGTGAGTAGTTTCCCACGGGGCTGAGGGCTCATACCGGTAGCTATGTGGTTCATCTCTCTCCCATGGTGTGATCTTTATGTGATCATGAGCTTTGTAATCTAGTTGGATCCATGGATGTTACCCTTCGTTATCTTATGAATTATGCTACTTGAGTGGTTTTATTAATGTAAACTCCGGAGTCACCTTTGTCCCATGGTGCGAAGTTGACAGTGTGCGCACCGTGTGTGACTCTTAGGATAAAGTTTACAGGAATACTTATCATGAGCTATTATTTGTGTTGGATGTCTCTATGAAATTGTGATGTTTTGTCTAGTACTATTTTGGGGTGCTCTTAGTGACATTGGGGTCACCTAGATGTGGAATGCAACTTTAAGGTGTGCTTTTGTAGCCCTACATAATGAATTGGTGTTTGTTATCCAACAGGAGAATAGTTCAGAATAGCATAGTGAAGAGGAAATATCTGTGTATTCAATTATATTATAATTGTTGAGAGTGTCCACTAGTGAAAGTATGATCACTAGGCCTTATTTCCAAGCATTGAAATACCATTTGCTCTCATTTTGGCTCAAGTTTGCTTGCTGCCATTTTTATTTCAGATTGCAATTACCACTTATAATCATCCATATTACTTGTATTTCACTATCTCTTCGTCGAACTAGTGCACCTATACATCTGACAAGTATATTAGGTGCGTTGGGGACACAAGAGACTTCTTGTATCTTAATTGCATGGTTGCTTGAGAGGGATATCTTTGACCTATACCTCCCTGAGTTCGATAAACCTTAGGTTATTCACTCAAGGGAAACTTGCTGCTGTTATACAAATCTCTGCACTTGGAGGTACAACACTGTCTACAAGAATAGAAGCGTGCGTAGACATCAGTGGCAACCTGGATGAAAACTGTGTGGGCAGAGGGTTCGTCGACCATGACTGGATCACTTTCGGACAATGCGAAGGCCGATCTAGTTGTTACGCCGGGGCGGCGGCCCCGGAGCAGGTGGTGTGTGTTGTGCCGTTTGTCGACTTGGGTCGTGTGGGCGGCGGGTCGCTTCGTTTGTGTCATTCTTTTGTACAGATTGTATGGTTTTTGGATCCGGTTTCCCTTATAAACTGTGTCAACTCTTTCTATTTATTCGGGTGGTGGATACGACCACTTTATAGTTAAAAAAAAGAATTAGCTTTCAGTTTTTTGTTGTTGCAGGACGCAAATTTATTTCGGAAAATTGTACACTACAATCAAATATAGATTCAGTGTACAATGATCACCTCATCCTTATAGGGTCGTACATAGATCAAGCAGTAACGATGGGTTCCCTCCAGCAGCCTAATCGTACCTGGACTCTCTCCCTGTCTCCTATTAATTCAACCACGAAGACTGCTGCCCTCAAAAAAGAAAGAAAACGAAGGCTGCTTTCCGATCAATCAACAGCCTAGGAATACTCCCTCGGCGCTGGGCGCATGTTCATGACCGCCCTCGCACTTTTGTGTCATTGTGTGGCTATTCGGAGGTCACGTCCATCAACAGCTGCCCCTATGAATATGTGCCATTGCTCCAGATCTTTTCATGGTTGAGGCAGCGGAGTAGCAGATGTATCAATGGAAGTGGAGAAAGAAGACGTATGACTGTCTTTGTCCGGAAATACGGGCGGACGATACGATCTGTCCACCCATGTCATACCGGTGATAGGCATTGCAGCATTGTACGATACGATCGATGTCCAGCGGCCGGCGACGCATGGAAAGGCCGATAGAATCATCCCATCGTTGTGTCAGCAAATGTAGCACATCATTTTTTTTTGTTAGTAATTGCCCACTCCCCACATCCCGATTGAGTGAGATACTCATGCCTCATGTATTTCTCAATTCTTTGGACTTAAAACTAGACAGATCGCTACTCCTGTGCTGTCATGTTTGCTAATCCTGCATGATCATAGCATGTGGCCTCCTTGCAGATTTTATATTTGTGATTTGGTGCATTCAGTTTCTATGGTTTCACTTTTTCTGTAGAACTGTTTGATGGAATTTGTCACACTGATGTTATTTACATTACATGAAGGAGTAATAGTACTGAGATTTCTACTGCTCGAAGTACTATCTTTGATGTGTGTCATATTGCAAGCTTTGCTGCCTGTTCTCTTCTTGGCATCAAATAGCTAAACTGTAGAAAACTACAAATCTATTAAAACCTGGAATGCATTCATGATGTAAATTTGCGGCCCGACATTTGCAGGTAGTAGTTACTCAAGCACCAACTTTATATGTGTTTTCTCATTATTTGATTTGGATTTAACGATTTACGAAGGCTCAGTGTTTTCTAAACCTTTAGAAGATGGAATCGGATGTTGGAGACATGGTGACAAAATCCACGACACAACAGCTCTAATGGCAGTGGCGCGGAGTGGGAGATTCGATGGCTAATGGATGAAAAAAATCATCCCCGTACAGCGAGCTGGCTGCCGTTAGCGAAGACCTCCACCAGCCTGAGCTTAGCAAGGAAAGCAAGTTTGGTGCGTTCTGGCCTCCGTGATGGGATACATGGTCCCCAGAATTTCTCCTCTCGGAGAATGGATCTTAAATTCAAGGAATTGGTTCACTTGCATGTCTATCGCGAACATTATTGCATTCTGCTTGCTCATGGCCGCCTGTCTATTGTGAAGTTTGAGTCCAACGTCTCCAATTATGGGCTCAGCCAGTCAGTAGTCAGTACCTGATCCCCATGCTCCCACACGATCGATTAATTTGTAGTTTCGTCAGAGATGAGGTCTGCTTGCATCAAACAGGTGATTATTTGGAGTCGACATACATATGGATTAATTCTATGTTGAGGCGAAGCCAGTGGTAGACGTTGTCCAACTGAACAGGAGGCACCTGCTGTCTTTCTGTGTGAAAGTAGCCAGTACCGCTACTGCACGATGAGCCACAAAGCATTCTTCCTATGTCTTTTGATCTATTCGCTTTCATCTCAACTGATGGTCAATGGCAACTTGACTCACTGAACTTCGGCGGCTGGGGTTCTTACATGGTTGAATATGTATTCTTATTCAAGGAGAGTTGGTATGTGTAAGTTACCTGTGGTGAATAATTTGTGTGAGTGTTCCATTCCGTAAATTTGGTACGTGTAAGTTTTCACAAAATACAAGCAAGTCCAAAAAGAAAAGAAAATTACAAACGGACCCCTGCAAAAAGCACAGAGCACCCTAAGAACCCTGGAGAAACCTCAATCAGATCCTTCGTCCGCTCCCAAGACGCCTAGGCGACGCCGCCGTCGCCTTGGTACGTGTAAGTTGATCGGTTCTTAGATTATATTCTGTTATTTTACGATCACTCCACTAATGATCACATTTGATTTCCTAACAATTTTTTTTTGCTTGGTATATATGATGCACAGAAAATTCCCTTGCTCGAAGATTTCTGGATGATCATAACTTCTGCTTGCATCCTTTGCTGAGCATGTTTTTATATACTACATCAGATGTAAGATCTTTTCGGGTAATGGGTTGTGGAATACATGACGATATAACTTCGGCCAAATCTTCTTGGAGGATGTCAGGTAACTTTTTCTTCTTGCCTTTTTTCTGTTTGGTCAAAACAATAGGTCAGTTGTCCGTAGATCTTTAGTTAAGAAATTGTATATGCGTTTATCGTCTGTAAATTCAGGAAAGGACCATAGGGAGAAAATCAGAAAATACTGAGACATGTGCAAGGGAAAGAGCGCTAAAGAAAAATTACAAGAGCAATTCTATACAAGCCAAAAGCATTGATCTGTGTATAACCTTGACTGTGGGAAATAAGAACCGTCTCCTTTTTTTTGAACAAAAAAATACTTATCATGTAGCAAAGGTAGGATCTTTGAGCTCAAAGATATAGCCATTTTGCTCTTTCCAAATGTTACAAATAACCAAAACAAAGACTTCCCAGAAACAAAGCTGAGGTTCGACGGTGCCGATGTCAACTTCTTTCCAGCAATATTGTCAAAAAGAGCACTCACAAAGTAAATAACTGAGAGCGATCTTCCAAGACAATGTCACGCGTAACAAATCACCCGTTATACCCTCAGTCAAGGTGCAAGTTGCTATGTGACATCATGTAACGATTATTTAACTTATCAACCAATACCACGCAAGTAAAAACCTTGAGCATTGAGAGGGTACGACACTACCACATTTTTTTGAAATAAGCTGGATCATGGAAACTAGCATTTCAAGAATATATGCAATTGATGAACACGTTGGTGCCCCCAATGGTTCGGGCAATAAATTACAACAAAAAAGGAGGCGGTGTTACATAGAGACGTTGGGACATTTGAAGATATCATGGGAGGACCATGGACCATTGAAAGATCTGAAATTAGGAATTTGGAGGGGACATGCATCAGGACGACAATGAGATATGAACAGTAAGTAGTTTGTTCAGTTCATGATGCTCTGATACAAAACTGAGAGACCATATAAATTATGTCTCCTAAACTATTGAAAGTAATGATATGAACAAGAAAAATACACTTAATATGAAGATTCAAAATTTTGGTCCTAGCCGCGCAATTGCGCGGGTCACCCAGCTAGTTTTCTTAATAATACAAAAGTAGTGTGGTCTTGTGAAACTTGTTAAAAGTCTAGTTCTTTCATTATTTTTTTGAGGTTAAAGGCAGTCAATCCTGCCGCCCGTGGTTTAGATAGATGAGAGGCGGATTATGTGGGGTCAGTTGGTGAGAGATCTCCTTGAGCTCCCGACCCCGACCCCGAAACCCTAGAGCGTCTGCGCCGCCGGTGGGCCGCGCCGCCTCCCACCGGCCGCTCCGCCTCCTCCCTTCCTCCTCCCCTCCCCTTCCCTCGCCGCGTCCGCGCCGCCCCCGCGGCGGCCGGCGCGGCCCCCCAAGCTCCCTGCTCTCGTCGCCTCCTCTTTACCTCTCCCTACCGCCGCCATCGGCGTGCGCCGGCAAGCTCTGCTCGGGCGTGGCCGGCGGCGGCGGCTGTCCTCTTCCCGCGTGTGTTGGGTGCCTCGCGAGGCGGCATCCTCCGACGGCGGTGTACTTAGGGCGGCGGCGGCTCGGCTCCGGCCGGGGGTAGCAGGACGGTGGCGCCACGAGCTTGCAGCGGGGCGGCGCTGTGCAGCGGACGGCGGCGTGCAGTGGTGTCGACCGGCTGGCCCATGCGGCCTAGATCTGGGCCCGTCGGGCCCATCTGGGTCAAGGCGGGCCGGTTTGACCCGCGGCGCGTTTTGCAGATGTAGGGGAGGTGGAGGATGCAGGTGCAGCGGCAACGGCGACCGACCTTGTTGCAGTGTGGCGGCGAGCTTCACGGACCCGTTTCGGGACCGGCCGGACTCCATTAGGACTGGTATGCCCCCGTGGGGGCTTTACGGGCCCGCTGGGCTCGGCCGGACCTGACAGACACTGGTGTGCTCTGCTGCCCCGTCCGGTCGACTACCGTCCTTGGCGGTGGAGGTTGTTCCCTCCCGCTCGGTCGCGGTATTGCTATGCCCGGTTCTTACTCCTCACCTCCGTCTTGCAGACAGCTTGACATCTACTTCGGTGAGACGACGATGGTGGTGACTTCGGTTTCGTTGGCGCATGGTGGTGGGCGGCTAGTCTGGTGGTTTCGAGGCTCGTCCTCGCGGGGCTCCTGTGTTACCGATCGTCCGGGGTTGTGGAAGGGGTTTCGGGAGAAATCCTTGTCAGTTTGTTCGACACCGACGCGGTGCCGCCTCCGGGTGGCATCCTTCCTTCCTGAAGGGCGTCGAGGCTAGCCTTCGCTTCCCTCCGTGCCGGGGGAAACCCTACGACCAGTGCCCTGGTCTGGGCAGCAGCATGGCGTCCCTTCTTGAATGGTCTGCTTGGTACTCGTCGATTCGGTGCTAGGAGCGTGGTAGTACTCTGTTGGAGAGGGCGCAGCGGGTGCGGGTCACCATCGTTTTAGTCGATCCGCCTATGTCTCCTTTTTGTTTCTTCTTCTTTTCTTTGGGTGTATGTTTGCTGCCGCCCCAGCATTGCAAGTTGGTTGTACTGGGTGTTTGCTATTATTATAGCGGGGCTACGGCCTATTTCGTCTAGATAGATGAGAGGCTTTTGTAGAGATTCTCTAGCTGAGGCAAAAGAAGAGAAAACAATATTACATTACTAGGAATCAACTAATGCACAAAAAAAGGGTCTCATGGATCAGTTGTGTGAGCATGGGCCCGCTGCTCAAGCTCCTTCCATGCTACTCCCTCCGTATCAAAATATAAGACTTTCTAGCTATTCCACACACACATGCATCTAGACATGTGAATCTTGACATGTCTAGATGCATGTGTGTGTGGAATAGCTAGAAAGTTTTATATTTTGATACGGAGGGAGTATGATACTACGTACGTCACCGTGTTGGACTGAATATCGACGTTGCGAAAAACCCTTGGATTTCTCTCCTTCCAACATCCTCACATGGCGTAGATAAACGCGCTATTAGCTTCGCGTCTCTTTGCATTTGGGATTCAAGCTAGCAAACCGTCCTACTAGGTGTCGATGGAGTGACCTAGGGTGGGAGGTGCAGCGCCAATGGAGGCATTCCAAGCGAAGATCTCTCGAACCGCCACCGAGAAACTAAAATCGAGGAGGAGGTGTTGCACCATCTTGGGGTGGATCCTACAAAGCTTGCAAATCGGATCGTGGGGCAAACCTCGGATCACCGAGTTGTTCACCGTGAGGACTTTCCGTGAAGCGCAAGCCATGCAAATTAGCGACACTTTGGTTCCGCGACTGCCTTCCAGATCTTGGCGGCGCGTAAGGGAGGATAAGTACCGACAACATTGACATTGGTATACCGAGGCTGCATAGTAGACTCCCGACGCCATCCACCGCCAAGTGATTGCGTCTGGCCGGGGCTGCAAGATCATGCGGCAGCGAAGCGTCTAGAGGGAAACGAACTGATCCCTAGCTGACGTGACGTCGTGATTTTGAACAGGGCATGCATCCAGTTCCTATCCTGCAGCTCCTTCTAGACAGTCCTGGCCTTCCTCGTGGAGATGGAGAAGAGCTCTGGGAACCTAAACTTGAAGGCGCCACCAGGAAGCCCACCTATCATGCCAGAACATGCATTTTGCGCCATCACCCTCGGATATGTCAGTCGATGCGCGGAAAAGAGCCATGTCGGGTCTTGTCACAGGGGAGCGCCATACCATGCCATGGTCTTGGTTGGTCCATCAAGCGTACCATGGCCATCTTAGGCGCGATGCCCTTTCGAATTTCTCAATGTCGAACACTCCGAGACCACCTAGCTTTTTCGGTCTACATACCATGCTCGAATATACGAGCGGATGCGGCCGAGTGCCCGGGATGGCTCCGGGGCACATCCATAAGAAGCTCCTTTTGATTTTCTCAGTCTTGCGGATGATCCACTTGGGCAATTTTAGAACCGCGAGGTGGTAGATGACCATGGCGGTGAGGACCGATCGGCAAAGGAGAACCCTACCCGCCCTGGTGAAGTGTTTGCCCCACCATCCTGCAAGCCTAACACCCAACTTATCAAGTGGTGGTTGGAAGTGAATGGCCTTCAATCTGGAGTGGTGCAGCGGCAGGCCAAGGTAGACGCATGGGAAGTTGCCACGTTTGTAAACTCACTCTCAAGAACTAGAATACGCTTCAAAGGCTACAACTCGCCAACAATTGTCTAAGTTTATATTTTACAAGTTTCATGTTAATTCGTATGAAACCACTCTGAAGTTTATTTTTTATAAAACTTTGTTATTTATATGTGGTCTTCACACTATTTTATTTGGCTTCAGTTGATATGCGTGGCCAGTCACACTTTTTGATTGGTCTCTTTTTTCGTTTGAGCTAGAGATTGTTATAAACTGGGGATATATAAATCTATCGATGTAGAGGTCGAGGGTAATGAAAGCTTCTACTAAAAACAACCCTATCGTTTGACGAGGGTGACTTTCAGCTGTCTAATATATTTTTCGTCAATAGGCTGCACGTCATTCCTCCCCACAATTTCATATTTAAAGAGACGCGTCATTGTTTCTTCAATTCTCTTAAGAGCCATTTCGTCTTAAGGCTACCAAACCGACAGATTGTCTAGATCCTGTGCATTTTGGCCCTACATTTCTGTCGGTGTGGTAACAACCCTGCTCTTTCGAAAGGAACACCTGCTCCGGTAATGGTTGACAATATCAAAGCTTGCGATAGATCACAAAAAGAGCAGAGCTATGTGATGTACACATATATTGCATAATCAAATCAACGCCTCACAGATTTCCCTCTTTTTCCTCACCTTTTCCTCCACTAACATTCATCATTCACCAAAATCAAAAGACGTGACTCTCAAAAGCAAGAAAGGGAGTGTGCACCAACACACCCTGCCGATCTGGGAGAAACTGTCGGTAGAACTGAGCAATTTTCTTCGCGTCTATACTTCTATACAATAAAATTTTGCAAGAAACATCCAGAGCTTGATCTACACAGGCTCGCCGATGTTGCATCCGGTACATCATGTGGGTAAATACATAACAGATCAAATGCCATAAAACGACATCTCAGATAGGATATGTGTTCTAGGTAGACGGCAGAGTGTGCTGTGGGTCTCCATGGCAGAGTTTGCGCATCTTTGCATCATGCCCAAAATTTAGTCTTGCAATATAGTGCATTATTCCGAGATCAAGAATCTAGTAAGAAACTGTGGACCTGTGTTCATACCTCCTTGAAAGGTGTGTTCTTCTTGGACCCATGTTTGGTCTTGATCATCTGGTTCAAGGCCTTCACGCACCGGCGAATAATTCCCGTCGGCTTCTTCCCTCCATCATGCCGCCTTATCACCATAGCCAATGTTGGGCCGCCGGCTCCTGCTACCGGGGCTCTGCGATTAGCAAAGGCATTCTCCGAGTAGCTGAAGTTACTGGTGCCTTTTCCTTCTCCGGTGCCAAGCTGCTTCTCTCTTATCAGCTCCAGAAGGGAAAGCCGGGGCACGTTGTCGACAGGCATTGGCGTGAATGGCATTTCTAGATGTTGCACCAGGGTCTTCTGCTCCGTGGCTTGGCATCCCTGCTGCTGCTGTGCCTTCTGCTCATCTTCGTCTTGATATTTCTCTGGTGTCTTCTCATCTTCATCTTGATATCGTTCTGATGTCTTCTTATCTTCTTCTTGGCATTGTTTACCCATCTTCTCTTCCTCATCTTGGTGTTTCTCTGGTGTCTTTTGCTCCAGATCCTGGCATTCCTCTGGTTCCTGCTCAACTTGGTACTTCTGTTCTGTCCTTTGCACCTGGACTTGGTATTGCTCTGATATGTTTTGCTCCTCCTCCTCATCTTGGTATTGCTCTGGTGCCTGTTGCTCCTCCTCCAGGCATTGCTCCGGCGCATCATCATCTTCGCGTTGGTGACCTGTCTTCTCCTCATCTTGATATTGCTTTGGCATGTTCTGCTCTCCATCTTGGTGTGGCTGTGTTTTCTTCTCATGCTCTTCATCTTCATATTGCTGCAGTTTTTCTTCCTCATCTTGATACTGCTTTGGTATGTTCTGCTCCTCATCTTGGTGCAGCTGTGGTTTCTTCTCCTGCTCTTCATCTTCAAATTGCAGCGGTTTCTTCTCCTGCTCATCTTGATAAAACTCCGGTACCTTCTTCTCAAAAACTTCATGCTCCCGTGGTGCCTGTGGAATCTCCATCAGCTGATCTGCATCCTCACGCTGCTGAGGTGCGTGCAGCTCTGGATCTTCACACTGGAACAATCTCTTCAGCCTGGCTTCCTGGAGTAGCTGTCGCGCCAGGGGCGGCATATACCGATCCTCATAACAAGCGACGAGGCTCGTGGGCTTTCGTGTTCGCCTCGACATGCCACGATCAAAGCGGCGAGACTTGTTCGCATCACACTCGGTGGCCATTGTTTGTGGTCTGAGAGGAAGATCACCAGAAAGAGTCGTTTGCTCCTTCTGTGAGATGGAGGAGTTATAGGTCGACTGATATGCTGAGGTGTGCAGTCCCTACTGTGAATAGGTGAACTGGTGAAATGTCCATTTCAAAGGTTTAGTCTGATTTGTTTATTTAGAAGATCAGCACCTGTCTTAGTAGCCTTCCGTTCCAACATGAAGTGAGATTGAAGTTAGCATTGGTAAGCAAGGAACTAATATTCTGCCTCGTACTATGTTGGATGAAAGTACACCATTAATCGGAATTGTACAAGGAATGATAAAAGTAGGCAGAAATAAAGAACATCCGTTTGTGACTGAAGCCAGAACCAACAACCTAGGAAAGCAAAATTTGGTTTCAAGCAAGAGATTTGACTGGCAGGCCATTATGTAGTTTTAGTGGATAAATTAATCAACTGTACACACAATTGAAATGTGAAAACGGTTTTTTGGTCACTGAAACTTCCATGTTAACATGTATTACTTTTCCTTTGAACAGATCAGGCCAGCACATCAAAATTGCTAGGGTTAACTTTGAGAAGTATAAAACCATCAAAAGCCAATTCTGCACCTAAAAGCTAGCATCAAAATAATGCTCAAGCGAAAAGCACATCTTTATGTCACAAATCAGATTTAAACAATGTCTTGGTCCTTTCCCAACGTTCTACATCTCAGGCTACACAACAGATTATTCATTTACAGAGTCAGTCATCTCGTCCAGTTGCAGACAGGGCCTGCCTATCTTGCGAACCTCATTGTCCATTCAGCAGCTATTTCGTCATGCTTGATTCTATCAGTCAAGTACAAACGTGCAATGCTCTCCACAAGTGGATTGTCTGCGCAGACAAAACATCATAATGTAAGGCTTTCCAGGAGAAATGAAGCAACAAGTGTGTAGACACTAGATAGAGGAACTAATTTAAAAATACTCCCAGTTATAAAGAAGGTGGTTCATAAAATGATTCTGTTAAATGTTGGAGCATACATGGATCCGGATTTGTGATGATGGCTTTGATGGCCAGTAGCACCTTTGAAATAGTTAAGGCTGGACTCCAGCCATCCTTCAAAATCTCCAAACTCACTATCCCAGTGGAATCAACATTGCAGTGGTAAATCCTTGTTTTGAAAGTGACCTAGGATAGTGACAACACAATTATCACCACAAGTTAAGGTCCCCTAGTGCTAAAATATTGGAGTGGATTCAAAGCATTGAAATCTAACACATTAGAATAGTAGATTGAAAGAACGTAAGCATATTTTTAGGAATGAATGTCACATATAGAAATGAGATAATCACTGCTTGTAACATCACCAAGATGTAGCCGTTAGCGCATATGCTACAGTATAAGTGAACTCGTCTTTTCTATTAATAGCCTTAACAAAAAATCACATACGACTGCCATAATTTGGAATATGATTATTGGGGTGACCTGAATTTGGTGCTATGTGCTGGTCATGGTTAATGTAGCACACTGTACAGCTGTGAGGTAGGTGAAAGTAGTGTTTGTATTGTTCTATTGCTGAGATCTGAAAATGAAGGTTGGCTGTTACTGACCCCTCACATCTCAACCTACCACCAAGGCATCATCTGTCAAAGGTGGACCTCCAAAACATTTTGGTGGGCTATGACCAGCGGATAGATAATGATATATGACCACTAAATAGACAGAAATGTATATCAGGCTCTGTGATTTACATAATTATCTCAAAAGACTTGTACTCTAAGCCAAGATATGCCAAAATACAAACAATATGTTGACTAAGGATAAATGTGATCTCAAGCAAATAGTAATAAGGCTTCTGGTGCACAAAATCTTTGAAGTGTTTTTCTCAACATAGAATTAACTAAAAGCACACCATAAGATAGATCGAGAGAACACCTAGGAAAACAACATCTGACCAACCAAGCGCAGTTATTTTCCTGAATAGTAAGTGCAAACTGTGAAATAGAAACACTTCAGATATGATAAATTTACACGTAATCAGCATTATATCCGAAAGATGCATTATGTCACATTACACCTAAGACGTAGACAAACACACGTAACTTCAGAAGAAACAAAAGGAACATTAATTAGCAGCGAAGTAAACTCGCTTTTATGCAATCCTTTCTTTTCATGTACTCCCTCCGTTCCAAATTAGATGTCTTCCATTTGTCCACATGCGGATGTATCTAGACGTCTAGATACATCCGCATGTGGACAAAGACAACTAATTTGGAACGGAGGGAGTAGGTTCTTAGGAGTTTTGCACTCTTTACTGGCTTCTCCATGCTCCCCAAACTTTCCCATTGAGGTGTTGTTTGTGGATGCTCTTGATCCTTGACAGACAGCTCAATACAGTTCCTATTTCTACATTGTTTTTAATGAGTTATGGTAGTGGAACGTAAAGTCTGGGGACGGCAGACTTGTACGATGCATTTCTTCCTTATAGTTTACTTACGCATACTAAGTTTTCATCACTTTGGTAATACTCTGTTAACACGAATTTCATGCCATTATCTATGAAGAATGATTTTAATGGCTATATTTCGGATTCAAATTGTACAGTACATTTTAAGCACAAAAACACTCTTATACCAACCTTTTTTTTTCCGAAAGGTCCAGCAATTGCTGGCTCTCGTCGTATATTAGCAGAGGGAATAACCGTACACAGATGTCGCCCCGAACAAAATTATGTCCGGACACGAACAGAAAAAAGAAAAAGAAAGGAAAAAACAGGGCAACGAACCAAGCCACCCTTGTGGCACTAATTCGGTGCACCTGCTATGCAGAACCATGGCCCTTCCTCGTAGAACTATGGTCGCAAAGCCACCCGAGGCCGCCGCCTCGGCGCACGTCCGCCATCCGGGGCCGCCGCCCCGGCATTCGCCGCCCAGACTTCAGAGCCACTTCACACGACTGCTGTGAACCCGATGCACAACGAGAGATAAGACGCTCCAAGACGGCGCCTCCAAGAAGGTAGCGACGTGTGCGCCGCCGCCGCCCGCTCCAGAGGAGCTCAGGTTTTCACCCGGAGAGACTTATGGCACTCACGTCGGTAAAGACTCGCAACTCCCAAACGACGCAATCAAGAAGGAGAACGACACCCTAAGGCGCCGCCGCCCGCCTGCACCTAGGTGCAAGGTTTTCACCTGGAGAACGAGCTCGACCGCCAAGCCGAAGGACTTGGGCGAAAGGAGAAGCAAGCCGAGCGGCGTGGCACTGATGCCGACCTCCGAACGCAATCGCATGCCGCAGGGGCCGCGTCACCTCACGACGCGACAACCACGCCATGCCCGCGGGAGGCTAGAGCTGCCCCTCCCGCACCACTGCCTCCTATCCGGGGCCGCCGCCCCGGCTTCCTTGCTGCCGCCGATCTGCACGAAGCTCTGGCGAGGCGCTCTTACTGCAGTCCCCAGCGCACGAACGCATTCACCCCTGGATGCCAGAGCGAGGAACCGCCGGTTGCGGCCCATCTGGCCCAAGGCGGGCCCAGATCGGGCCCGTGTGGCCCGCGACCACCAGGCTGCGCCAGGGAGCCGCCCATGCCACCACCGCGACCCCGCCGCGGCCGCATCCGGTGGATGCAGACGAGCGCGCCGCCAAACGCCGAGAAGGGCTGCCGGGCCCTAGATCTGAGAGGCAGCCCGGCTGCGTCCCGACCAAGATCCGCGTCCCGACGCTGAGCCGAAGATGAAGACGAAGGTTGAAGCGTCCACCAGTTCCGGGGCCGCCGCCCCGGCCTCCCGACGCCGGCGAGGTGACCTCCTCCCCAAGCAGAGTTGGCCGGCCACCGGCGCGACGAGTAGCGCTGTAGCAGGAACCTCCCCCGACGGCCTTTGTCCGGAGAGGGCCCGCCGCCACCGCGGCAGTCGCCGGCGGCAGCGGCGGCGAGGGGGCTAGGGGAGGAGCTCTTGGACGCGGCGTGCGGGCACCCCCGGTGTCGCCCTGGGGAGCGACACGGGGGTGCTATACCAACCATTTTGACGTCTTACTTGATTTTCTACTTCAGTAGTTGTATATTAAAGTTGCCACAACTGAATATCATATTCCTTCTAAGAACTTAGGTTAGTACTAATATTTTTCTACACCAGGGGGGCATTGCTGCACTCCTAACTCAACTAAGTAGCATACCAGCATAAGGGTATAAGAGCTAACCAAAATAAGGTTATTTATCAGTTCTTACCATAGGAGGTTTGAAGGGATAATCAAGTGGAAAAACGATATCAAGGAAAAATATCCCTCCTTCATATGGCGACCCTACAAGGAAAGCACTGCGTTAAGCCAAATTAGGGGTGCCGTTTGAGTTCTGATGCTATACTCTAGTCCTTACCCCATGGATCACATCGACCGGGGAAAATGATCATAGCAACTTGAACAATTTGTCAGCGCTAGGAAGAGGCTCCCCTGTGTTGAAGCTGTTACTGGCGCAGGAAGAAGTGGGGAGGGCAAACCATATACCTTGGGGTCCGATGATGGTGGAGAGCCAGTGGTAGAGGTTGTCGCCCTTGGGACCGGCCGAGCAGTCGGAAGCGTTGAGGTCCAGCAGCTCCTTCTGTATCCGCTTCCCCGACGACGAGACTGATGTCCCTCCGCTAGATCCCCACGGCCGCACACTGCTCCCGCCGCCGCCTCCGCCTCCGCCAGGGCCCCCGGCACCGGAGCCGCCGCCGGCGAAGGGGAAGCGAGAGGTGGGGAAAGAGGATGAAGAGGACATGCCCGCGGCCAGTGGCAGGGCAAAACTGTACACACCGAAATATGTACTGGGAACTGTATCACTTTTTTTTTTTTTGCGAATAACTGTACCACAAATTTACAATTCACAACCCACGATCAATCAGAATTCACAATCCACGATCTATCAGAATTTAATCGGCTATTATATGGGGATTTTTTCCTTGGTTCCTTTGGCGGCTTCGAATAGTTGGCTTGCATTGTTTCTTTGTGGGCTTGGCTGTCGGCAGTTCGCGCGCATCTCCAGTGGATGGTCCATATGGACATGTATGCTAAATATACACCATCTTAGCCAAAAATAGCCTTGCAATGGCTCGTGTATATGGGCGTGGATGTTTACACGTCCTATCCAGGAGGGTACCCGGCGTGGAAGTAAACACGAGGCAGCCACGCTCGTGGGTAGGAAAAGAAGCAGCTCCCTCCTCTCCCGTGTCCGTCCCCGCGTCCGTCTGGAGCCAGAGGAGCCGAACCGAAGCTCGCCGGCGGCCACTTCCCTCCGGTAAGCTCTCTCTCTCGCTTTGTTTTTTTCGTTCCCGCCTGTAGAGGAGTTAGAGGAGGCGGCGGGACGTCCGGCGGCGGCCGCACGGCTCGCCAGATCTGGCGGCGGCGGCGCGCGCCATGGAGAGGGGAGGGCGCGGAGCCAGGGGCTGGGGGAGGTGGGGGGACGGCGGCGACGGCCTGGAGGGCGGCGGATGCAGCCTGGGGGAGGTTGCTCGGCCGCCGTGGGGTGAGACTGAGAGGCGTCGGTGGCCTGGAGGGCGCGACGGAGACAGGGATTGCTAGCACATCGCTCTGCACATTGATCTGCACATCGATTGCATGAACGATTGCCTGAATTTGGTAGCTCGAATTTGGTGTGTCCTGAACGATTGGTACTGCACTCTGCACATCGCTCTGCACTGCTAGCTCGAATTTGATGCTCTGCACATCTGCACATCGATTGCTAACTCAGATGGTCAGGTTGTCTCGGTAGCAAAAAAATAGCTGTGTTTGATAGGATTTGCTACTGAATTGGTACTGCATTGTGGTCTGAATATATGGATTGCTACCAAATTTCTATGGATTTGCTAAGATATTTGTTGTTTCCTGTGTGATTGTTTGCAGATGGATGGTGATGAATGCTTCTTGGACACCATGGGTTTTGGTTACACACAAACACAACCAGAAAGTCCAATTGGAGAGCAACCAACCCCATCAACTCAGCATCAAGCAACACCATCAACGCAGCAACGTTCTGCAATAACAGAGAAAGCAAAATCCAACAAAGGAAAAAATTGGTCTAGTGATGAGGACAAGGTTCTGATAGCAGCATGGGCAAATACAAGTTTGGATATTGTCGGGACAGATCAAAACCGAGATACTTATTGGGCTAGAATTTCAGAGTACTACAACGCACACAAGGAATCATCATGGCCGGAGCGTAATGCTAATGCAATCAATTGCCGTTACACATTGATTAACAAAGAGACCTCTAAATTTTGTGGTTGCCTTCAGCAGATTATAAATAGGGAAGAAAGCGGAAGGACTATAGCAGAAAAGGTATGCATCTATCTTCTACTTCTATATGTGTTGTGCAATATTCTATATGTGATGTGCATATTTTAACAATACATTTGTATGTGCAGACAAACGATGCACACATTATGTTCAAGGAAATGGATCTTAAAAAAAAACCTTTCACATTGATGCATTGCTATGTAGAGTTTTCGAAGTATCCAAAGTGGCAGACAAGAGAATTTGAAACTTCTCTTAAGAAACAAAAGAAGATCATTGATGCAAGTCCGGGCACAACCACCCATGATCCGGCTGATGCATCCTCGGTACGCACTGATGCTACCTCGATACGCACTGATGCTCTTGAACATGAGAAAAGACCTGATGGTGTGAAGAAGGACAAATTGCGGAGAGGTAAAGCTGATGACAGTGCTTGCAAGCTGTCATTAGAAACTGTGTGGGCAGCAAAGCAAGAGAAGGATGAGATCAAAGAGGCGGCAAGAAATGTTCGCTATGCACAGCAATTTGAATTGCGAAAAGAGGAGATTGCACTCAAAAAGAAGGAGATGCACGAAACGAGAGGGAGGATGCACGAAGACAGTTTGAATTAGATGAGAGGGTCATGCTCATAGACACTAGTGGTATGACTGATGTGCAAAAGCAGTTCTACCAAGCTAAGCAGAATGAGATCCTTGCTCGCCGCCTAGAGTAATGTGAGCTATTTGATGTGTGAGCTATATGTTGTAGTTGTAAGAACTATTTACTGCTTTCTGCTAGTTGTTGTAAGAACTATGTGAAGCAAAAAATATTTTATTGATAGCACTGCATTACAAAGACATGGATTACATCACTCATTGCATAAATTAAAACTGGATGAAAAGAAATGGATTACAAAGTTATAACTAGGACATCACTCGTCTCCAAACTTTTGCCACACATGGTCAATTAGATCAACTTTAAGCTGAGAATGTTCATCGACATTTCTAATCCGGTGAGTCATCTGAATAAAAGAGCTCAGTTGTTCCGCATGAGTACGAGAGACTATGACTCTTTCTCCCATTGCCTCAAAAGTGCAGTTTTGCCGACCAGTTTCTCGCTCCTCTTCAACTATCATATTGTGCATTATGACACAAGCTTTCATGACATCACCGATTTCTTTACGTTTCCATCCTTTAGCAGGTCCACGAACAATGGCAAAATGGGATTGCAGAACTCCAAAGGCTCGTTCCACATCTTTCCTAGCCCCCTCTTGCTTCTTGGCAAAAGTTTTATGCTTTCTGATATCTGGAGTTGGTATGCTCTTCACAAATGTTGCCCACCGTGGATAGATACCATCTGCAAGGTAATACCCCATTGTGTATTGATGGCCATTGATGCTATAATTCACTGCAGGAGTTTCACCTTCGGCTAGTTTTGAAAAAACAGGAGAACGTTGAAGAACATTTATATCATTGAGAGACCCTGGCAAACCAAAATAAGCATGCCAAATCCAAAGATCCTGTGAAGCAACTGCTTCCAAGATCATAGTGGGCTCGTTCACATGGCCTTTAAACATGCCATGCCATTTTTTGGGGCAATTTTTCCAACCCCAGTGCATGCAATCTATGCTCCCTAACATACCAGGATATCCTCTTTCCTCCCCTATTGCAAGTAACCTAGCAATGTCTTATTCATTTGGAGATCTCAGGTACCTTTCCTCAAAAACTTCACAAACTTTGATCACAAATTTCTTGCAAGACTCTAAATTAGTAGGCTCAGCGGACCGGATGTACTCATCCGCACCATCAGCTGCTATTCCATATGTTAGCATCCGCATTGCCGCGATCATCTTTTGCAGAGGATGTAACCCAAGAGCTCCAGAAGCACTTCTTTTTTGCATAAAATAACCATCATAATCATGCTCCCTCTCATGCTCAAGTATACCATTAGCTATGCGGTTGAACAAATTACGGGACATCCTAAATCTGTGCATAAAAAGTAAATGAGACAGGGAAATGAAAAATGGGCCAAAGCAGAGAAGTGTACTAATTACGAACCTTCGTCGAAACAAATATTCGGGATAGCGAGAAACTTCTTTGAAGTAGTCGTCCCACAGAAGAACAAATCCAGCATCTCTTTCTCGATCGATTGTCCGACGTCCATGCTTGGAACCACCATGGCGTCGAGCGTTCATCCTCTCTTCCTCCTCGCACTCGGCGAATGCTGCAAGTATGAGTTCATCGTCGCCAGATGAAGATGACGAAGAACTCATGTCCCAAGAGGATGTGTTCATTGTGTTGCGTGAGAGACGATAGAGAAATCAAGGAGTGAGAAGAGAAGTCACAGGTAGAGATGCTGGAAGAGAAGTGGTCGGGGTGGTTTATATAGACCAGAAATATGACTGTTGAAAATATAGCCGTTATAATATAGTCGTTTGAAAATATAGCCATTGAATATACACGTCCTGATACACGTTCCACTGAAAAACTGGGAGGTGTAAAATTTAGCCAGGTGTATATGGACGTGTATATGGAGATATACACGTCCAAATATACACGTTCCACTAGAGATGCTCTTAAGGAGAAGATTTAGGTTCGTTTTCTGCCAGACCTCTCTTCTTCCAAAAACAGGGTGAATGCCAACTGCACCGAGATCTCTGAATATTGAAGGAATAAATTACATGTGATCTCATTCAGGATGCAAGTTAAATAATAAAACCATATGCACGGCATTTACACAGAAGGATTCGGAACTTCCAATGTTTCAGAAAAAGGAGCCTTCCACAATTGGTGCACACCTTCCTTGCTCAACCATTTCCAGGACAACAAAAAATATCGAGAGGTACGTGCCATCTACCTCGATACAGTGCGAAAAATATGGCTCCCTAGGCTATCTAATGACGAGAGGCACAGTGAATTTTGTGCATCTCGTCCAAAATACAGCATCATATAGGTACATTGTTCTACAGGAGAAGTACAACGGGTAGCAAGGCGGCGACTAGGTGAGTCAGCCAGCAAGACTGAGAGTGTGGAGCAAAGCTGTCTTGGCTCGCAGGTCCAGAAGCCGCGCCACTATCGCTGCCATTGGTACCGTTGCTGCAGATAGAACCAAACCTCACTGTTAGTATACATGGAACAACCAAAAATGTTGAACTGGTAGCGTAAGAGCACGAGAAAATTGGACTCACCTTCCAGCAAAAATACATGAGCCATGGCCTGCAAGTTCAGTTCAGGGAGGAATTTTGTATTAGGCTCATATCACAGAACAAATTGGTAATATCAAGACTGATACAGCAAAGACTCTTGACCTCTTTCAATAAAATAAAAAGGAAACACTTCATATCAAATGTGTGTAACCACGTAACATCAAGACTATGGTCATTATTTTCTAAACAACTAATGGTAAATGATTTAAGTTATATTTCCACCGCTACTAGCGCTCCCTTGCTTTTTTACAATGGACCTTGATCAACTAAACTAAACCAGATATTGCCGTAGATGAGTGCAGATACTAGATGTGCAGCTCTAATCTAAGTACTCATCCTAGTTTGTTTGGCTTCAGATTTCTATACATGTTTAATCACGCCTCATCAGATACAGATAAACAAACATGTCCATTTAGTATTCTAGCACGGTTTACAATG
The DNA here is from genome assembly GCA_947311845.1 of Poa pratensis. Lineage (NCBI taxonomy): Eukaryota > Viridiplantae > Streptophyta > Magnoliopsida > Poales > Poaceae > Poa > Poa pratensis. The sequence continues at coordinate 29,661,824 of CAMZMU010000128.1, forward strand.
CCTCGTCAGATCTTTGAGCTACTTTCAGATCTGTTTGGACCAAAGCAATCTCGTGGGACGGTCAATGCCACATGATAATAAAGCCTGACAAAAATCATGTGAGAGGATAGATAGGTACATCTTTCAAACATCTTACTGTAGTAAAGTTTGCTATCTGTATAGAATTTTATGTGTCTGTGTAAACTGACAGAAACATGCACAAATCTGAAAAGATTGAGCTGCTTAGCTCAACTACTACCAGACTAACCGACACAAAATCTTCAAGATGCAAATTATGAAGGGCTTACAAAACTACAAAATGGAAGACGAGTATACTGTATAACAATGTTTTAGTCAACACAGAACAAATACCAAAGGAGCTATGGTGTCTAATGATTAGGTGAAAATGGAAAAGAATCTGCACGCCACCATATACAAAGAACTTCTCTGTTTCTCCCTAGCACTAGAGGATGAGTGAACAATAAAGATTGCTAAAGGTTGCACAAGGTGCAACCCGAGAGTACCAAATCAGGTCATATGAATGTCAAATTTAGTGCTGCAACCAAGGATAATTATTTTATTTGAAGTGCCAACAATAAGGGAATACTCAAAACCTACATATGGTAAGTTTGTTTGATTATCAACTAGATAAGAAGCGGATAATCGAGAAAAAATAGGCTTACTTGGATCAGTAGACGACATTGTTGCTGTGCTATTAAAGTTGCATGTACCACCACTTGCTTGTGTTCTATGATAATAATCGTTGAAAGCATAAGAAGCAACAGCTACAATATCATCTGGTTTATAGCACGGCTGCCCAGGTTGAATTGCACTGCAGTTTGCGGAGCCAGGGCCACATGCCCAATCCAAGCTTTGTTTCAATGCACTATGGGGTGCATTTGAATTTGCCACACAAAACATCCCACGTAAAGCAGGTGAATCGGTAGTATTTGCAACCACATCTTCAAATGTCAAGGAGTAGATGTCGCTTGCATTCGTGAACATGATCCCCCAATTTTTCTCCGAATCAGGTCCTGCCCGAAGATCCTCATTGAACAACTCAAACAGGTATGTGCTTACTTGATTAGTTGGCTGGCTAGGGGTACCCGAATTATTTAGTACATGGCGTATGAGGTTGCCATTGTAAGCCAAAGCATTATCAACATCAGCAGCAGGCTCATTTCGTCCACCATGCGACGGCCAACCAGAAGCTGTGACCATGACAGGAATATCGGTGAAATTCATTGCTTTCATCGAGTTGTATGTAGCATCAACCATAGCATCAAACATATTGGTGTAGAACAAATTAGTGTTGGGATCTGCAATCTGACTGTTGGGATTGAGTGATCGGAACAGGGCATACTCTAAGGGGAATATGCCTTGGCCTTTCACATAGCCATAATATGGTTGAGCATTCAGCATGAAGGCAGACCCTGTACTCTTCAAAAACTGAAGATACTGGGACATTATTGAGCTCCATGTCGAGTTGAAAGTGGCAGTAGAGGGAGGAAATGCCTTAGCGATCATATCCGTTGAATGAGGACTCGAAAGCTTCACCTGGGTGTTGAGATTTGCAGCCAACAGTGCTGACTGGAGAAATTGCAATGCAGGTACTAGAACAAGGGCTGCATTTGGGATCGTAGTAAGAACCTCGTTACCCACAGCAATATATGTGATGTTAGTCGCAGGAAGGTAGGCAGCAACATTCTTGTTAACCCAATCAGCAGCTGTTGGACGAGACTGCCCCACACGGAGCAGCTGATCATTTGGCACCCCAACCATCACTTCAATTCCAGTATTCGCAAGGGCAACTAGCATCTGATGGTCTGAATCAAATAAGCGAACATGTTGAATCTTCTTTGCTTTAAGGATGGAGACTATGTCTGATGCTGACGGTATGTTTGACACCAGAGTGCCAATGTTGATACCAACAAATGCTCCTACATAGAAGAAAAAACAACTAATTTATGTGAAGAAAACTAGATGCAAAAACAGTAGTATGGCTGCATACATCTAGCATATATTTTCTTCAGGTCAGAACAATAAATTATGTTCTCCTCAAATTATCCACTTGGAAATCAAAATGCATTAATAGAATGCGGTACACTAATCACGTCCAAAGCACTCGTGTTATATTTAAAACAACATCCATGTGCAGATGTGCTAGAGTACCTGAAGCATTGGAAACTATGAGCATGAACAGTATCAGCACAGCCTCTTGACTCCTGGGCGACATACTGTTGCGCCCAAGCATCCAATCCAGGGGTTTCTTATGAACTCTTGATCGAAGCTGAAATATGAACACCGCATACATTATTTCAATCACTCAATTTTGACCCAGAACATAAACAACTAATTTTGGCCCAAAAAAACTCCTGAAAGTGCAAAATGTATCTTTGGGAAACATTAATGATGTGAAATGCCCTTATAAGGAAATGGTGAGAAATGGTACCAATCCATTCACATTTGTATAAACCGGACTTTGGGGTGTCGGTTTAGGTGGGGCGGGGTGGAGGAAATAAGCTGCGCTTCGCAATTTGGACCGAGTCCCATGTATCAACTCAGATAGATCTTATGGCGCTGAAAAAGAAGAACTGAATCGACCCATGGCTGGCTGGATTGGAATAGTAGGCTGCCAGGAAGCAAGCAAATCGAAGCAAAACAGTGGTATTTTGATTCGATTGCTCACCCCCCGCAGCAAAGAAAGAATCCCCGAGACGAACTATGAAGAGAAGAGCAAGAGACGCGAATTTGGGGGCAGAAATCAGAGAAGGCCAACAGGCGAGCAGAAAAGGGCACAAGGCTCCAAGAAATCGCAACGGATGGCGACATCGCAGTCGCAAGAACAGGAAAGCAACAAAGGGAGCAAACGAACCACCTGAAATCTTGCTGGTCCCCCGGAGAAGAGCGCTCCTTCTTCCTCGCCGTCCTCCCCCTCCACGAACACAGAGAAGAAATCGCCGCAAGCGAAGATGGCAGGACTGAAGAAACACTTCTCCTCCTCCGGAGTAAGAAAGAACTGGACCACACCGGAGTCTCCCGAGGCAGCGGGGTAGCTCTCCTCCCACGCGGCACACGCCTCCAGAGAATGCGAGGAGGCCTCGGAGCTGTGCGTATCCTACTGAGACTCAGCTGTCTCTCTGTTCTTGGAGTCTCCCTGGCTTCTGCTTCTTGGGAGTTTAACTTAGCGGCTCATAATTAAGTAATAAACGTTCTTAAGAATGGTGACGGGAGTAAACAAATGTGAAGATTTGACTGAGAGCTGCGTGTGCCGCAGATCCAAGTAGGGATCAAAGTTTCTTGGAGGCACGGAGATAAGGAAAAGGGTGTGTGGAAAAGGCGGAGGGGGAGGAATAAAGGAAGGAGCTTTCTTGACACTTGAGAGTGTGAGATTAGCGGGGAGGGGTGTGCAGTGTGCACCGGCCAGCCTTTCCGTGGGCGCACTGCTGTGACCACAGTGTGTGTGGATTGGTTCGGCCTATAAATTCGAGTATCTTAGAGCATCTCCAATCAGCCAAATTCGGCTCCCAAACTATTCGTGAACACGTCCGGACGCGTCTGCGGACAGTGACCGGACCACCCCAAAATTAGTGTTCTACAACCGAAATCCCCAAATTATCCACCCCAAACTCATGCAAGGCGTGCAACGCCGATCCGATACATACCGGATCCAAATTACAACACAAAATTGTCCAAATTCAACATAAAGTAAAGATGTTCAACTAGTTGTCCGATACATACCGGATCCAAATTATAAGGAAAATTGTCTAAATTCAAGGCGCGGTTGCACCGGAGCCATCTAGGCCGAGGTCACGGTCAAAGATCCTCTTCTTCATCATGAGGATCCACTTTGCACTTGACTCATCCAAGAGGGTAGCATCTTGGAACATGATCCTTTGTTCCTCGGTGATTCTTGCGAGAAGAACTTTCTCTTGCTCCACCGCAAGCCTTGTTTGCAACTTCTTTTGCTTCAATTGGATCTTGTTCCAAGCCTCCTCCTTGACCACATCCAACCTCTCCCTCTCCAAATCCATCCTCTCCTTGAGCCAGAGGCGATCAAACTCCATTCTTTCTCTTTGCAAAGCCAAGAAGGCTTCGTACCTCTCGGCCTTCTTGTCCTCTCTTTCTTTCTCCAACTTCTTCATGGTTGTATCTTTGTTTGAGAAGATGTCCGTCCAGGAGGCGGACATCTTCATTGCGGCGCCATCACGAGCCACCCTATCCTTCTCCCATCTCCCCATCATCATCCTCTTCCGACCGCTTCCAGCTTTGGACGGCCCATCTTCTTCATCACCCGGCATGGATGAGCTTGATCCATCAATGTTCTTAAATTTCTCAGCCGAATTCTTGTGATCATCATATTGGGAGATCCACTTCGGCTTCCCGGTCAACTCTAGCCAACAGTGTGCCATGGTGAAGGATTTGCCCTCCGTTTGATGGTACAAAGTGGAGGCCAAAGTAGTCTAGCAAGCAAACAAGTAGAAGCAATTACATAAATGGTTTGGAGAGGAGCATGGCATGTGATAAATAGTTTGGAGAATTACTTACATGGGAATTAAGTCAATTAACGTTGACACCACTTTGATTCCTATTGACCACTTGTGCATGGAAACCACAATACTTGTTCACACATTTTTGGATCGATGCCCACCTATGTTGGAGAGAGCCTTCGTTGCGATCGGACACAATACCATGTGGTTTGACATAGTGTTTCTGATGATGAAAGTGGGCATGTATCTTCTCCCACAACTTCGAACCCTTTTGCTCGGTTCCACATATAGTATCCATGCTTGTGGCCAACCAAGCTTGGCATAGCAAAACATTTTCAAAAGTTGAATAAGAAACGCCTCTAGGCTTGTACACTCTCTTGTCCTTCCCCTTCTTCTTCGTCGAAGCGTCAGACGGCTCCTCCTCACCAACACTGTAAAAAGAGGGAAGTGTGGATTCCGGCGGATCCTGTGTATATGGATTGCTCCCATTTCGGATCAAATCCATCATGAACTCATCCTAAGAAAGCTAACAATTAAGCTACCGTCCTATAATTGACCACGAACTATGCATTTGAGATAGAAATCCGTACCCCAATGTCGATTTGACTTCCGTCGAACAGGTTGTGGACGTGGTTGCTGTCGGTGAGGCCAGAACTTGCCCGCGTCTGCTGGAGCGGCGGAGAGTCGACCACCACCTCATCGTCCTGCGTCGGCCCGACCTGCGACGGGTAATCGTCCTCGATGTGGTACGGCTCCTCCCGGTTCATGGTCGACGACGTGGACCTCCTTGCCGCGACGTCGGCCGATGGAGGTGGCATCGGAGTAGGGCGCCTGGCCTTAGGTGCGGGCGTGCTCATGCCCTCGGGCTCCTCCTACGTCTCCACGTTCGCAATCCTCTCAGCCTCCGCCGCCTTCTTCTTCGTCTCCTTGTCCGCGAGCTCGCCCTCCCGCTGCTTGCGGCGTCACATCCTTCGCGCGACCGTCTTCGGCTTCAGGTCCGAGTCCGCGCCTTGTCTCTGCTCAACGGACTCAGAGGATGCGCCCTTCTTCGCCGATTCCATTCTCTCTGGGCGCTGGCTACTGATGGGGATTTGCGGGGTGGACACGGCGGGAGGAATGAAATTGGCGGGCGGGAGTGGAGGGCGGAGGGGATAAATGAAACTTGTCGGCGCCCTTTTTTTGTTCAAAATTCGTGGACCCGCGTTGCCAGATCCGACGTGACGGAAGCGTCCGGGCGCGTCCGCGCTCCCCCAAACTCGCCCCACATATGGGCTGAGTTTAGGGTTTGCCGGACCGCCCGGACGTTTGGGGAACGTTTGGGGGCCGCGGTTGGGTGCATGATTTCAGCCCAAACCATGTCCGGGTTTTTCGCCCGGACGTTTAGGGAGGGTTTGCCAACCATGGTTGGAGATGCTCTTAGAGCATCAGCTCGCAAATTTGGCCCCAAGCCGGACATGTCCGTAGAGGGTGACCAGACAATTATAGAGCTTAAATCTAAGATCATGCCACTCATGCACTAGTGACAAGTAATGAACACACCAAGATTTCAACAACAATAATTCATAAATATAATAATCTGATCATAATATAACAATTAATCGGATCCCAACAAACACAACACCGATTACATCAGATTGTGTAAGACAGCTTATGAGATCATTGTATTGAAAAACATAAGAGAGAGTACCAACTAGCTACTGCTAGAACCCGTAGACCATGGAGGGGCTACTCACGGAGCATCATGGAGGCGGTGGCGTCGAAGGAGATGGCTCCGGGGGTCTCTCCCATCCCGACAGGGTGCCGGAACATGAACTTCTGACCCCCGAAACTAGGATTTGATGGTGGCGGAGCTCTGGTGTGTTTCCGAGAAAATCCTTCGTCGTGCGGGAGTTTTAGGTCAGGGAGGTATTTATGGGCGAAGAGGCGACGTGAGGCGGGGGACGAGGTGGCCAGGCGACCCCCCGGCGCGGCCCCACCCCTAGCCGCGCCCTGGGGGCGTCTGAGAGTTCTGGGACCCCTTACAGCTACCCTTTGGCCTCAGTCTTTGTTCCTTTCGTAAAATAAATTCACGTAAATTGGCGTCCAATTCCGAGAATATTTACTTAAGAGTTTTTCTAGAACAAAAAGACAACAAAAAACATGAACTGTCACTTGGCATCTTGTTAATAGGTTAGTCCCAGAAAATACACTAAAATGATGTATAAGTGTAAATAAAACATGTGACATTGATATAAAACAAGCATGGAACATAAAAAATATAGATACATTTTAGATGTATCAAGTCCGCCCAAGCTTAATTTCTACTCGTTCTCAAGTAGGTAAATGATAACACAGATAATTTTTGAATTGACATGCTGCCAACATAATCTTGATCTGTAAAATATATGAACTGAATGAAGTGATCCAAAACAATGGTCTATAAAACAATGGTCTATAGTTGACATAAAGGAAACAATGATCAACCAAGCAACACATCTAAGTAGGAACTTTTCATGGATAATACTTTCAAGACAAGAAACTACAAACCTTGACATGACCGTTAGTTCACCGAGCAATATTCTTTCGTCAAAGAGTTTGACCAACACAAAGGAATATTTAAAATGATGTATAAATGTAAATAAAACATGTGACATTGATATAAAACAAGCATGGAACATCAAAAATTATAGATACGTTTTAGACGTATCACAACATCCGAAGACCATGGCCGCCAAGAGTGAACCACCTCGAGAAAAATTAAAGCACCGGAGGAGACCACACCAGAGATGTGAAGCAGAGCCGCGCCGGCATAGGCCAGCCGCCCGCGGGCTGTCTTCCCTCCCCACACCGGAGCAGGGGGAGCCAGCATGGAAGCTCTGGCCACCCCTCCAGCCAGATCCGCCGTCGCACGTCGACCCAGATGCAGCCGGTGCGTGCCGCCGCCGTCACGAGGTACACCTCGCCGCCGGAATCCCAGGGACACCGGAAAGCTGGAGGGAAGAGCAGCAGTGCCATGGAGATGGATACCAACATGGGAGAGGAGAGGGTGCATCATGGGGGGAACCGCGCGGAGGAGGAAGGGCCGCTCTGCCGCCGCCGCAGGCCGGCTGGTGGCGGCGGCGAGGGAGGAGGGGGGCGGGGCCAGAGCAAGAGGTGGCTAGGTTTGGGTCCTCCAGTGTCGCCCCGAGCAGGATCGACACGGGAGGAAGAGGAGAAAAAGTCGATTGTGGTCCATCCCTGCTTCCTATAAATCAGCCGACAAAGATGCACAACATATATTGATGGGCTGCGCGGTTGTGAACATCATCTGGAACTCAGGTACTTGTCTGTGTTGGACTTAGTCATGTTGTTCCATCCACCGGGATCGCATTTCACCTGGCCCATCCGCGAGAACGGAGTGAAAGTTTGTTCGGTAACACTCATAGGCCAATCCAGCCAATCATCAAGCAAATAAAAGCGGATATTAATCAAGCCGACATCAGCCATCGACGGCTGTTTGGTTTTTGTTCAAGAGTACAAGAAAAGCCAACACGGTTGATACATTGCCAACGAAGGCTACGTACAAATCTAGGCTTACAACACACCTCGAAACAAACAACAACGACTTGGCTTGCCAAACCTCCTCTACCAAGAATGGTGAGAATGTGGTGAACAAATCAACATGACTCGTCACGAACCAAGGGAGACACCACCGTAGCACGACAAGGATTCTGATGCAACCCAGACAAACACACTTCCCCCAAGAGCCTAATTGTCGGTGAGTAGATGGCAGGATAAGGACCAACTCGACATCGACTATGCATCAGTCATGTCGTACACAATGCACCCTCGAAGCCCACGCCCTAGGAAGTAGCTAACCAACAAGGACAACACATCGCCTAGGCTCCGAACATCACCCACTTGTAACATTGGCCTCTCCCCTAATAGCCAAGGCGACATCTTCGCCGTGGCGTCCCCGCCTAGTGGCAAACCAAACCTAGGATTTTCTCGGCATTGGAGGAGAGGAAGGCCCAGTTAAAAACAAGAAAAGACCTTCAAGAAGGAAGTGGCCCTTGCCCGCGTTGCCATGGTCAACATCGGCTGACCCCGAGTAGGGCCTTCACCCTGGTCCTTCACGATGACCCCGAACCCTGATGCTGGCGGAGCCGGCTGACTAGGGATGACTGGACGAGGGGTAGAGGTGTGCTCTTCGACTTGAACCACCCCTAGAGAGAAAGAAACAGCACCGACCTTATGGTCAGAAAAGAGGGGCGTTGGCTACCACCAGCCTCGCCGCCAGCAAGCAGGGGCTCTGGGAAGGAAGCACCATATCAGGCGAGCACCAAGGCTACCACATTTGCGACATGGTGGAGAAGGAGCTCCATGCGCCATCACCGAGTTACGAAGCCATTGTCCGAATAGGCCCAAATCGGGCCCAATCGTCATGCGCGACTGCTGGCTCCACCGCCCACACATGCCCTGATGTCCACCACGCGCAAGTGCGCAACAGCCTGCACCGCACGCTGACATGGGCATACCTTCCGGGTACCCCCACCATCAGCATACCCGGTGCGGTTTAGCAGAAGGCCCACTTAGGGGCCCAACAATCTCTTGAGCACAAGATGGACTCCAAAGCGTAGTCAACTAGGACACATGTAACCCCTGCCTGGCTACCTATATAAATCTAGGTAGAGGACACAAAAGAGAGAGACAACAAGAGAGCCGCACCCGGCTAAAGTTAGAAGCCTAGCGAGATCACATCTCCATCGACGTCGCCATAACGGCCACCTTGTAACACCACCATTAATACAAGTCAGACAAGTAGGAAGTAGGGTGTTACCCTCCGGGGGTTTGAATCTGGGTAAATCCTTCTTCCTTGTTAGCCGTCCGGATCTACCAGCGCGTACATCTTCCCCCTCTCACGAAACCCAAGAATGTAATCCGAGGGATTTTCTGTGATAACCCACATCACACGCCCTCCCGCGCCGCCACCACACACCTATGCGCCATTCGGAACAACCGCCACCCCTAGGCCGAAGACCCTCACGACGAGGGGATGTGCCAGCAAAGAGACCTGCCTCCGTTGGAGGCGGCATGAACTTATCCTGGCCACATCCTCGGATAGAGGTGAGGGAAGAGAGATGGGGGAGATAGCCGGAGGCTGCTAGTGTTTGGGATCTCTCGCGGCGCCCAAGCGGGGGTGACAAGGGAGGACCTTTTTTTTTTTGCCTCCCTAGATCTTTTATCCTTTTTTATGCCATTTACTGGTCGTGTAAGTCGTTGTTGTAAGGCCTTTATGACCCTTTTCTTCTACTAGGTTCTATCCTGCACCTTAGCCATTTCTAAGACATTATCACCCTTCGTACATGCAGTGGCTTGAAAAAAACAGGAGAAGGGTCACTACAATATTGAAGATAACTCAACATGAGATGCACTACTGAAATAGTATTACATTTTTTAAATTGGTGCATGGCAATACTTCACAAGATCTTGAATACAACTGCGAGAAGTCTGCACTTGTATCGAGCCAACTAAAAAGAATGTGCTTTCTTAAACACACCCATATAAGGCTTGTCACTTGTAGTTAACCATGTCTTATCCTTAGAAGCAAACAAGCCTAGATCTCGGCATGGCATCTTCTCAACACATGAGACTAGCTTGTATGCCACCATGTTTGTGTCATCTTTCCTAATTTGGAACAACCCGAACGACTTTATGCCTTCTTCGTTGCCGGCGGCAACATGTTGACGCTCCCTGGTAACGATTGTGGTGGCCTACTTGTGAGGTGCCAATCTATTCTTCTAGCGCAAAAAGTGCCAAGATCATTAAACTCGATGAAGATATCACTCGACAGGCGGATTGCTGTATCGACCGAAGTGTTCCGTGGCTTGATCAATACAGGGGTGCCGGGGAGATTCTCATTGCTTTCTTGGGCCACGAAGTTCAGACATCGTAAGCCACTAGGAACATACATGAGACCACCTCCTTTGCCAGGATTCGCCGGTAGGACGTAGTAGTCGAAATCACTACTTACTGCCTTACCTTCTGTGTCGTATACTAGTTGGGTGGGATCGATGGAAATGCATGGTATGGAAATGACTAGGAGGTGGAGGAGGGGGAGAAGAAGGACTTTCATGGTTTTGCTTGCAATCTCTTTTGATTTGAGCACGTACTGTTCTTTCTTTGAGGTCTTATTGGCCACCTATTTATATGGTATTGCTTGATACGAATCATCTATTTCCAAGATATCCAACCTTATATTGTTATTACTTGATACGAATCCAGCTCAAAGTTTATTTTCTTCCAGTTAATTGCAAGGTTAATCTACTCCTTTAATTATATTCTAATGAAATACATGTAGCGCTAAAAATGGTGGTAGTATCTTCTTGAGAAAGTATTGAATCTGTTTCTATTATGAATCGATTATGTACTAAAATTAAGTTGCGTTCAGCAAGGAAACTGTCACCCAGAGAAAGAGTATTGAATCTGTTTTACTCCCTCCGTTACTTGATGCAAGGTGTATAGTTTTTTCAAAAAAATTCCAAAATATATGATATAATGCGATTTATGGACAATTTATCCATCCAAAAATGAATCCTAATTTATAGGGTGCATTGTTTTCCATATGTGTCTATTAGGAACTCATATCTCCCGATTTTTTCCAGAATAAAATGAGTCCAGCACATGCCAAATACCCATATCTTAATTTGCGTGCAGAAAACTATACACATTACATTCAGGAATGGAGGGAGTATTACAAATCGATTATGTACTGAAATTAAGTTGCGTTCAGCAGGAAAACTGACACCGAGACAAACACATGGAAACCGAACCTGGTCCTTTTTTTCAGTCGAAGCTTCACCCTGTGATGTTCCAGAAGACAACGACCTGTTGTCTCTTGGGCCTAAAAATGTGTACCTCCCGTCGCCTGGTACTTGCAGGCCATAGTTGTGTTCTTGCGGATATCTACTTGGGCTTCGAAAGAATGCGATACTACCAGAATTTAGCAGCATGGACGGGCCCATGCTTGGTCATGTTTTTTTGGCAGAAAATTACTACTCCCTTCGATCCACAAAAAAGAAAAATGAACTTGCCTAGCACAAACTTATAACCCGCAAAAAAAAAATTAGCGCAAACTTATAGCTCGTTTTTAGAAAAAAATGGAAATTCACATTTTTTAGATTCCAAAAATCGCGCAAAAAATCACAGATGTAGGTCGGCTCGAGACACACCCGCGTGAATTTTTTCGACTTCAAATTCGTTGGATTTTGGTCTGTGCAAAAAAGATAAATTCTGACAGATTTCAAAATTTTGAATCCGGGTATTTAGATCCAGAAATTTGTCTTTTAGATCTAGCCCAGAATAAAACGAATTTGGACTTGCAATTTGGCAGGCTTGTAGATCTAGGTGATATCTACACCTGATATTTTTTTCTCGATTTTTGGAAACCAAAATGTGCGGATTTCAATTTTTTTTAAAATCGAGCTCCATGGAGCTCGGGTTCTAAAAGCACTTTCCGTACTTCCCACAGTTTTTGTGGATCCGAGGGAGTACTAGTATTTTAGTGATTACATTAGTGTTGTCTTTTAATTTCTCTTAAAGGGCAAGATTTTTGTACACAAAATCTCTACTATATAATATCCTTAGTGGACGTACGTCGTACATACGTCGCATCCAGCGATCGGTAAAAAACCTGGAACCAGCGATCGTTAAACTTCTTCCGATCGGTAACAGGCTCACGCACGCTCCAGGCAGTCCATGGTTCTCCTACCTTAGCTGGCCCAGTCCACAATCGTAGTAAAACTCTGAAACGAACTCTGTTTCGACATGGTATAAAACTGCACCGAAACCCCAGCAAGATCTATCCGTCTCGCGATCCTGCTCGTCGACATTGCCGCCGTCTCAACTTTGCTAGCGACATGGCCGCTGTCTCAACTTCGCCGGAATGCTCTGGCAACCGCCGTCCGTCCCCGATGCGTCGTGCGCCTTCAAGTGTAGCGCATCACCGACACTTCCTAGAGCTGCCGATTGATTCGGAGATAGCTTCCTCCGTCGTCAGAGCACATATGAGGCGGCCGGAGTAGGAGAGTGCATGCCGTCTCTTCGCCGTTCACTGTATCTCGGTCGGCGGGAGCTTCAAGGTCGAGGAAAATCGCAAAATTGGGGCGGTCGCGTAGGTGAGGCCACTCCGGCTCTTCTCCCTCTCGCGTCTCTCGGTTCTCCCTTTGCACGGACAAGGCTGCAGAGCACGCGACATCGGCGCCTAGACGTGCACCGGACCAGCGGCTGCAAGGCGTTCGCGGCCGACGGCTTGGGGATGGTGGATCAGTTTCAGGTCGCCTTCTGTACGCACAGGTGAAAGTGCATCTTCCCTAGATGATGTTTTGGTGTTAGTGATAACACAATTATGTATCTAATGATGTATTTTGAGCTTCCAGGGATTATTGTTATAAGCGTCATCGAATTGAGCTTGCAAATTGGTCTTAGCAGTTTTCTGCTCCAGGCAGTGGTAGTACCGCCAGGAGGGGCGGTAGTACCGCTGCGCAGCTCTTCCTCGCAAGCTCAGCCAGCTACCGCTGGAGGTACCGCCGTTTTCCAGCTTCTGTTTCCATCAGCGGTAGCTCCAGCGGTACTGGAGCGGTAGTACCGCTGGGCAGCGGCAGTACCGCCCGAGGTACCGCTGTTTTCTACCCTCTGTGTCGTTGGGCGGTAGCTGCAGCGGTACCGCAGCGGCAGTACCGCTGGGCAGCGGTGGTACCGCTGCCTCCAGCGGTAGTACCGCTTTGAAGACAAGCGCGCGTTCCAGCAAATCCAACCGTTTGAATTGAAGACGAAGGAAGGCAGCGGTAGTACCGCTACCCCTAGCTGTAGTACCGCCACGGGATTTTGGCTGCGCAACGGCCACTTTTGGAGGAGCTATTTAAAGAGGTCTTCTTCCTCACTTGAAGACTAAGTTTTCCTACGCTCTCTCTCCTCCATTGATGAAAGCTTCAACCTTCTAAGATCTCCCACTCCAACCACCCAAACCTCTTGATACTTTGTGGAGTGAAGGAGAGGTCTAGATCTACATCTCCACCGAAGGAATTTCAAATCCCCCCACACTATCCGTGTGGAACTTGCATCTTGGGTTGCTTGTAACTCGAGGTGCCTTTGTGAGTCTCGGAGGAAGTCCGAGGCATTGTTGGGAGGCTCCAACTCATTGTGGAGTTCCCCAACCTTTGTGTACCGGCTTGGTCAACGCCATCAAGGTGACCTCATAGTGGAAGAGCCAAACCCCCACGGGTAAAGCTCACGGAGAATAGAGTGAGCACATCCGTGCTATTGGAGCGCCTAGGTGGCTCCACACTCCAACGTAGACGTACTTCCCTTGGGAAGGAACTACGGGAAACATCTCCGTGTCTCCACTTTGCGGTTATTTCTATCCTTTACTTGTTGCTTCCGCTACGTTTTTACCTTGCTTGTATCACATAGGTTGCTATCACCTAGTGCACATCTAGTCAACCTTGTTATACTTTGCTCAAGCCCTAATTAATCGAAAAAGAATTAAAATTTGGTAGTCGCCTAATCACCCCCCCTCTAGTCGACATATCGATCTTTCAATTGGTATCAGAGCCTCGGCTCTTATCTAAGGCTTCACCGCCTAAGAGAATATGTCGGACAACTTGGACCCAACCGCGTCGGTAACTAATGAACGCCTTGGTGAGGTTGTTAGTGATCTCAAGAGTGAGATGTCTAATCTCAATACCGAGATACTACCAACCTCAACCTAAGCATGAAGGAATCGATGCGGGAGATGTTCAAGGAGTTTCTAGGGAAACCGGAACCTAAGATTGATTTACCCCCGCGGAAAAGGAGTCGGAGAAGGTAGATATTCTTCCTTCTTCGGTCCTAGTCAATGTGGACGGAAAGGCAAAAGCCAATCCCGAAACAACGAATGCCGCGGAGGGTACTCAATCCCAAGGAAGCCGGGGGTGTATGCAAGTGTCCCACCGGGACAAGTGTATAACTCAATCCACCAACACGTCTCTCCGCCACACATCGCCAATATGGGCGCACCTCCTAAGCTTGATCCAAAAGACTTTCCTAATTGGCAATATGCTATGCGATCACACATGTCTAGTTGTTGTGTTTTCTTGATTGACATTTAGAGCAAGGCTTCTATCCTCAAGACCCACTCAACATGACTTCAACGGAGAAGGCCAATCATCAACTCAACGCCACCGCCATGCACATGATCAAACGGCCGCCGGCCCAACTTATACCACTCATATCCGGATGTGCAAGACGGCAAAGCAATGTTGGGATAAACTCCATAACTTGTTCTTGGGGAATGAAAGCATTCAACTTTCCAAGTATGAAGCGGTTCAAGACGAAGCCGATGAGTTCGTGATGAATGAGGATGAGACACCCGAAGATCTCTATCGAAGGCTCACCGCTCTTTCCATCACCTTGAATGATTTTGGTTTCGAGAAGTTTGAAGATAATTGGATCAAGCGCAAGTTTCTCAAGGCAATCACTCCCTCAAATCAAGGCTTGGCTCAAACCATTCGATCAAGACCGGACTTCTCAACACTTGATTCCAACACCGTGCTCAACGAGTTTGTATCCATTGGAATGGTGGTCAAGAGCTCCATTCATGCTCATGCTCGGCAAAGAGGACTTGCGGGACACTCTCCAAATGTTGCTTTGAAGTCCACGGCCATCACTAGTGAAGAAGAGTATGAACATGGAGTTGAAGAGGAGGATACGGAGGACACAAGCAAGACTATTATGAGCACATGGCCCTTGCTTCAAGAGCCTTTTGGGGCAACCGTTCCAAGAGATCTTCATCAAGACCTTTTGCTGCAAGACCAAGAGGAGACCGTCCAAAGACTTGCTATAATTGTAGTAATCTCAATCACTACATTGCCGATTGTCCTTGGGAGAATCGAGAGGACCACAATGGCAAGCTTGTGAGAAAAGACAAGTCCAAGGGCAACGGCAACAAGAACTACGTGAAGAAGAGGGTTCCAATGCCTTGTGTGTTCAAGATAGAAAAGTTTTGGAAGAATACATGTCCGGTGATGAAGATGAAGATGAAGTTGGAGCTACCGCTCGCATTGCCATAGCTACACCTTCCTCTACACCGTCATCCCTATTTGAATCCCCCAATGAGAATGAGTCCATTCCCTACACATGTCTCATGGCAAAAGCCACCTCGGTAACTCCTTCTACCAAACCTATTACCTCTACACCTCCTTCCTTATTGGATTGTGTAGAGAATGTTGTGAAGGAGCCCCAAAGTCCAAATGAGGTGGACTTGTGGCTAGCTAATCTTAAGGAGAAGATAAAGTGAATGTTGATGCTCTTTTGGAGCAACTTGAGGAAACTAACTCTCTTGTAGATCAAAAGGAGGAGATCATTTCGGGCATGGCAAACCGTGAGGTTGACTATGCTAATGAGATAGCGGATTTCTCTATCGCTCTTGAAAAGAGCAAACTCGTAGAAGGTCTCTTGAGGAGGCCCTATCTAATTCCGAGGAATCCTATGCTATTGACATGTCTAGAGTTAAAAAGGATCATGAACATGCTCTTGCTACTTCTAAAGTCTATAAGAATGAGAAGCTTGAGCTAGGCATTGAACATGCTAGACTTGAGAAGGAAAACAAGAGACTTGATGAGGAACTCAAAACCCTCAAAGAGTCTTTTGCCAAACTTGAGAAGTCTCATGATCAATTCCTAGGTCAACAAGTGAAAGAAGTTATTGCATCCACATCAAATGAAATTGTTGCTAAATCTATTATTTGTTGTGAGCATGCTAATCTTTGAAGAGAATGCTAGGTTGAAATCTCAACTTGAGAAGGGCATTTGGCTTGTGCCCAAGGAGAAAAGAATCTCAATGACCTTTTGAGTAATCAAAAGGATCAAATTGGGAAAGAAGGACTTGGTTTCTCTACCAAGTCAAAGAAGAAGAACAACAAGAAGAAGCCTTCTCCCTCTTCAAAAGCTATTATCTTTGTGAAGGAGGGGGAGTTGGCTAAAGAGAAGGAGACCAACACCGTTGTGGGTATGAGGTCACAAGGGACCTTCCTACCCATAATGACTTTGCCGGCAAATATAACCCATCTTATGTTCTTATGAAATCTAAGATGGTCATGTTTATGCTAAATATGTTGGCACTTCTTATGGTGATGATTATCATTGGACTATTTGGGTTCCAAAGACCCTTGTGACTAACAAGAAAGGACCCATCGAAAAATGGGTACCTAAATCGAAGACTTGATTCCTTGTAGGGTGTGGCGTCCGGTGCGGGTCGATGGACGGTGGATAGTGGCGCATCCCAACACATGACCGGACGCATTGACTTGGTGGATGATATTGAACCTCCTCTACCTCAATATTCACGAGTCAAAATTGGTGACAACCGCGAGCTTAAGGTATTGGGACGAGGCAAGGTCGTTGTTGCTAGAGAGTCTCTATCAAGAATGTACTTGTCGTTGAGTCCCTTGGCTACAACTTACTCTCCGTCTATCAACTTACTAAAAGTGGTTATGGGTGTTACTTTGATGACGAGAGTGTGATCATCACCGTGAAGGGATCTCTTAAAGTAGTCTTTGTTGGACATGTCGAGTACGGCATGTATGTGCTTGATTTCTCGAAAGAGAGCATGTCGGCCGCGACTTGTCTAATGGCTAAAGTTGATGTGGGTTGGCTTTGGCATCGCCGACTAGCCCACACCAATATGAGAACACTCCATGATCTTCAAAGTGGTGATCACATTCTTGGACTAACCGATATTAAGTTTTCCAAAGATCGTGTGTGTAGATCATGCGTTCTAGGAAAGCAACATGGAGAAGCCCATCCATCAAAGACGAAGATTACCACCGACAAGATTCTTGAGCTCATTCATTTGGACCTATTTGGTCCATTATCTTATGATAGTCTTGGTGGGAAGAAGTATTGCTTGGTGATTGTTGATGACTATTCAAGATACACATGGGTCTATTTCTTCAAGAAAAGAGTGAGACTCAACAAAGAGTCATTGACTTCATCAACATGTCAACGCCAATATCAAGAGAAGATCATGACAATTCGAAGTGACAATGGGTCCGAATTCAAGAACTACACCGTGGAGGGGTTTCTTAGTGAAGAGGGATTGCTCATCAATATTCCACTCCATACACCCCTCAACAAAATGGTGTTGCGGAGAGGAAGAACCGGACTCTTATGGATGCGGCTAGGACCATGATTGCGGAGTATGCTTCTCCGTTCAACTTTTGGGCCGAAGCCATCTCCACCGCTTGTCATGCAACAAATCGGTTATATCTCCGCAAGCTATTGAACAAGACCCCATATGAGATTCTTCTTGGGAAGAAACCGGATCTTTCTTATTTTCGTGTCTTTGGATGCAAGTGCTTCATTCGCAAGAAAGGTAACCGGTTATCTAAGTTTGAGACTAGATCTATAGAGGGCATCTTTGTTGGTTACTCCACAAACTCTCACGGCTATAGAGTCTACAACAAGACCACCGGTCAAGTTGAAGAATCTAGTGACGTGAAGTTTGATGAGGATAATGGCTCCCAAGTGGGGCAAGTTGATCCTAATGTTGTAGGTGATGTACCTATGGAGCTCGCTCTAAGAAGGATGGCAATTGGGGACATTCGTCCCATTGAAGAGGATCCTCCTCAAGTTCAAGATCCTCCTCAAGTCATACCATCACCAACTCAAGATCCTCCCCGTAACCAAGAACAAACTCCGAGCCCTCAAACAAGTGAGCAAGGTCAAGAACAAGATCAACCTAGTGGTTCCTCTCCACAACTTGATGTTCAAGACCAAGCTCTAGATGGTGCACACGACAATGATCAAGAACAAGATCAAGGTGGTCCACATCAAGATCAAGCTCAAGATCAAAACAATGCACATGACTCCGATGATGAAGGAAATGATCAAGTCATCTCTCAAGAAACTTCGGAGGAGACCAAGAAGAGAATTGCGAAGAGAGCAAAAATTAACTCGCTTAGAGCATACATTGGACAAAGTTCTTGGAGGTGTCCAAAGCAAGGTCGTCACAAGAAAACAATTGGCAAGCTTTAGCACCAACCATGCTTTTGTGTCCTTCATCGAGCCCAAGAAGGTGTATGAAGCTCTTGAAGATCATGATTGGATTGATGCCATGCATGAAGAACTCAATAACTTCAAGCGCAACAAGGTGTGGAAGTTGGTGCCAAGGCCAAATGGGTGCAAGAACGTCATCGGCACCAAGTGGGTCTTCAAGAACAAGCAAGATTCGAACGGCATCGTCATTCGAAACAAGGCAAGCATCTCATCATAACTTTAAATTGCAACAAATGGATGTTAAAAGTGTCTTCCTTAATGGTCATATTAATGAGTTGGTATATGTTAAGCAACCTCCCGGGTTTGAGGATCCCAACCATCCAGACCATGTTTACAAGCTCGACAAGGCGCTCTATGGCCTTAAACAAGCCCCACGTGTGTGGTATGAGCACCTTCGAGAGTTTCTTGTAGACCGTGGATTCCAAGTTGGTGTTATTGACCCCACCCTCTTTACCAAGAAGGTGGGTGGCAATCTTTTCATATGCCAACTCTATGTAGATGACATCATTTTTGGTTCTACTAACAATGCTTTCAATGATGAGTTTGCAAAGCTAATGACAAGCAAATTTGAGATGTCCATGATGGGGGAGTTGAAGTACTTCCTAGGATTTGAAGTGAAGCAATATAGGGAAGGTACCTTCGTCAATCAAGCCAAATATACCCAAGACATGCTCAAGAGGTTCACGATGATGGAGCTCAAACCTTACAAGACACCCATGTCCACCTCCGTCGACCTCCACACGACACCGAGGGTAACGATGTCGATCAAAAACTCTATCGCTCGATGATTGGCTCTTTGCTTTATCTTTGTGCATCTAGACCGGATATTATGTTTAGTGTGGGTAAGTGTGCAAGGTATCAAGCGGCTCCCAAAGAGAGCCACTTAGTGGCGGTTAAGCGCATCTTTCGATATTTGCTTCATACCCCAAACTTTGGTCTTTGGTATCCCAAGGGTTCAAGCTTTCATCTTATGGGTACTCGGATGCGGATTATGCCGGAGAGAAGAAGGATAGGAAGTCTACATCCGGGAGTTGTCAATTTCTTGGCCGCTCCTTGGTGTGTTGGTCTTTCAAGAAGCAAAATTGTGTTGCTCTCTCCACCACCGAAGCCGAGTACATCTCCGCCGCAAGTTGTTGTGCTCAACTCTTATGGATGGTGCAAACTATGAAGGATTATGGTATTAACTTCACCAAGGTGCCCCTCTTGTGCGACAATGAGAGTGCTATCAAGATCGCCCACAACCCCGTGCAACATGCCAAGACGAAGCATATTGAAGTTCGTCATCATTTCATCCGGGAGCATGTGGAGATGGGCAACATTGACCTTTCTTTTGTAGGAACCAAGGATCAACTTGCGGATATTCACGAAGGCCCTTGATGAACCAAGATTTCGAGAGTTGAGGAATGAACTAAATGTCATTGATGCAGCAACTTTGCTTGACCGCCTTGCACAAGTACCCATAGTAGACATCGTAACTAGTTTAGATGCATGCATGGACATAGGGGGAGTGTAGCTCAACTCATGAGTCAACACTACTTCTATTATGCGCACATAGACAATTCGTGCTTCATTTGGTCACTCCGGTGACAAATTGTGCTTAAACGATGAGTATTGGCCTTGAACCCAAGATATATCTTCGCGGTTTTGGGTTGATAATTGCTCATACATGGTGGCCTCGGTTCTAGAGTTGGTTTTATTTGGATCTTATTTGGTGTTTGGATTCCTTTTTGGGAGAGAACTCAAGCTTGGGCTTTCTTGTTTGGTTTTTGCAAACTTGAGTTTCTTCTCCTTCCAGCTACTTGTCTATCCCAAGCCAACACCTTTCTTAAAAACAGCCATCTCTCTCTAAATGCCTTTTTCATGCTCTTGGTTGTTTGGATGGTCGGAAACGGCGGTCAAATCGGATTTGGGGCTCATTTTTGAGCCTAGCTGACTTTGCCCCAGGCGCCGGTACTACCGGGCACCCTGGCGGTACTACCGCTGGCGTGCTTCACAGCACTGTGCAGCGCGGTATCGCCACGGTGCCTGTTTTTACCGGGACCGGTACTACCGCTGGATGGAGCGGTAGTACCGCTCGCGGAGTTTGGACAGGATAAGGCTGGGGTGATCATTTTTGAGGGTTCCTCCTTCATTTCGTTTCTTCCCCAACACCTTCCCCTCCCACCTCCGCCGCCGCCGGCCACTCCTCCGCCGGGAAGGAGCTCTCCCCAGGCTTGGATCTTCAACCTCCACGCCCCGGGACGCCTCCTGCATCTCTCCTCCTCCTCGATCCTCTGCCATGAGTTCCGGTATGCCCTATCCCTCTCTCTCATCTAGTTGATGGATAGAGATGAAATTAGTGGTGTTCCTCTTGGATTCGTGGTAGATTGAGTAGGTAGAGATGTGTATTTGTGGATCTAGAACCTTGTCTATAAATTTGTTGCGAAATTTGTGGCTAGTTTGAAAGTTCCTCTTCCTAGATTTAGAGGAGTAACCCTAGATAATGTTAGTGCTTTTTAAGCCTAATATTACCTCTTGTTACATCTCCAACACTAGATTTGGCACTCTCCCTCTAGTTTTAATTTCATACAATTTTGTAGACATGTGCTCTTTTTCTCCAAAATAATGAAATGGTGCATTCTTACCTATGTGCTTGCCCCTCCCATGCTATTCATAGGTAGTGCGTCTCGTGGTCGCACCAAGATTGTGGGGCAAGAAACAAGGACCGGGTGGTGATGAGTCAAGATGAGATTGATGGGGTTCCCGTGACTCGCCGGAGGTTTCCCCTCGGAGAAAACCTTGCCCAAGAGGACCAAGACTGCTAGTCAATGTTGGACAAGGATTTTGCGGTAAAGCGGGTGTCAATTGCTATGTGATTGAGAGGATGGATCAAGTTCCCTCCATTCGGGGCAACAATCCTCTCTTTCACAACAAGTTCCAAGAACAATGCTACATGAGATCTTGTTGAAGAAGCCGGTGGAGAACTATGTCGAGCAACACTTCATCAATATGGATCACATGAGAGAAGATTGATTACTTTGGAGAAGCTTGATTTGCGAAGAGTTTGGGCTTCTACCCATGATGGAGTTGGAACAAGATTTTGATGAGAAGCTTGTGGCTCAGTTTCTAGCCACCGTTCACTTTGGCAATGAGACGGAGCGCACCATCACATGGATGACAAAGGAGAAGAAGTTTGAAGAGAAGTGGTCTGTTGCTCAAATGCTTGGTTATGAGAGTTTGGTTCCATCCTCTACGAGACTTTGATGATACTCACTTCCGTGTACATCATACGGGGGTGCAGCTGCAGAAGTTGAGAAGCTATTGCCTTTATATGACCCGGAGAGCGCAGAGAAGTGGAAGGTTGGCAAGTCAAAAACATCATGCACAGGATTTATCGCGAGACCATCAACCCAAAGGTGGGCAACATTGATGAAATTCATGGGTATCTCAAGAATCTCATGCTCCTCACAAGGGAGATGCAAGGCAAGGGAAAGAAGTTGGATGTCATGGATTTCATTTGGCATGAACTTTGGGAGGTCATTATCAAGAAGAAGAACATCGCTTTTGCTCCTCTCATCATGCGTATCATCATTTGGAAGTGGGTTGAGGAGAACGATGTTGCGGAGCTTGGGGATGCGGAGGATTGGATTCCCCACAAGAGTAAGCGGCTCCTTGTCAAGCTCCATCCGAAGAAGAAGAGCAAAGAAGTTGTGGATGAAGCCGGTCCCTCTCACACTAAGAAGGAAGGGCCTTTCCTTTGGATGGCTACTTCTATGAAGAAGCTCTTCAAGCTGACCAAGAAAGTTGAGAGGAACCAATATGATGTCTATGAGAGCACGATGAAGGCTCGCCAAGCTGAAATTGCTCACCGTCGTGCTCAAGGAGAGCAAGTGCAGTCCGGTTCGGAGAAGAACATCACTCCATGGGAGGAGTGGCAAGCTCAGGACAGTGCAGGGCAGGTGATCACTTGGGCAGATTATGAAGAAGATGAAGTCACCTCCAGCAGCCTCCGTTCGGTTTCGAGTGACCCAAGGGGCGTTAGCATCGGTCTGTCCCTTTTTGGTGTCTCGATGCAAAGGGGGATAGATATCTAGTAGCTCGTACGGGGTTTCGCAAGGGTTGTGTGTCACAAGCTTGTTCTTTATTCGTATTGTTTCTCTTATGCTTGTGAACACCTTTTATTTTCAGTTGTGGATCTCTCCATGTGGTGTAAGACATGTGAACCTTAATTGCTTAGCTTATGTTTGTCTTTGTTCATGTCTTATTCTTTGTTGCAAGCTCTTTATCTAATATTATTTGCAAAGTTTGCAAAAGCTAGGGGAGCATTGATCCTAGGTTGTGTGCGTTTGTGCATTCAAAAGCATTTCATGATTAATGCACGTATCTAGGGGGAGCTCTGTCTAGCTTTTACAAAACTTTTGCCTTGCGATAATTGTGTTGTCATCTAACGCCAAAAAGGGGAGATTGAAAGTGCATCTTCCCTAGATGATGTTTTGGTGTTAGTGATAACACAATTATGTATCTAACGATGTATTTTGAGCTTCCAGGGATTATTGTTATAAGCGTCATCGAATTGAGCTTGCAAATTGGTCTTAGCAGTTTTCTGCTCCAGGCAGCGGTAGTACCGCCAGGAGGGGCGGTAATACCGCTGCACAGCTCTTCCTCGCAAGCTCAGCCAGCTACCGCTGGCGGTACCGCTGGAGGTACCGCCGTTTTCCAGCTTTTGTTTCCATCAGCGGTAGCTCCAGCGATACTGGAGCGGTAGTACCGCTGGGCAGCGGCAGTACCGCCATCCCCAGCGGTGGTACCGCTGGGCAGCGGCAGTACCGCCCGAGGTACCGCTGTTTTCCACCTTCTGTGTCGTTGGGCGGTAGCAGTACCGCTGGGCAGCGGCAGTACCGCTTTGAAGACAGGCGCGCGTTCCAGCAAATCCAACCGTTTGAATTGAAAACGAAGGAAGGCAGCGATAGTACCGCTGCCCCCAGCGGTAGTACCGCCGTGGGATTTTGGCTGCGCAACGGCCACTTTTGGAGGAGCTATTTAAAGAGGTCTTCTTCCTCACTTGAAGACTATGTTTTCCTACGCTCTCTCTCCTCCATTGATGAAAGCTTCAAACTTCTAAGATTTCCCACTTCAACCACCCAAACCTCTTGATACTTTGTGGAGTGAAGGAGTAGGTCTAGATCTACATCTCCACCGAAGGAATTTTAAATCCCCCACACTATCCGTGTGGAACTTGCATCTTGGGTTGCTTGTAACTCGAGGTGCCTTTGTGAGTCTCGGAGGAAGTCCGAGGCATTGTTGGGAGGCGCCAACTCATTGTGGAGTTCCCCAACTTTGTGTACCGGCTTGGTCAACGCAATCAAGGTGACCTCATAGTGGAAGAGCCAAACCCCCACGGGTAAAGCTCACGGAGAATAGAGTGAGCACATCCGTGCTATTGGAGCGCCTAGGTGGCCCCACACTCCTCCAACGTAGACGTGCTTCCCTTGGGAAGAAACTACGAGAAACATCTCCGTGTCTCCACTTTGCGGTTATTTCTATCCTTTACTTGTTGCTTCCGCTACGCTTTTTACCTTGCTTGTATCACATAGGTTGCTATCACCTAGTGCACATCTAGTCAACCTTGTTATACTTTGCTCAAGCCCTAATTAATCGAAAAAGAATTAAAATTTGGTAGTCGCCTAATCACCCCCGCTCTAGTCGACATATCGATCTTTCAACAGGGGCACTGCAAACCGCGCTGCCACCGTCTGGTCCAGGCCAGGTGACATGTTCGTTGTTCAGGAAATCATGGTCTAATCTTTGGCAACAGCCGGGGCTAAGAATTGTCGAAGTAAATTTTCATGCGGCTTTTGTGAATGATTCTCTACCCAAGCCACAAGCCGACTAAGAGGGGAGTTTGTGCTGCTACTAAGGGGTACTGTATGAGTATGTTATTAATCCTCTGATGGCATGCATATTTCAATTAGAGAAGGCTAGAGGGAGGTCGCCTTTGAATCTAACTGTCAGGTAATGGTGAATTTGTGGAACACCAGCCGACGTCATTGATAAGAGTTCAGTCTTTTAAAGAAATCAAAGGGTTTAGTCAAGAATTACTTTCCTTCACTGTCTTTCATTCGTCAAGAGGTAAATGTTTGCACACTGTGTAAAGCTACCTCTGCTAACTAACCGGAGCGTATGGCGCGTTTGGCTGCTCTTAGTAATGGAAGCTATGCTCTGTCGATAATAAAAAAGTGTTTAGTTAAGATTGTGTATTAAGTTTGCGGTGCTTGCAAATTTCATTATTCAGTCCAGAGAAGATGGTGGTTCAGTTCAGATGAAATATATGGTTCAGTGTTCTCGTTCAGTTCAATCCAGACCAGTGGAGATGGACAACTGTATTATTTAGATTAGTAATTTCGTTGAAATTAATATCATGTGGAGTTGATACGGTAGGGGCATTATATCGGAACTGGTTGTGCTCAGGCTTTGGATCTGTTGACATGAGTGCAACTTCTTTACCTATACACTACATGATCTAGACAATATAAAATGCTAAATAGGTCAAAATGGAGACTATCAAAATTTCTGTCCTCCGCCCGTAGCAACGCACGGGCAAATTTGCTAGTATTTCATAAAACTTATAAAGCTCATCATGCCGACGTTGTACGAAAAATGCTTGGTAAGAGCTCGCAAACGCAAGGTCCAAAAATTTTTATAGAATAATTGAGATATCTTCAGCATGAACATTATACTCACGCACAAAAAGGAGGACGGGAATATACTTCTCCATAGAGCTTATATGTTCTTCTCTGGTTTGGCCGAGGCTACCACAAGTCAGTTTAGCCAAGTCATGCAAAGTGTTGAAAATATAAGCAATTTAGTATATGATTTAATCCAAGAAAACAGTAAACAATTTATGACTAGAATAAGCAAGATTAAACTAATCATGCGATCTACTAGAACAACAGATAAACATATGTAATCTAGAGCAACTATTACAAGCAGAAACTCTAGCAGTATGTCTAGCAGGAAGATCAAGAACACGTACGGTGCAGCAGCAGCGGGACCGTTAACGTCGCCCATGTCGTCGATTAAGAGATTGGCGATGTCGGGGAAGAAGTCGTTGAACTCGAAGCAAGTAGTCGCGCGAGTGCGCTCCCCAAAAACCTGATCGCCCCACTCCCGTACAGGATCACAAGAGGCGGGGTTCCGGAGGCCTACTGTCCCTTCAACCGGTGCACGCCGGAAGACGGGATGGAGAAGACTTGGAATACGGCAGCGCAAGGTTCTAGAACTAGGGCAGCGAGCTACCATGTGTTTTTTGTCTGGCGGCTAGGGTTTTCCTCTGCATATATAGCGCGAGTCGGGTAGGACGTGGGCGCAGCCCACGACTGAGTCGGTAACGTCTCCACGATCCAAAAGAATCGAAAATGGCCGAACAATTAACGCGCTCGTTAATTATTAATCAATGACTCAATAAATTTTCCCGGACTGCAAAAATATACCCGCGGCGTGTCGTGACGTGACGAGACGAGCGAGCGGCGGCGGAGGAGGAGTGCGCGGGTGAGAGCCTCTGTTCTCACAAGCACACCAAGTAGCACAACACTTCGCTATATAGCGCAACTCTCTCCCAACTAGCAATGTGGGACTAAACTTTAGTCGCCAAACCAGCCATGTAAATGGGCCATGAGATTTTCGGATTTTAGTTGGTCCATGGGCAAAAACCCACAAAATTTGAACAATCCCCCACAAAGTCTCATTGGCACATCTCACTAATTTGTTCCAAAACATTGTTTTATATATCGGTGCTTAGTGGAGACTGTTAAGTTGAACTTCCACTTACAAACTTATGCTACACTAGATCACAACTTGGATAGTGGACTATGCCTTGAACTACAAGTTTGCGGTGACCTAGTTTCACACAAATCCTTGACCGGTACTGGGCTACCGCAAGGCTTCCCCGCGGGTGGAGCTTATGCGTCATACTCCAATTTTTTTAATGAGTATTAAAGAGCACCCAACTCTCACAGATTGTGACATTTAATAGTCAGACTCATATAGGTGGTTCCTTAAGAGATGTTCTGCAGGACAACATCTCCGCTTATAAAAGTAAGCCGCTTGGAACACATTAAGATAAATATCAACCTGCCATGCAGATCAGGAGAGTATTGCATCTTCACGGAGTGGGAAATTAATATAGGGATACTCTCCTCCCAGCTGACCAACAGTTTGTCTCCCACTTCTACTTCACGGGATCTCTGATCACATAGAGTGGTTTACCACTGTGGACAACTCATACCGTGGGTCTCAAACCCATCTCCCTCGATGCACTATCTATTCCATTACGTGATAACCCCTTTGTGAAGGGATCTGCCAAGTTTTTAGACGTTTGGATATAATCCAACGCAATAACTCCGGAGTTTCTCAATTTCTGACAGATTTCAATCTCCTCTTCACATGCCTTGATGACTTCATATTATTCTTAGAACTTTTAACCTTGTGAATCACAATTTGATTATCACAGTTTATAAGGATAGCGAGTATTGGTTTTTCAACCACAGGTAAGTCCATCAAAAGCTCATGAAGCCACTCTGCTTTAACAGTGGCTGTGTCTAACGCTTTGAGTTCTGCTTCCATAGTTGACCTTGTTAAGATGGTCTGCTTGCAAGACTTCCAGGAAACAACTCCACCATCGAGTGTAAACACATAACCACTCGTGGCCTTAATCTCATCAGCATCAGATATCTAGTTTGAATCACTATAACCCTCCAGTACCCTTCGATATCCGGAGTAGTGAATTCTATAGCTCGCAGTGCCTTTTAAATAACACATAACTCTCTCGAGCGGATGCCAATGATCATCTCCCGGATTGGAAACAAACCGTCTCAACTTGCTTACATCAAAAGAGATGTCAGGTCTCGTGGCATAAGCCAAATACATAACCGAGCCAATAATCTGACAATATTTCAGTTGATCTCTAGTACTCTATTGGTTCTTTCGAAGCAACACACTAGGATCATATGGTGTCGGAGAAGGATTACAGTTGTCATACCTGAAGCAACTCAAGACCTTCTCCACATAGTGAGACTGAAGCAGTGTAATCCCACCATTATTATCTCTCAGCAGCTTGATGTTCAAGATAACATCAGCCACTCCTAGATCCTTCATCTCAAAACAACGAGATAAGAAATCCTTAACCTCCTTAATCAATTCATGGTTGGTTCCAAAGATCAGTATGTCATGGACATACAGACAGAGAATAACTCCCTCGCCCCCACCATGGCGATAGTACACACACTTGTCAGATTCGTTCACAACGAAAACTGCAGCAGTTAAAGTCCTTTCAAACTTTTCATGCCATTGTTTAGGAGGTTGCTTTAGGCCATATAAAGACTTCAACAACTTGCACACATTTGTTTCCTGTCGGGATGTAACCCCGGGTACCCAAAGTTTAATGGTTTTACGGAGTTAGTAGAGGAGAGAGACAGAGGTTAAACAGATAAAAGATAAAAGAAAAGACTGAAGAAGCAGCCTGGGCCGAGTTTGGCACGGTCCGGGCCGAGATATCACCTGCTGGGCCGACTTTGCCTCTAACTCGGTAAAACCGAGATGTCCCAGATCTCGGATGGGCCGAGATGCCCTGTCTCGGTGGACCGAAGGTCCAGCCCCAGTGGATCGGCAGCCCAGTCTCGGAAGGCCGAACTGCCCAGCCTCGACAGGCCAAGGCACCAGCAGGCTGACATCGCTGCCTCGGGCCGCTTCCCGCGCCAGAGGGGCCGACATCTCCGCTTCGGGCCGCTTCCTCATCTCGGGCTGGACCGAGATTCACCAGCGAGCCGGATTTCTCCTCCACCGGCGACCGACGTATCCATCGACCGACGCCTGCAGTCCCGGATCGAGCCGAGCAATCCAGCCTCAGATCGACCGACACCTCGCTGGGCCGAGCTCCGCTGACTCGGTAGACTGAGCTCTCCAATCTCGGGCGGACGAACTCTTCAGCCTCGGCTGGGCCATATCTCCACACCTCGACAGCTTCCACCAGGGAGCTCTCCTCCGGCTCTCTACCTTGACCTTTACCTCGGCAGCCACTCGGAGACCGCGCTACCCCGACATTTCCACACCGCCGACATCCCCAACGCTTCCTCGACAAGTACAAGATACCCACTGCCATCCCCAGAAGATCTGGAAGACAGGAGCTAGAAGACAAGGACAAGGACAAGGACAAGACAGGCCACGCCCATCCTGGACGTGGCTAGGCATGGCTACAGTGCAGAGGACGGTACGGGCATGATGCCTGTACAGTGCGGACAAGACCCCAGTAGTCACCTCAGCTACAGTGTGTATAGTGTTGTGCTGTGCTGTGCACAGTGTTCCGTGGGCCACCCCTTGTCCCTTGGGCTCCCTCTATATAAGGAGCACCTGGGGAGCGCTCCCAGGACAACGTCCCTGCGCGGGCTCACTCTCTTCTTCTCCCCCCGCTCTCATGGAGCTCCTCCTAGCTAAGACCTCTTAGAGGCACCCTTCGTCCAGTTCATGGATCGTTTGTACAAACCGTATGCAGAGAGGAGAATACACAGAGTAGGCTAGATGCTGCAGTAGGGGTTTTATCTCTCACGAGAGCCCCGAAGCAGGGTAAATCCTTGTGTTCATCTGTTCTTCCGTGTGCGCTCTTCAGCGTGCTATCCCTCCCCGAATCCTCTTGCGTCCATCGGCCCCAAACTTAAGCCTACCCCTAGGCATCTGTTGTTTCACACCACGACAGTTGGCGCCGACCGTGGGGCTGACAGTGGCGCTTGCTGGATCAAATTCGAACGGGACCTTCTTCGTCAACTCGGGGACTCGACATCACCATTGTCCCCCGCGCTCTAGCTTGCTGCTGTGAGCTGAGGCTGGCGCAGCCTCCACCAACGGTCATCATCAACAAGTCCCGGTGGCGCTGTCTGGAGTTTTATCTGGACGGGCTTGATGAGTCAGGGACTCGACTTCAGCATCGTCCCCAGGTGTTAACTAATTCTCGAGTTGGCTAAAGTTCAAATCCGAGATACCCTGGAAATCCGAGATACCCTGGAAATCCAGGATACCCTGGAAAATCCGAGTTAAGGTTGGGAAATCCGAGTTAAGGCTTGGAAATCTGAGTTAAGCTTGGGAAATCCGAGTTAAGCTTGGAAATCCGAGATAAGGTTGGGAAATCCGAGTTAAGGCTTGGAAATCCAAGATAAGGTTGGGAAATTCGAGTTAAGGCTTGAAAATCTGAGATAAGGTTGGAAAATCCGAGATAAGGTTGGGAAATCCGAGTTAAGGCTGGGAAATCCGAGTTAAGCTTGGAAATCCGAGATAAGGTTGGGAAATCCGAGTTAAGGCTTGGAAATCCGAGATAAGGTTGGAAAATCCGAGTTAAGCTTGGGAAATCCGAGTTAAGCTTGGAAATCCGAGATAAGGTTGAGAAATCCGAGTTAAGGCTTGGAAATCTGAGATAAGGTTGGGAAATCCGAGTTAAGCTTGGAAATCCGAGATAAGGTTGGGAAATCCGAGATAAGGTTGGAAAATCCGAGTTAAGCTTCGGAAATCCGAGTTAAGCTTGGGAAATCCGAGTTGAGGTTGGGAAGTCCGACATATGCTGGTCAAATCCGACATACAGGTGGCTCAAACCGAGATATTGGTGGCCTAGGTCGATATGCCGGTGTCCAGGCCGGTATAAGCATCTTCCTCGACTGCTACAACAATACTTCCTCGTGAGTATCAATTATATATATGTATTACGCTTTTAGATAGTCTCAAATAGTGCTCGGGGACTGCCCCCTCTTTTCTGTCTTGCTTAGTTGTTTTTTCCCCGGGAGTGAGATGTCTTGACCCGGGGACTGGCCGGCCAGTCAGTTCTGCTTTTTCTCCTAGATCTGTAAAGTAACTCGGGGACTCGGTTGAAACCAAGTCTACTTCCTCGTGCACAGTTCTGCTGCTAGATTTAATTGGTGTCATATGCTATAGTTAGTTTCCTCTGTTAAGTAGAGTTGTTGTTTCATTAAATATTTAGTATATATGTGCTTGAACTAACGTTGAAAGGTGGTATCGATTTTATTGAGAGAATATTCATCACCAAGATCATGGTTATATTGGTTATCTCAAATCACCCAAAATATCATGGCATTATCGGTATTCTCCAGATCGCCGTTTATTTCGGCTTGCCAGCGTATCATGGCATTGTGCAATATCCCCGGATCGTCGTTTATCCCAGTTTGCTAGAATATCATAGCATTGCTATCCCGATTCAGTGAGTCGAAGGATATTCCGACTCACTGAGCATAATGTGTTGAGAAATATCTCAAAACGGCTATATGCTGGATCAGCTAAGGCTGCCAGCATATTTATGCGGTAAACGCCCAGAGTGGCTAAAAAACCGACATATGAGATATGCCCATGTCAATTCAGCTCAGGCTGATGACATCAAATGTTGGTAAAAGCCCAGAGTGGCAAAAACCAACATATGAGATATGCCCATGTCAATTCAGCTCAGGCTGATGACATCCAATGTTGGTAAAAGCCCAAAGTGGCAAAAACCGACATATGAGATGTGCCTATGTCAATTCAGCTTAGGCTGTTGACATCCAATGTTGGTAAAAGCCCAGAGTGGCAAAAACCGACATATGAGATATGCCCATATCAATTCAGCTCAGGCTGATGACATCCAATGTTGGTAAAAGCCCATAGTGGCAAAACCGACATATGAGATATGCCCATGTCAATTCAGCTCAGGCTGATGACATCCAATGTTGGTAAAAGCCCAGAGTAGCAAAAACTGACATATGAGATATGCCCATGTCAATTCAGCTCAGGCTGATGACATCCAATGTTGGTAAAAGCCCGGAGTGGCAAAAACCGACATATGAGATATGCCCATGTCAATTCAGCTCAGGCTGATGACATCCAATGTTGGTAAAAGCCCGGAGTGGCAAAAACCGACATATGAGATATGCCCATGTCAATCCAGCTCAGGCTGTTGACATCTGATGTTGGTAAACGCCCAGAGTGGCTAACAACCGACATATGAGATATGCCCATGTCAATCCAGCTCAAGCTGTTGACATCCAATGTCGGTAAAATGCCCAGAGTGGCTAATGACCGACATATGTGACATTGCCTATGTAGGCAATATGTCAAACTTGCCAGTGTCGGCAAAGACATCAGTATGTGACAGTGCCCATGCAGGCAATGTGTCGAGACGTGTGCGTGTCGGCCATTTAATAAAGAATAATGGAGCTCATGCAAGATATTTATTGTATGGAGATTTTGGTATTTGCTATTGGATTTTGTAAGTCTGCGCGCGACTCTGCGAGTCCCCCACAGCCTCGGGGACTAATGTCGGGGATGTAACCCCGGGTACCCCAAGTTTAATGGTTTTACGGAGTTAGTAGAGGAGAGACAGAGGTTAAACAGATAAAAGATAAAAGAAAAGACTGAAGAAGCAGCCTGGGCCGAGTTTGGCACGGTCTGGGCCGAGATATCACCTGCTGGGCCGACTTTGCCTCTAACTCGGTAAAACCGAGATGTCCCAGATCTCGGATGGGCCGAGATGCCCTGTCTCGGTGGACCGAAGGTCCAGCCTCAGTGGATCGGCAGCCCAGTCTCGGAAGGCCGAACTGCCCAGCCTCGACGGGCCAAGGCACCAGCAGTCTGGCATCGCTGCCTCGGGCCGCTTCCCGCGCCAGAGGGGCCGGCATCTCCGCTTCGGGCCGCTTCCTCATCTCGGGCTGGACCGAAATTCACCAGCGAGCCGGATTCTCCTCCATCGGCGACCGACGTATCCATCGACCGAAACCTGCAGTCCCGGATCGAGCCGAGCAATCCAGCCTCGGATCGACCGACAACCTCGCTGGGCTGAGCTCCGCTGACTCGGTAGACCGAGCTCTCCAATCTCGGGCGGACGAACTCTTCAGCCTCGGCTGGGCCATATCTCCACACCTCGGCAGCTTCTACCAGGCAGCTCTCCTCCGGCTCTCTACCTCGACCTTTACCTCGCAGCCACTCCGAGACCGCGCTACCCTGACATATCCACACCGCTGACATCCCCAACACTTCCTCGACAAGTACAAGATACCCACTACCATCCCCAGAAGATTCAGAAGACAGGAGCTAGAAGACAAGGATAAGGACAAGACTGGCCACGCCCATCCTGGACGTGGCTCGGCATGGCTACAGTGCAGATGACGGTACGGGCGTGATGCCTGCACAGTGCGGACAAGACCCCAGTAGTCACCTCAGCTACAGTGTGTACAGTGTCGTGCTGTGCTGTGCACAGTGTTCCGTGGGACACCCCTTGTCCCTTGGGCTCCCTCTATATAAGGAGCACCAGGGGAGCGCTCCCAGGACAACGCCCCTGCGCGGGCTCACTCTCTTCTTCTCCCCCCGCTCTCATGGAGCTCCTCCTAGCTAAGACCTCTTAGAGGCACCCTTCGCCCAGTTCATGGATCGTTTGTACAGACCGTATGCAGAGAGGAGAATACACAGAGTAGGCTAGATGCTGCAGTAGGGGTTTTATCTCTCACGAGAGCCCCGAAGCAGGGTAAATCCTTGTGTTCATCTGTTCTTCCGTGTGCGCTCTTCAGCGCGCTATCCCTCCCCGAATCCTCTTGCGTCCATCGACCCCAAACTTAAGCCTACCCCTAGGCATCTGTTGTTTCACACCACGACACTTCCTGACCAGGTACTACAAAACCATCGGTTTGATCCATGTAAGTTTCCTCATCTAACTCTCTCTTTAGGAAAGTTGTCTTAACGTCCATTTGATGAACGAGAAGACCATGCGAGGCAGCCAACAAAAGTAGCACGCGAATCATGGTTAGTCTAGCCACAGGTGAGTAAGTATCAAAGAAGTCTTCACCTTCTTTCTGGGTATAACCCTTAGCCACAAGCCGCGCCTTGTACTTCTCAATAGTACCATCAGACCTAAGCTTTTTCTTAAACACCCACTTACATCCTACAGGTTTGCACCCATAAGGACGATCAGTGACTTCCCAGGTTCCGTTAGCCAAGATGGAATCCATCTCGCTACGGACAGCTTCCTTCCAGTAGTCAGCATCAAGAGATGCATAAGCTTCTGAAATGGTACTGGGTGTGTAATCCACAAGGTACACAATGAAGTCATCACCAAAGGACTTTGCAGTCCTCTGTCTCTTCCTCCTAACAGGAACTTCATTGTCATCCTTCACAGGATTATCAGTGTGTTCTATCGAAATGGTAGGATCAGGAATATCAACCAATTCCTGACTAGATGTATTAGGTATCTCCTGATTTGATGAGCTAGACATATCCTTCATGGGAAAGATATCCTCAAAGAAAGTCGCATCCTTTGACTCCATAATCATCTCAAAGAATGACACCATCTGTCGTGGGTTTGTCACGTCAGATGTCATGGATGACTTCGTAGGTGTGGGATTTGCGCGAGTCAATCGTCTCCGAGCTTGGGATCGCAGGAACAAGGACGAACACAGATTTACCCAGGTTCGGCCCCTCAATGTGAGGTAAAGACCTACTTCCTGCCTACCCTAGATTGGTATTGATATGATATATGTGGTGTTACAATGGAGGCGATCCGATCTGGGTACTCGCCGTAAGAACTAGGGTTTTAGGGCTTGATCCCGTCTAAGTCCTGTGAGTCCTCTTTATATACACAGAGGCTCGCTAGGTTACAAAGGAAACTTCCTCTACAAGGAATACATCGACTGGAACCTACTTGGAGACTAACTTCTCCTCACGTCTTTCAGGATATGTCTTCTAGATCCTTCTCCTTGTGGTGGTGCGATATTGGGCTTGCTTTCACGCAGGCCTTTGCTGGTGCGAGTAAGTGGGTCGCACTTATTGATATGGGCCGCGGGTTAATCCACAAAGTATTACCCCGACATTAGCCCCCAAGATTGGTTAGGACTTCACGGTGAGGATCCTCTAGTTACTTGAGGTAGTTGTTGAGCCGCACTGTGGGCGTTCTGACCAATCTCTGACTGATGCGATTCATAGCTGCGACTCATTTGCGCGACTTATGCTTTCCATCTGAAATATTCCGTTTCCTTCAATTGCGGACCGTTCCTCATTCTGCGGGTGCAAATTGTTCCATTGATTTCGGGCATCCCAGTTATAAGCTGCGGCGGCCTAGGTCAATATTCACTTGCCTCTGTCTCTCCTCGCCTCCAGCTGCGCCGCCGTCTTCCTCAATCGAGCTTAGCCCCCGATCCAATCTTCTCGCAATGGCGCCCAAGGCAAAGCCATCCGATGATAGACGCAATATCTCCTGCAACTGGGAAGGATCCTGGGTGACGGAGGAGTTTCTTACGGATCTCGCTGATAATGGCTTCTTGCCGCCGAAGGAGGACAATGTCTGGCGGGTGCCAGGTGATGAGATCGAGCCGCGCCCCAAGCCCAACGAACTGGTGATGTTCGTGGAACATGTGGAGCATGGATTCACGCCGCCCGGCTCCCTCTTCTTCCGCAACCTGATGCAACGCCTAGGCCTGCGTCTTCACGACATCGGGCCTAACTCAATGCTCCAAGTGAGCAATTTCCATGTACTGTGCGAGGATTATCTCGGCATATCCCCCAATATCGATCTGTGGCTGGCCTCCTTTTCTTGCAATAGCCAACTTGTCTCCAAAGGTGGCGCCTATGTTCAGGTCGGCGCCATCTCTCTACAGTGCCACAGAAACTCTTGTCTTCCCAAGCTAGCCCTAGCGAATCGACCCAGGGTTTGGCAAAAATCTTTCTTTTACTGCCAAGATACTTCTCCGGAGGGCGAAACTCGCCTCCCCTCCTGGTACAATTCCACCTTTGTGCCTTCTGAAGCACTCAAGTCCAAACCTCGGGATGCCGCTACATCCTTTATAAATGAGTCGCTGATCAAAATTGGCGCCTTAATTGGTCATGGCCTTACTGGCCTTGATCTTCTTTCTTGCTGGACGAAGTGGCGCATCCAACCAGTGAGTCCCCGTCAATGGTCCTTCCTCGAGTGCTCTGGCACTTCTGCTGATGTTGATCGCGTCAAGGCCGCTGACTGGGAGCCTGAAGACTGGGTGGAGTTTGTCGCCCGTGTGACTGAGGAGAAGAATATCTCCTTTGACAAGGTGGGGCTCGCCCCTTTTAGTGTTAACAACAAGCCTTTTGAGGTAACCCTTCTTCTCTAGTCCTTTGTCCTTGTAGCAGAATTGCATTTGTTTTTGATACTAAGATCTTCCTTTTTCTGCTTCAGGCTGATGAGAACTACTGGTCGCTTTCCGCGGCTGATGTGGGCACTGCTGCTCCCAAGCGTGCCGTAAAGAAGAAGTTGCTGCCCGCTTTAAAGGGCAGTGAAGTTGCTGATAATCCATCTGTCGCCACTGCGGCTTCAGATGAAGAAATTGAGCTGGAGGAAGATGACAGCCCTATGCCGGCCGCGAGTCCTTCTGCTGCGGCTGATCCGACTCCCCGCAGGGTTTCAAAGAGGCTGTCCCGAGAGGAGCCAGAGCTTAACACTCTGGAAAATCCTGAAGTCGTCTAGCGTCGCAAACCTGCGGTGGGTGCGACTCCTCCTGTCGCCAGGCGTGTGCTTAGGACCACCGCCTCGGCCGAAGAAGACATGGCACCCCACTCTGGTAATTCTCGCTGTCTTGGCATCCTGACTGCTCATTCATTTACTTCTTTTTATTAACATATGGACCTCTGATTGTAGACTCAGGGTTCCAAGGTGTTTCATCGCCGTCAAGCGACGGCCTTATGGCCTCTGTGAAGATGGCTCTAGAGTTAGTAACTTCCTCTGCGCTCATAGCATTTCTCTTCTACCGCGCGTGCTCCCTTCTTATATAATTGTCTTGTTCTTGCAGAGTTGCGGTTGATGCTACAACCGCGACTGATCTGGGAATTGTCTCCAAGGCTGCGGTTGAGCTGCCTAAGGCGCCTGCGGCTCATACTGCCATGGTGGAGGGCATGGCCACCACTGATGACTTGGCTACGTCGCCTGCCCCTGACACGGCTGCCCAGGAGGTGGCTCTGGAAGATGGGACAGATCCCCTTGTTGCCCAAGACACAGAGGAGGTGAATCCCACAGCCGCAGTTGTGGTGGCTAAGGATGACGAAGCACCGCTGGTTGAGTAACCAGCGGCTGTTAATCAGAAGTCGCCAGTGCTGCGCCTTGAAGTTGTTTCCTCTTCCTTATCCTTGAGCCGCGCTGAACAGCTGTCGCAGGCCATCATTGCTTCAAGCGACAAACAAGCCGCAGAGCTTCGTGAAGCACTCTCCAATTTATCTGCGGCTTACAAGGTAATAATCTCTCTTATCCTGTCTGTCCCTAGCCCCAAGGATCAAGGTCTTCTTTGACGTAAAGGGGAACTTGATACTTCTTGTAATTGTTATCTTTTGTAGTAACTTCTCACAAATTACTGCAAACTTCTCCGCTGCCCTTTATCTGTTGATCTTCTGTCTTTTAGGAAGAATTATATACTGTGACTGCGGAGAAGCTGGCTTTGGAGAAGCAATTGCAGGAAACTCCCTCTGAGCTTGAGAGTCTGCGCGAGCTCCTTCTCCAACGCGAGGTTGAACTGAAGAAAAAAGATGCCGGAATTGGCGATCTTACTGATGAAAGCTTTAAGCTATCTGAACAGGCCAAGGCCACTGAGCTGCGTCTTAAAAAATTGAGGAGAAATCTCATGAGAGGATCCAACAACAGGATTGTCAAATCAATGCCCAGAAGGATGCCATTACTCAAGCCAATGAGGATGCGCGGCTTAAAGCTGTAGAGATTGGGCGCCTTCAAAAGGAGCTGACGAAAGTATCGAACGCCTCCAACCTTGTCCATGGCAAGGTGTGCATCATGATGCAGGAGCTGGCTGGTATGTCCTGTTAGACCTCTGCTTTGTTTGTGATATTAAACTCTCGTGTATGCCTCTGTATTCACTAGTGGGTGCTTTTTTCCAGGCGAGGATTCTTCATTGCTTAACCATAGCACCCAGGAAAAACTTGACCACATCCGCGAGTTTGCGCACAAAGCAATCGATGCTATGAAGAAATATCAGCTTGCCTTCTGCCAACTAAATCTGTCCCTGCAGACGCTGAAGGACTATTGAAGAGGCTGCTTAAGGCGCCTCAGTACTTCTTGGATTGGAAAGAATCCTCAGCTCGTTCTGGCGCCACTCATGTGCTTGCACTGGCCAAGACATATGACCATCCTTTGATGTTGCCAAGGTCGCACAAGGCAGGCCTCCAAAGAAGACTGACGGCACCGTGCTGACGCCCTCGGAGTATGCGGCGACATGAAGAGCATGCATGGGCATGCGACTGAGCTTGTGGATGGGGTGGACCTGGCGACCTTTCTGGGAAGTATCATCCAGATGGGTCGAGATTTGAGAGATTACCCACTGCGTCAGCCAGCGTGATTGCTCCGCAAGAGAAGAACTCCTCTCCAGGTGTATCTAGCTCCACAGCCCCCAAGCCCAGGACTGATAAGCCTTCAAGCGAGCCTGCGACTGCTGCTTTGGCAAGCTTGGTAAGCCGCCGGTGCCTCCTTCTCATAAGCCAAAAGCTGGGCAAAAGTGAAGAAAAACAATGATATGGTGAAGTTAGCCCTTAGTGGCTTGTAATAATTGTTGAAATGATGTGTCAGCAACAATATTTTATGGTTATTAAGTACTCTCAGCAGTACAAGTTCCGACCAATAGTCTGGTCCTTATGATTTGTCTCGGTTTTCCTTACTTAGGCCCTTGCGCGGCTCAGTATTTCCTAGGAACATGTGTGTTCAGGGTCGAGAGCGGCCATGATAGGCAATCAAGCTCGATTGACGCCACACCCAGTACTTTGGCCGCATAATGCAAGTCGCATCCAAGTGAAGGTTGAGTATAATCACGATAAATGCCACTCGTTTGGCGATTCCAAGGTAATAGGCCGCGCTCAGAAAGCTGCCGCACCCCCAAGGAACCAATGATTAGAAAATGAAAGACTCACAACTCAATTGGTAGTTTGAGGCGAAACGACAGCCACCTACATGGTAGGGGTGCCGGCTTTATTTCAAAATCATTATATGATACATAGGGTCGGTCGCGCCTGAGTGGCGACCAGAAGTGATTCATGGGGTCGGTCGCGCCTAGGTGGCGACCAGAGATGATACAGGGGTCGGTCGCGCCTGAGTGGCGACCAGAGTGATACATGGGGTCGTCGTGCCTAGGTGGCGACCAGAGATGATACATGGGTCGGTCGCGCCTAGTGGCGACCAGATTTTTGATGCACAGGTACGGCCGCGCCTGAGTGGCGGCTAATTCCTGATACATGGGTTGATCGCGCCTAGGTGGCGATCCAATTTGATACATATGGTACGGTCGCGCCTAGGTGGCAACCGGTGTTGAGGTTTGAGCCCTGAGTGGCCAGCTTGATACTGTGAACCCTTGTTGGTTCTGTTGCGATCGTTGATGGCGACTCGCGATGGTTGGGGTATACCCTTATTGCCGATGGCCTGCAGCTCTTGCCCTTCTTGCGGCTGTAATCTGAAGTCGCAGGTCAGGCAGGTGTCTTTTGGCTTCCACGATGTCATCAAAGTTTTGTTGCGGCTCAGGAACAGGCGCATTTTCCGCGACGCAAGCGTCTCTGGCCATAGCCCTGTCGCCTTCCTCGCATTCTTGTGCTATCTCTTTATTGCCATTTATTGTGATTACTCCCTTAGGACCGGCATTTTTAGCTTCAGGTATACGTAGCACGGTCGAGCCATGAATTTTGCGAACGCTTCTCTGCCAAAGAGGGCATGGTATGGGCTCTGGAAATCTACAACCTCAAACCAGACGTACTCGCTTCTGAAGTTGCTTTGCGTCCCGAAGGCGACTTCCAGGTTGATTCGCCCCAATGGTTGAGCTGATACGCCTGGCACGACTCCGTGAAACGTTGTTCTGGACGGATGCAGCTGCTTTTCTTGGAGATTCATCCTCTTGAAAGTCTCATAGTACAGTATGTTGATACTGCTGCCTCCATCCATCAATACTTTGCTTAATTTGTATCCTGCGACTTGAGGGGCAACTACAAGCGCGAGCTTGCCTCCTTCGTTTATTTCTCCTGGATGATCTTCGCGGCTCCAAACTATTGGTTGCTCGGACCACTTCAGCCACTGTGGTATGGCTGGTACTACGGCGTTAACAGCTTGATTGCGTCGTCGCAGCTTCTGCTCCCTCCTTGAGGTATTAACCACAATTGTGTGATATTGACCCAGCTGTTTTGGGAACTGCGGTTGGTCTGGCTGTGGGTTTGGAGCAGCATTGTGGTGGCCTCCGCCGTGGTTGCCTCCCTCGTTGTTCTGATGGTTGTTATTCCCATTAAGTGGCTGCCCATCCTTCCACTTTTTGTAATGATAGCACTGCGCTTTGTGTGGTTGGGTGGTTTTCCATCTTTTCCCACATGGATGTCACAGGGACGGTTGAAAACTTCTTCCAAGTTAACTGGGTGGAAATTTCTTCCTCTGCCACTACTTGGCTTGTAACGAGTGTTCGTGTTTGCGACTAATCCCGAGTTTCCTTCCTCGTTCTTGCGCTTGTTGTAACTCGCATTACTATTGCTAGCTAGCTGCTGCTGAGGCTTGCTGCTGGTCTTTTTCCTTTGCCAGCAGTTTCCTCTTCCTCTCCATCAGATGCGTCCTTGGTCTTATCCGAGCTTGCATACTTGTTAGCCGCTGCCATCACCTCACTGAGGCTCTTAACTTTGTCCTTCATGCGACCCAGTTTGTGGACCAGCGGCTCAAACTTGCAGTTTTTCTCCATAACTAGGACAGCTGAGCTTGGAGGTATGTTGTCTGAGGAGTGTATAATTTCTGCCACTCTCCTCATCCAATG
Organism: Poa pratensis; assembly: GCA_947311845.1. Classification (NCBI taxonomy): domain Eukaryota; kingdom Viridiplantae; phylum Streptophyta; class Magnoliopsida; order Poales; family Poaceae; genus Poa; species Poa pratensis. The sequence goes on from CAMZMU010000128.1 coordinate 29,702,126, forward strand.
GCGACTTGACTCGCCTTCCTTTTGCACGCAGCGCTCAAGATCTTCTATGTGCAGAGTCGCTTGCATGTTCCTTGGAAGTTCTTGACGAAAACTTCCTTCATCTCATCCCAAGAATTTATTGAGTTTGGTGGTAGGTTTTGTAACCAAATGTGGGCTGCGCCTTCCAACATCATGTTTAGATATCGGGCACAGATCTCTTCAGATGCGTTGAGGATGCTCATGCCCATCTCATAATTGTTGAGCCAAGTGACTGGATCCATGCTTGGGTTGTAATTTGCGACCTTGCGAGGTCCTTTGAAATCTGCAGGAAACGGCTCAGACCTAATCCTCTCGCTGAAGCAGACTGGACCTTTAAGTCGCGATGATAAGTTGGATGGAGCTGGCCTCCCTGCCGGTTAACCATTGCATGCGGCTGCACAACTTCTGCGGGTTGAACTTGTACCTGTTGGTTTTCCCTTTGTCGCCTGGTTGAACTTGAAGTCGCAACCTGCGGCGACTCGGCTCGGATGCTTCTTTCCGCTGTTACTCTGTTGTAGGGGGTGGCATGCAGTCGTCCCCCATGTTCAGACATGTTTGCCTGCTGTACTACTGCTGTGCTCAGCATCTCAATGGCGCGCCGCGCCTCTCTGTCCATCGGTGTGTTTCCTGCCGGTGTCAACCTGGCTAAGATGTTGGTAGCCGCATAGAGATTCTCCACTGGGCTAACATAGTGTCCTTGCGGTGTATGGAACCTTTGAGGCTGCGTGCCGGCTGCTGCACAAAAGTTGGTTGTGGCGACGGAGGTGGCATGATAACCCTGTTGTTAGCTTGCACCAGAGCTCTTGACCCTGGTGCTTCCGCCGCTCTTGGTGCCGCAAAAGATGGAACTACAGGCGCGAATGATGGTAATGCGTTCATCCGCACTGCAGGCGCGACTAAAGGCGCCGCGGGTCGCGCAGCCGCGACAGATGGTGCCATGTATGAGGGTGCTGCGACTGATGTTGCTGCGGCTTCTGACCGCGACTGGACGCACTGTGTTAGTTGCGACTGATGGGATTGCGTGGAGTGGCGCCGTGGCTGCTGGTGTATCGACTGCAAGGACCACGGCTGTAGGTCCAGAGGTGGGTGATTGGAATAACTCCATGGGATTTACTGTTCCTGGCTGTAGGCGACTGATATGGCGTCGATACGGCAAGGTGCTTGGCCCTCCTTGTAAGATGATGGTGTCTTCAGTGAGTCGCCGTTGTTCTTGTTGGAGGCGCTGGTCCTCGCGTGCGAGCCTGCTCCTTTCATCCACAATCCTTTGGACTTCATCATACAGCCCAATCCTGGTAGCTTCCAGCTCCGCAACTCTAGCGGCAGCGTTAACCGCAGATATAGGTGTAAACAGCGGGCTGCTCTGGGGCATCACAACCACCATGTTGGGGGTTATTCTTGGTCCTCCTTCCGTCGGTACAACTCCGGACGGGGTTTGTCTGTTTGCAACTCCTTAGGCCGCGACTCCTGGTGTGGTTGCAGCGGGTGCCACATGATTTGAACCGAGCTCTGCGACTCCTGATCCTTGTGGTGCGGCTTGTTCCGCTGCTTCCGGCGCCGTGGGGGCTAAGCTGCCCTATGGCATGCCCAGCCCTTCCTCTGCTTCCACGGTCCTGTAGATCCCTTCCATGCACTGATCTCCTACGGAGGGCGAGCTGCCACCCCTAGGGTTTCCACATAGCCTTTCCTCGAGTACATACTCGATGGATTGGGCTTCTTCGCCTTCAAGTGTTAGTGGCTCGTTGTTGGTAGATTCTTCTTCTTCATCCACCGTTACGGCGACTCCTTCTTCTGAGTCGCCTGGCTGTGATGGGTCTTCTGACTCGCCGCCGATGAAGCCGACGAAAACATGAATAGATCCAAACGGGATGATGCGACCGGTCTCCAGGTAATCTGCTTCTGGTCCCCAGCTTGAATCGTCAATGAGAGGCACACGCCATCGACAATGATGATGTGGCCAATGACGAGATCTTCAGCTCCTTTCATCGATCCTGCGCGGAACGTGACGCTCTTGACCGCAGGCCCCACGGTGGGCACCAACTGTCGTGGGTTTATCACGTCAGATGTCATGGATGACTTCGTAGGTGTGGGATTTGCGCGAGTCAATCGTCTCCGAGCTTGGGATCATAGGAACAAGGACGAACACAGATTTACCTAGGTTCGGCCCTCAATGTGAGGTAAAGACCTACTTCCTGCCTACCCTAGATTGGTATTGATATGATATATGTGGTGTTACAATGGAGGCGATCCAATCTGGGTACTCGCCGTAAGAACTAGGGTTTTAGGGCTTGATCCCGTCTAAGTCCTGCGACTCCTCTTTATATACACAAAGGCTCGCTAGGTTACAAAGAAAACTTCCTCCACAAGGAATACATCGACTGGAACCTACTTGGAGACTAACTCCTCCTCACGTCTTCCAGGATATGTCTTCTAGATCCTTCTCCTTGTGGCGGTGCGATATTGGGCTTGCTTTCACGCAGGCCTTTGCTGGTGCGAGTAAGTGGGTCGCACTTATTGATATGGGCCACGGGTTAATCCACAAAGTATTCGCCCGACACCATTGACTTCAGGGCCTACCCCCCCCCCCCCCCAAATTGCTCTTTCTTCGCTTGGCATGCAGACCAAAATCTGATATGCACGTCGGACTGTATTGCCATCAGGGGCTGGCCACATCAGGCCATGTGTCAACTTTGCAGATGCCAACCTGAGATGGGAAGACACATGTTGTTCGAGTGCCTCTACTCTAAAAGGATGGGTTTATTAATTCTGTGCCCTGGTGTGCTCTAGTTTCCTCGTCTGTGCCCTACCTGCGTAGTTTTCCTCGTTCGTGCCCTACCTGTCTCTTTCGAGGCCCGCGGATGGCCAAGACGGCCGTTTTTGTCTGGTCAACCTCCTTTGACCGTCACTTGGCCTGACTAGTGGGGTCGGCCTAGGGTTGACAAGTGGGACCGCTCAACTGGGACAGGTAGATGGGGACGGCTTGCCAGGAAGCAAGTCTGATGCCCAGGTTGGGACATATCGACTCCAAGATTAACCATTTAATTTTGTACTTAATTACAAATATTCCGACGAATAATTTGTTATCTGAATCATCATTTATTTATTCATTGTTTAGTGAGAATTCATTGATTAGTACGTCGTTAACACTGAATTAAATGATTAGGAAACAAAACTTTAGAATTAGGATTCATAATTAGAATTTGCACAGGGAAACTGCAACTAAAATTAGGATTCATAATTCACAACTGATTACAAAAGATCACTAATACTACTAATGACTAATACTACTGATTACAACAGAATTTGCACTGCTACTACGCCGGCGGCGGGCTAATACTACTACTACTACTAATCAGTAGCAGTGCAACTACTGCACTGCTACAACGCCGGCGGCGGGCTCCAACTTCCTCCGCCTCGGCTCCTACATCCGTCGCCTCTTCGCTGGCGGTGCATCATCGTCGGAGTCATCGTGATCGTCCTCCTCCTCCTCCTCGGAGTCAGACTCGTCGTTCGGCGGCTCCTCCTCCTCCTCGTCTTCCTCCTCCTCCTCCACATCATCATCGTTGTCGGAGTCGGGGTCAGAGTCAGAGCCATGGCCGTCCTCGCCTTGGCCGTCGTCGTCACCCTCTCCATCATCGTCGCTGTCGAGGTTTTCTTGCGAGTGCCCGTGGCCCTCGTCCCACCACGGGATGGGGTTGCCCTCGCCATCCAAGTCGCTCAGAATGGCCTCATTCTGCCACCAATGATCCGCCATGGCACCGAGATTGGGGTTTTTGGCAGAGAAGAAGAGGTCAAAGAGAATGGGGGGTTTTTTGGGAGAGAGTGAGAAGAACTGCTTTGGAACCGCAACGCATTGGGGTTTTTATCCGTGAGGAGGATAGAGATGAATTCAGTGCGATGGCGCGTAGATCGATAACCGCCTGCAAAACCGAAAAGACGGATCGAACGCTTCGTTTTTGCCCAAACCAGTGTGAAATGACTGCACATTTATAGATTATATTCGCAATGATGACATCCTATGACCGCACTTGACGTCCAGTCAAAATGACATGCCTGTAAATAATGTTCACCACGTCATCTGGTGCACCTTGACGCGTGTAGTACAAGTGTCGAACAGTTGATGTGCATTGACGTTCTGGTCAAATTGGCTGCAATTGAAAACATTGTGAGACATCTAGACGTATTGCAAGCATTTTGTAAGAGAACTTACGCGATTAATTTTTTGTTTACGTGCATATCTACGTAGGTGCATCCGTGTCACACACCAAGCGCGTTCTGAATGCCAACTGGCACCCACAATGCGAACTGGACGTGAATTTTTTGTCTGAATGTATATAGACCTTTTTATCAACTTGAATCGTAAGTATACGACATAAGAAGACTATGTGCGCAGGTTTTTCCTTTTTTTGATTTTTTTGAATTTTTGAAGCTCGTTTCAAATATTGGTCAAACCTAACTTTGACCTTGACCAACATTTAAACAAGTTCAAAACATAAAAATGAAAAACTAAGCCTGGATCCTTCTTAGTCACTTCAAAATGAAACTTCGGTGAGGTTTTTGAAATTTCCATGTTGTAAATCCAAAACCCCTTCTCTTCACTTTTGAGTTCATACGACATAGTTTGAGATATCACATTAGATACGTGAATTTTTCGTCTGAATGTATATAGATCTTGTTTATCAACTTGAATCATAAGTATACGACATAAGAAGACTATGTGCGCAGGTTTTTCCATTTTTTTGAATTTTTTAAGCTCATTTCAAATATTGGTCAAACCTAACTTTGACCAACATTTAAACAAGTTTAAAACATGAAAATGAAAAACTAAACCTGGATCCTTCTTAGTCACTTCAAAATGAAATTTTGGTGAGGTTTTTGAAATTTCCATGTTGTAAATCCAAAACCCCTTCTTTTCACACTTGAGTTCATACGACATAGTTTGAGATATCACATTAGATACGTGAATTTTTCGTCTGAATGTATATTGACCTGTTTATCAACTTGAATCGTAAGTATACGACATAAGAAGACTATGTGCGTAGGTTTTTCATTTTTTTGATTTTTTTTGAATTTTTGAAGCTCATTTCAAATATTGGTCAAACCTAACTTTGACCAACATCTAAACAAGTTTAAAACGTGAAAATGAAAAACTAAGTCTGGATGCTTCTTAGTCACTCCAAAATGAAACTTTGAAACTATGTCAAAGTTTTCAAAACCCCGTTGACTGCCTCCAAACCCCGTCCCAAACCTCGCCGAACAATGACCGTCGATCTAACCCTAGCGCTGAACTGCAGCCGTCCGATCGTTCTTCTAGAAGGAATCTGGTGATCGACGAGAAGCTCATTCTGCGATCTGATTGGCCACGCGCGTAGGACTAGGAAACTGGGGATTTTGGCACACCAAATGGGGATTTTCACACTGACGAGGTTATACTCTGCGGGTACCCTAGCTTAGAGGTACCTGATGCACGTGATGATCAAAGAAGCCCGAAGATTAATCGAAGCCCACGAAGGAAGGCCCGAGACAAGGAGTATTTCCCAAGTTAGACCAAGTTGTAGTCGGTTAAGACTTTCCATACATGTAACCTTGGTCGGTTGTGTTTCCCGAGACCCAGCCTCCTATATAAAGGCTGGGAGGGTGATCGATCAGGGACAAGCAATCCATAGCCACCAAAACCTCGACGAGATCTACTGCTCGTCGAACCCTTGTAACCTCTATATTCAAATCATAAACACAGACAAGCAGGAAGTAGGGGTTTTACCTCACTCGAGGGCCCTGAACCTGGGTAAATCCAGCTTGTCAGCCGTCGATTCCACCAATACTACACGTCCTCTACCACATAATCAACCCTAGGTATAGCAACCATGGGATTTGCCGAGGGCACACCTCGACAATTGGCGCCGTCTGTGGGAACAGGTAGTATTGGGCTCACGGTTTCGCCGGTTTCATCATCAAGCGGCCACCCGACGATCGCATCTGCACAAGGTAACTCGCCTACCGCGTCATCGAAAAGCAAATCATCAACCACCATTGCAAACAGCAACTCGCCAGCAAGATCTACTAGCATCAATTCAAAAAGTGATCACTCGCCAAAATCTCCAAGGAGGCTCATGCCGCACTCGATGGAAGCTCAACAAGCCTTCGCCGGACTCGAATCAGGTTTGGATATTACGGTTGGAAAACTTAACTTCTTTGTCGATAAAGATGGTGTGCAGGACCTGTTTGATCCACTCGATGTGGAGACACTCAACATGGAGACGATCGACAACGCTTCGACTGCAACACCATCCATCTTGGACGCGACATCGTCACAGATCGTCCCGATCCAATCGCCAAGCGACTCTGCAACGTCCATGACCTCACAAGAGTTCCGTGACGAAGTGGCAAAAAGATTTGGAAGAAGCGAGATCGAATCTGCGTACCGTCCAGATAACGCAATCAAGTCACTCGACAGCGTCGTCGACTGCTACGACGTCGCGGGGAACGAGGAGAACATAGATGACAGCATATACCTCGCCGATCTCAATGGCCCAGAAATCCGTGCCAGCCACGAGATATTCACCTGCGATGCAAATAGCCAGGACAGGGCACTCGAATATCAACTCGATTGCGGCAGAAACCCTGGCAGGCAAAGCAACCCCAGACTGGGTGACGACGTCGAATCCATAATGCGCATCAGCAACACATGGGCAGAAGATCGAGTGTTTCCATATCAGGTATACACCGCGAGTACAGCAGAAACGTCAGCAGCTGCAACATGCCGTCGACCTACGGAACAACCACGCTGACCATCACAGCAGAGATGGCAGAAAAAGTGAGCAAAGTAATCGAAAGTTGCACGATGCTACCAGCAAACGCAACTCCGGAGGAGGTGTTGACCTTACAATACTTCCAGTGGCAAGAATCGATACGGTTGAAGAACTACCGAGCGGTACTCGAAGAACGCAAAAAGCAGGCCAGCATATCGAGTGCTCGGTGAAGAGCACTGTCTATAAGTTCAACAGGCAGAAACGACCCCGCGAACAGGTCACGATTCGTAAACCTCGGAGACGCAGATCGTGCAGCGGTCACTCGAAACCTAAACCCAGCCTTTATGGCAGTCGACGCGGAAGGAGTCCCCATACCTACTGAGCCAGCCGGAGCGCTGATGACGCTCGGCACCTATCTCAGAACAATCGAACCTCCTGCAGGAGACCCAAAGAGGGACCAGCACCTCCAACTGTACAAACAACTGGCAATAGCAGCACAAGCCATACAGCAGCCACAAGCAACTCCAAGGAGAGATACAGATCGGAACCGTCGCAGTCGAAGTCCTCGGGGAAGGAGCAGTCGAAAAAGCTCACACCGCCATCGCTCCAGCAGAAGCCACTCGAGGAGGTCATACCGCAATAGCTCAGACTCAGAAGCAGAAATCGGACCCTGTGGAGCGCTATGCTTCACTCGACGAATCCGGGAGGCTCGAATGCCCAAGAAATTCTCGCTAGCTACCACGCCAAAGTTCAATTGCAAACAAGAGCCATCAGGCTGGCTAGAATACTACAGGCTGGCAGTCGGATGTCAGCGCGGCACCACAACTACGGCTATGCATTACATACAACTCATGATGGAAGGAACAGCTCGCGATTGGCTCAAATCGCTACCCGAATCATACTACGATTCGTGGGAGCACTTCAAAGGCAATTTCATCAAATACTTCGAACCTTTATGTGAGCGCCCCAAAACTTTCGAAGAGCTCCGGACCTGCAAGCAAAAGTCAGATGAATCTCTGAGATCGTACATACGGCGGTGGACTGCCATCCGTAATTCAGTAGGCAACGTATCAGAAGATAGGGCAATCGACGCCTTCAAAAATGGACTCTGGAGGGAAGATTTCAAAGAAACGCTTGGTCGAGAAGATCCGAAGACAATGGCGGCACTCATGGTACTCGCAACAAAATGGGCAGATGGAGAAGACTCCGTACGAGCCACTCGAGCCGCGCCCTCACATGAAAATCACGAGGGTGGCAGTCGAGACCGCAGAGATAGCTACAGAGATGATCGAAGGCGCAAGCGCAAGCATCGTTATCACGATGATGATCACCCAAACTTCATCGCAGCAGGCTTTGTCCAGTCAAGATACAACCGTGACCAAACTGACCGACGACCCGACGATCATCGTGATAATCGAGATCATCGTACTGACGAACGCCGAAGTGATCAAGACCATCGCACAGACGATCGACGTGACAGTCGAGACCACAGACGTGACGACCGCGATAACTACAGAAGGCCAGAGTGGCGCAGGCGAGCAGACAAAGATCCCGAGCGCTCAGTCGAAGAAAGGATGGACGATTATTGCAGATTCCATCTTTATAAAGGGGACGATGGTAAGCTTCGCTCTAACCACTCGCTTAGAAATTGCAGGGAATTCGATCAACTTGCGATTGAACACATACTGCGACTGCAAAAAGACGGACATGCACCTCCTCAATTGACGCAGACCCCATCGACTACACCACAAACACAACCTGTTCAGGCATATCAAGCACCGCAGCAAGTACATCAAGCACAGGTATATTCCATACCACCGCAAATGCAGCCTACTCAGGTGTATCCTGCACCAACACCAGCGCAATCGATGCCAGTGTACATGGTGCCAGCGCAACCCGTTACGGGAACACAAATGGCAGCAGTCGTGCACCAGATGCAGCAAGGAGATGAACAAAAATATCCCGTAACTCGCGGGCAGATGAACATGATCCAGCGAGGGCGTCCCTCCAATAGAGAGCAAAAGTTACACACTCGACACATCAATATGGCGGTCATGGCACTCCCAACTATAACAGACTTTTTGAAAGGATCAGAAACTCCGATTGTCTTCAATCGAGAGGACCATCCACCAGCAGTATACCGACTAGGGCATGCAACCTTGGTACTCGACGCACAAATCGGAGGCTACGCCATGACCAAGGTCTTCATGGATGGGGGTAGCGGCTCAACATAATCTTTGCAGATACACTACGCAGAATGAACAAATCAATCGAAAATCTGCCAAAATCCACAAGTACCTTCCATGGTATCGTCCCAGGCAAAGCAGTGCTCCCAGCAGGCACTATACAACTCGATGTTACGTTTGGAGATCCTACTCACTTCAGAACCGAGCCGATTGAGTTCGAAGTGGTCGATTGGAAGTCACAATACCATGCAATACTTGGGCGCCCCACTTTCGCTCGATTCATGCCGTACCGCACTACGCCTACCTCAAGCTCAAAGTGCCAGGACCAAAAGGAATCATCACGGTCAGTGGGAACTTTCAAAGGCCAGATTCATGTGACCGTGACTTCAGCAAAATTTCAGAGATGTACGGGGTGGAGCAATCACTCGCTGAGCTTGAGGTCTCCAATGACCGTGCACCTCTATCAGGAAGCAAGAAGATGACAATCGACAGAGGGCTCAAAGCCATCAATGACGCGATGGAGTACAAGGGGCATCCGACTGGACCTTCAGGGACGGTCAACATGTTGTCAAGCCACACTAGTACATAGAGGGGCACATCTGCGTCCGTTCTATGCATAGATATGTAATAAGTGCATAATGTCGGAAGAACCAGCAGGTTTCAGACACACTCTTTTCCCTTACCAGGGTACCTAAGGGGACTGGAAGGTTTTTAATGAGGCGGCTTGCTGGTCGAACACATATTTCGAATAAAGATACATGTTCGTCCATATTTTTCATATATGCCTTTTATTGTTACCCACTCGATATACTCGGGGGCTGGGTCAAGCATGAAAACTCAAAAATCCCACTCGATATACTCGGGGGCTGGGTCAAGCATGAAAGCTCAAAAATCCCACTCGATATACTCGGGGGATGGGTCAAGCATAAAAACTCAAAAATCCCACTCGATATACTCGGGGGCAGGGTCAAGCATAAAAAATTCAAAAAATCCCACCACGCACAAAACCCTAGGAGGTTATGATGGCGCGGCGAAAAATTCGCCACGTCCGGTCAAATCAAAGCTGAAACGGCGTCTTCTGCGGTCAAAACTCTGAACATGGGGCCCACACAGACACGTCTTGTCAAAACGGCGGGCGCACGCCAAAGACGTCATGAATGACGTCAGGGGCCATGATAACGTCCACATTCGAGTAGTGGGTTCGAGACTACAATCGAAGCAAGGATTCGACTAGCAAAAGGTACTCCCATGTGAGCGTATCAAAAATTTGTTGCGATTGATAAAAAAAAAGCAGCAAAATTATTGAGATTATCCTATACTTCAAACGAAATAAAGCATAATCTCGGGGGCTACTCCCATGGGAGCGCTGACGCGCTCCCACAGATTTCAAAGACAAAATATTTCGACTGACAAAAAGCAGTGTAAAAGGATGATTTGAGATTGTCCTCTATTGCAAGACAATAAACCACAATCTCGGGGGCTACTCCCATGGGAGCGCTGTCGCGCTCCCATAGATTTCCAAAACAAGGTAAGAAAAATTCACTCGACTACAGATTCGATTAAAATGCATTAAGTACTTCACAAATCAAAGAACCAAACTTCATAAATTCCCGGACTATGCCAATCGCAGATGTTTCGGATGCTGCATATGCAAATGCAAAGGTAAGACCCGCCGAGCAATCGAGATGGGCCGAGGGACGCTCCAACAGTGTTTTCCCTTGAAATTTCCCATGTCAACAGACATGATGAAAATCCTGACGGACGCGTCAGGTACCAAAAGTTAAACTGCAGAACGAATCAGTAAGACCTACAACGGCTTGAGTCGAGTCTGTCCAGTATGTTCCAGCTTCGAGTCCGTGGACTCGAACCTGATTGAAGGCTAGTATGGTTTCGCCCAAATGTGCGGTTAACTGAGCTCAATTTTCGAGTGAATCAGGCCTACTATGTCAATATCCCTAGGCAAAAGTTTCAAGAGTGTTCTAGCTTCGAGTCCGGGGACTCGAACCTGATTGTAGACTAGTATGATTTCGCCCAAATGTGCGGTTAACTGAGCTCGATTTTCGAGTGAATCAGGCCTACTATATCAATATCCCAAGGCAAAAGTTTCAAGAGTGTTCCAGCTTCGAGTCCGGGGACTCGAACCTGATTGTAGACTAGTATGATTTCGCCCAAATGTGCGGTTAACTGAGCTCGATATTCGAGTGAATCAGGCTTACTATGTCAATATCCCTAGGCATAATTTCTCGATTGCGTTCCAGACTCGAGCCCAGGGACTCGAGTCTGACTGAAGACTAGTAAGGTTTTTTGCTCAAATAAGCAGTTAACTGAACTCGATATTCGAGTGAATCAGGCCTACTATGTCAATATCCCTCGATTAACATACACATACAATTGAAACAAATTAAACCTCGAAGAACTACATCGGGTCAGAAATGCAAGTTTAGAAGATTATGACGTGCACGATGAAGGGAGCACATGCTCGATTCTTCGAGTCAAGCAAGTACTCGGGGGCTAATGACGAGGTTATACTCTGCGGGTACCCTAGCTTAGAGGTACCTGGTGCACGTGATGATCAAAGAAACCCGAAGATTAATCGAAGCCCACGAAGGAAGGCCCGAGACAAGGAGTATTTCCCAAGTTAGACCAAGTTGTAGTCGGTTAAGACTTTCCATACATGTAACCTTGGTCGGTTGTGTTTCCCGAGACCCAGCCTCCTATATAAAGGCTGGGAGGGTGATCGATCAGGTACAAGCAATCCATAGCCACCAAAACCTCGACGAGATCTACTGCTCATCGAACCCTTGTAAGCTCCATATTCAAATCATAAACACAGACAAGCAGGAAGTAGGAGTTTTACCTCACTCGAGGGCCCTGAACCTGGGTAAATCCAGCTTGTCAGCCGTCGATTCCACCAATACTACACGTCCTCTACCACATAATCAACCCTAGGTATAGCAACCATGAGATTTGCCGAGGGCACACCTCGACACACACATAATTTGAAACTTCAAAATGTCAATGCACAAGGCCAAATTTTTGACTTTTATCTTTGCAATTGCGTAGATTCATGGTAGACTAAGTTGTGAATTTTGGGCACAGAAAAAAATGAAATTTGCAAGAGTTTGACATAATTCATAATTAAAACAACTAATAACGAGACAACATAATATTCATTGGTGCATAGTATAAAATTATAAAATAGATCAACAACTAAAATTCCTTGGTACCCTTGGTCTTGCCCTTAAAACAACTAATAACTAAAATGGACTACCACTCGTCCTCGTCATCGGAAACCTCCACCGACTTGGCCTTGCCCTTGCCTTTGCCGTCGACCTCCACTGGGGCGTTGCCCTTGCTCTCCGAGCTGTTCAGATCCTTCTGCAGGTGGTCCGCATACTTCACGCCTCTCGCCTTCTCCGCGGCTTCTGATTCGACCACAGAAGCGACCAGAGCATCCATGAGCTGTTGCTGCTCGGCGGAATGTCTGGCCTGCTCCGTGGCTTGATAGTTGGCCCTGGCCCAGGCCATACCCGGGTCCATGACCTCCTCCTCCTCCTCGGACAGATCGATGAAGGGAATGGGATTGGGAGCAATGGCCCTGCCCCTGCCCCTGCGCCTGCTCGGAGGAGACTCCCCGGATCGACTAATCTCCCAGGATGAACGAATCCTGCTCGACCTTGGAGGAGTAAGCCCACGCCCATGGCCCCTGCCGCTGCCCTCGCTCAACTCAAGAAACCAAGGATAGCGGACGTGGCGGCGGCGGTTCGAGCTGGGAGTGGAGCGGCCACCACCACGAGCCATGGAAAGATGAGGGACTGGGCGAGGGTGTCAAGGAGAAGAAGAGGGGATCACTGGGCGCAATGGGCAAGGAAATGGCTCCTTTTCTAGCCATATGCGGTCTGGACGGCGTCGTGTCTGGACTGGCAGTAATAGCGACCGTGCATTGATTCGGCTCGCCAGACCGCTTAGTTTGCGGCGGGACAGACTAGGCAAGAGTGACGCGAAGACGGCGGAGCAGATGCGCGGCCGGGCCGGCAGCGTAGGCGGTGAGGCAGCTTTTTGCCGGCCAGGGGGCACGCAATTGAAGGCGCGAGGACGGCGAGCACAGGCATAGACGCGCTCGTACGGCTGCATGCAAGCACTCCTCCTCCGCTGGCCCCACTTGTAAACTTTAAGTTGGGGACGGCGAGCAGCATGGGTGCGCACGGGTGCATACACTTCGCTGGGCCCATGTCATAGCTTCGTTAACGGTCAAAGGGCTTGACCGGACGGAAACGGCCGTCTTGGCCATCCGCGGGCCTCGAAAGAGCCAGGTAGGGCACGGACGAGGAAAACCATGTAGGTAGGACACAGACGAGAAAACTAGAGCACACCAGGGCACAAAAGTAATAAACCCTAAAAGGATCTGGTCGGAGGCATCCCTTTGGCTCCACTTCCACGCCATCACTCAAAGCCTCAAATCTACCAAGCCCACCATCATCGACTACTGGAAGGAGCTGGTCACCACGCCCTCACCCTCTTGCAAGGGCATGCAGACGACAATCATATTGATCACGTGGGAGATTTGGAAGGAACGGAACGCGAGGGCCTTCAACAACAAATTCACTATGTCCTCCGTCCTATTGCAACGCATCAAGAACGAAAGCAAGAATTGGATATTTGTCGGAGTAAAGAAGTTTGCCGAGAATCATCGGGTGATAGGCACTATGTAATTTTTTCCGGTCTTTGGGCTTCGGCCTTTTGTTTATCCTTGCTTCTCCCACATAAATATAAAAGACAAATCTTTTGCCTTGTTTCAGAAAATAATTACATTTTTATTAATTGTTAGCACGAAGGTTTATCTTTTAGCTAATTTTTTATTTTGGTACCACTTTACGTAGCAAAAACCTACCACATTTTGCTCAGCCACTCTCAGATAACCCAAATCCTGCTCTGATAAGAAATTGACAGCCCCGGGCCCATATGTCAGATGACGTGGCAACACCAGTGACGGTCTCCGACCCGGGCCCACATGTCAGCCCAATTAAAAACTAAAAAATAAAAAAATACTAGCCCAATGCAGAGCTCGCATAGGTGACGGCAGCTGCCCCGATCCGCTGACGTGCTCGCTTCATAGTTTATGCTGCCAAATGCTGACAATATGCCAATCTGGGCCTTACCATCAATTTAACGTTTCGAACCCAGTGTCTCTCTAGGTTCTTATTATTTGGTACGCACTCAAGCATACAAATAAATTTGATGCATAAACAAGCATGCCACTTTTGCTGATCGTACCACCTCCACCACCACAAGTTCTATATCACAAGTTCCCGGCAATCCTCATCAAGTTTCTTCCCCCAAAACTATGTAACAGATCTTGCTTTCATATCATACGAGGCATCAACAATATGTTATCAACGAGTTCTCTTCTAATTTTTTTTTAGTTCATTATCAGTTGTCAACGACAATGCTGAATTCCAACTTAGGTCCTTAGCTATGTAATGCTTGAGTAAGATTGCAAAATCTCTAGTAATCATTAAGCACCTCATCACCACCTACAATTTTGCACGATATATTTTTACGAAATCTTCAGTTACATGAACATTAGGGTTCACTTTACCATGCCTGTAAAGACCTAAGCTGTTTTCGTACAGAGACCGATCCGAGACTGAGACATTATTAGATCAAGAAAGAACTGGATGATATAAATATCCCTAGTGCTGCTCGTTTCGGCGCATCGTTTGGACACCATTCTCGTTGTTGTCTGGTTAAGTCCTACAAAAAGTCAAAAAAAAAAGTCCTACAAGCGCATGACATTAAATATTTTAGTATTAAAAATCTACAGATGCTGAATTAACGTTTTTTTAACATGGCCAAATAGTATCAATTTTTCACTGTGTACTGAACTAAATATCTGCATGAGCATGACAACTGAAAATTTATATCAATTCTCTTGAATTGGTTAAAAACCTGAACTAATACCATGACAGACTGCATCCTACTTGAACTGAAAATAGAAGAGTAAGCAGTAAAAACTGTTTGACCGAACCACTAACAAGAATCTCTAGTAATTTCTACTCCGTATAACTCAAGCTCTGAACTAAAAATATAACACCACAAGCTGAAACACTCAAGTTTACAGCATACCATTTTCATTTCTTAGAGATGAAGAACTGTAATGGAACTTGTTTCGATAATAACTGTAATGGAACTGAAATATACAACTTTATTTATTGGATTGTATTTTTTTGCCAATTGTTTGATTGCATTGTGGATCGGCATATTTTGGAACTCGTTTCTGACATCCTTGGTGCTTTTATTATACATGATACATGATTTTGAATCTGTGGGTTATTGGTGGCTCAGCGCAAAGAAATTACCATTATTTACTAAGTTGGTAAATATTTTTTTCCGAAATTGTTGCTTTTTTTTTGAATTTTTTTTCCGAAATTGTTGCTGATTCTATTTGGTGCGGCATACCACCGGTAAAATCCTTGGTCCGCTGCCAGATGCAATCACTCGTGTATCTGGACAACCTGAAAACTTAACTGTCGAAAGCACAAGTAATTCCACAGTTAGTAGCTGCGAAAACTGACTGTCGAAAGCACAAGTAGGTGCCTCCAAGCAGGAAGGGTGTTCTATCCTTGCACATCTGTGAAGCATACAATCTTTCGCGCTGGATTGCTTCCAAGAAGATAATTTTCTCAAATATTAGCGTCAGCATATACACATACTCATCTATGAACCCATCGCATTTGTGAAGCACACACATATTCCACCATATGAATCATTAACATGAAGG
This sequence comes from Poa pratensis, assembly GCA_947311845.1. Classification (NCBI taxonomy): domain Eukaryota; kingdom Viridiplantae; phylum Streptophyta; class Magnoliopsida; order Poales; family Poaceae; genus Poa; species Poa pratensis. The sequence goes on from CAMZMU010000128.1 coordinate 29,717,857, forward strand.
GTTACGAATCGAGGAGGATGATCATTTGATCAGGTGAGAAAGTGAGTTGCGGCTGGTAGCCATCGCGGCGCAGAGAGAGCGAGCGCGTTGCCTTGGTCCCTTGGGTGTCAATCAGGAGGAATATATATGCAGAGAAAGAAATCTTCTCAGCCGAGGTACAAAGAGCTAGGGAGTAAAGACGCTAGCGAGGGAGAATAAAAGAAGAGCCACTACTGTACTTGCGAAAAGTTTGAAGATAGTATCATATTATTGAAATTGGTGCATGACACAAGATCCTTAATACAATTGCGACGAGTCCGCACGTGTATCAAGCTAACTAAGACACAAAAGAATGTGCTTTCTTAAACACAACCATGAGAGGACTGCCTCCTATAGTCAGCCACGTCTTATCCTTGTAAGCAAACAAACCTAGATCTCTGCATGGCGTCGTACCAACACATGATACTAGCTTGTATCCCGCCATGTTTGCATCCTGCTTCTCGATCCGGAACAACCCGAATGATTTTACACCGTCTTCGTTTCCAGCAGCCACATGTTGGTGCTGCCCCGACGACTCTGCCGGCTGCCTACTGGTGATGTGCCAATCCACCCTTTTGGCGCAAAAGGTATTGAATTCGTTGAACTCGATGAACACATCGCTCGATAGGTGGATCGAAGGATCGGCGGAAGCGTTCCGTGGTGTGAACACTAGAGGTATGCCGGAGTCAGCACCGTTTCTCTCTTGGGCCACGAAGTTCAGACATCGTAGGCCACTGGGGAGGTAGAAGAGCTCCCCACCGTTGCCATGATTCGCTGGGAGGATGTAGTAGTCGAAATCATTACTTAGCACCTTACCTTCTGTGTCGTACACTAGTTGGGTGGGATCAACGGAAGTGCATGGGATAAAAATTACCAGGAGCTGGAGGAGGGGGAGAAGAACCTTCATGATCGTTGGCCTAGCTTGTGTTTACTTGAAATCTTTGAGGCCTTCTTGGCCACCTATTTATAGTCATAGCGATACCAGCCAGCGGTTATTGTTTCCATTAATTTCAAAGATTTTCCATTTTTATGGGATTGAGAATCCAGGTCGTCAAATTTATTTGTATCCATCTATTTCCAAGGTATCCAACCTCATATGGTATTACTTGATACGAATCCAGCTCAAAGTTTATTTGCAAGGTATCCACTCTTTTAATGGTAGTATCTTCTTGAGAAAGTATTGAATCCGTTTTTTTTACTAATCGATTATGTACTGAAATTAAGTTGCGTTCAGCAAGGAAACTGTCACCGAGAGAAAGAGTATTGAATCTGTTTTTATTACGAATCAATTATGTACTAAAATTAAGTAGCATTCAGAAAGGAAACTGTCACCGAGAGAAAGTATTGAAACCGTTTTTACTACGAATCGATTATGTGCTGAATTTAAGTTGCGTTCAGCAAGGAAATTGCCACCGAGACAAACCCCTGGAAAGAAAACCTGGTATTTTTTATATCTTTTGACGTTAACCAGCTGGTCCTTTTTTAAATTATTTTTTGGAGAAAACATTGCATTTCACATATGAAACAACTGTCACAAATAAACACAACACATGGAAACCAACTGTCTGAACTCTGAACATCAAGAAGTTGTGGGACTCCAAGGCGGGGGAGCGCACGGTGAGTTTTCACATCATCAATGAGATGATGTATCTAGTTAGTTGTTTCCAGGGATTTAAGCTTCTTTTTGTTAGTTCGTAATGCTAATCGAGTAGCTCATTGTGTGGCCAAAGAAGCATTGAAGTTGAACTCTGTATTAAACTTGGATGTAATCCCTGGCTTTCTATTTGCGGTTGTGCAATCGGAGAAGCTTCAGTTTTATGAATAAATGGAAGGATTGAGCTGTCCAAAAAAAACACAACACATATAATTACATCGCATGAGCGTTCAGAACTGTCTGAACATCTGCCAACAACAAATCATACCACGGGTCGGAAATGCATAACGGGTAGCAGGTGCAGATGCACCCACTGCCCAAAAAGCAAATTTGAAAATGTCAAAAAAATTCAAAATAAAAATTTCGGACGTACTTCAAGACATTTTATGTTTGCACAAAAAGTTACGCGAAGAAAAAAATTTTTTGTGACCTGTGTAAAAAAGACAATTCCGGACACTCCAAAATGATTTTATACGAGACATTTTTTTTATCTTTTTTGCACTGGTCACAAAAAATGTTTTTTCTCCACGACATTTTTTGTGCTAACACAAATTTTCTAATGTGTATCCGAATTTTTTCTATAATTTTTTGATATTTTAAAAAATATTAAAAATGTTTTACATAATAGGTGCATCTGCACCTACTACCCAAAACGCCGCGGGTTTTCTTTTGTAGGCGATCATCTTTGTTGAGACGGTCCTTGCGCGAGGATACATCTAACCGTGTTATCAACACACAATATCACATCCTTGGTCCTTGCGCGAGGATACATCTAACCGTGTTATCAACACACAATATCACATCCTTGATTTATCGGACAGTTACCGATCGGAGCCTCGCACCAGAACTACCTGGCGAAGGCATGCACGTACCATCTAATCAGGTTTGGCCGTTTGGGGATCCCTCTCGTCATTTCTCCAACTTCCCTTCACCTTTGGCCCTGTCGGCCCTTCTCCGACCAGCAGCTTCTTCACCAGCTGGCCTAGGCGCCGCTCCCTCATCGCCCGGGGCTGGATCCTCGCCGTGCGGTTGATCTTGCGCCCAATGTCGTACTCCCCCAAATCTGGTTCTTCTGACAAAAGAATCCCACTGATCTTTAATAAATCCATCCAAGAGGTCCACATGCCCCATAAGTGAGTGCTGAAACTGAATATTTAGTGTTGTACCCACTTAAAGTCTGCAATCGAAACATTTTTATGACGCACAATATTAAAAAGTGTCGAATATTGCACAACCAACGGATTATCTCCAAGCCAGGTATCCTCCCAAAAGAGCATTCCTAACCCATTACCAAGAGCAAAAGATCCACGTTCGAAAAACTCATGTTGGACTCTAATGATTCCCTTTCAAAAAGGAGTCATTAGGTTTAGGTTTTACTTCGGATAAAGTTGTACTCCATCCGTTCCTGAATGTAAGGCGTATAGTTTTTTGCACGAATATTAAGACGTGAGAATTTTGCCTACGGGGGACTCATTTTCCTCTGGACAAAATTGTCAATAAATAGCAATATACCCTATATTTTGGATTTTTCCTAAAAAAATATACACCTTACATTACGAAACGGAGGGAGTACCACGTAAATACTTACTCCCTCCATTTTAAAATGTAAGGCGTATAATTTTCTGCACGAATATTAAGATGTGGGTATTTCGAATACGGTAGACTCATTTTTTAATCGGAAGAGATGAGTCCCTTATAGCCACCAAATGAAAAAAAATCCGTAAAATCCCTCCGTTCGAGAATGGAACTCATTTTTTGATGGGTTAAATCGTCCATAAATCGCAATAAACTCTATATTTTGAAAATTTCTCAAAAAACTATACGCCTTACATTCAGAAACGGAGGGAGTATTATACAACAGTTTCGTTCATACCCTCTCTTTGTGGAGAAGTTTAAACAACCATTTGTTCTATATATCCATAAACACCTACTAATTCTCCTTTATCAATTACATTCTATTTCGTAAGACGATACTTCTTGGATTGGTCACTTTACCAAAAGAATCGCGAGTGGTAATAGTCAAGTCTTTTACGAACCCCTTTTGGTATGTCGAAAAAAGATAGAAAAAATATTGGCAAGCTTGTGAGAACTGAATTAGTTAATATACAAGACGATGTCGTAGCATCTTTCCGGCCCATATGATCCCAACTTTTTCTCAAACCGACAGTCTATTATCACAAATAAACACAACACACCTCATGAACTCGTACAGAATTGTAAGAATTGTCAGAACATCTGTCAACAATAAATCATGCCAAGGGTTTTCTTTTGTAGGTGATCATTTTTGTTCAGACGGTCATGGCCTCTAACCGTGTTATTATCAACAAACAATAATACATCAAACAATAACACATCCGTCTAATCAGGTTTAGGGATCCCTCTCATCATTTCTCCAGCTTCCCTTCATCTTTGGCCCCGTGGGCCCTTCCCCGACGAGCAGTTTCTGAACTAGCTTGGCCAGCCGCTCCCTCGTCGCCCGCGGCAGGATCCTCGCCGCGCGGTTGATCTCGCGGCCGATGTCGTACTCCTCCTTGGGCCCCCACCCCCTCTCGAACCCGAGCCACGCCGGCTCGACCACCTTCCCGGCGCCGAGGTACTCCGCCGACACCACCTCGCACCTCCCGCCGCCGGTGTCCATCATGCTCCCCTTGGCGCAGTCGTTACGTATCCCGATCCCCAGCTTCGAGTCCCCCTGCAGCACCAGCCCCTCCCTGGGGTAGAACGCGTGCCCGCTCCGAGACGCGTACGCCACCGGCCTGTTACCGAGGTACTCGAGCTGCGACGCCTCCACCCAGGCTCCCGTGCTGTGCTGCGATAAGTAAACCCGGAGCAGCTCACCGGAGAAGTTGCTCACGCGCAGCGTCATGTGCTCCCAGTCGCCGACGTGCTCGCCGATCATACCGAGCGGGATGGTGAGGGGCCCAACCTTGGCCCGCGCCGGCCCGTTGAACGGGTAGAAGAACCACACGACGAGGTCCGTCGCCGTCCCGCCCAGCATCGGCTTCGCTTGCACGTAGGCCTTCGCGCCGGCGAGGTCGCCCTTCTTCACCCTCTCCCTCTCGCCCTTATCCACGGGCAGATCGAGCCAGTACGCTCCGTCGTTGCCGCCGCCCTGCGGGAGGTTCGACCCGTCGGCGGCCACCGGTGTCGGGGTCTGGTTGCCGTTCTGGTACAGTAGCGCGCCGTTCTCGAAGAACCAGGGCACCGACGAAGGGAGGTACGGGTCGTTCGGGTGGAGGTAAACCTGCGGCGAGTAGGCCGCGAGAACGGCGTGCAGCTGAGCCAGGTCGGGCATGCACGACGTGTAAGCCGCGCTGTTGTTCTTGAGACACGCCAAGGTCGTCGGCGCGGTGCCGCTCCCTGCGTGGACTTGGAACGTGCCGGTGTGCACGCCTCTTGCGTCGATGCCACGAACCGCCGGCCTCAGGGTGGCGGCGCTGAACCCGTCCTTGTCGCTGTTCCACACGGACTCCTCGGCCTCGCACGCGTCCGTGAAGTCGGCGCGAACGCACATGACCTCGTGGAGCGGCGGCTTCTCCTTGGTCGCCGTGACGGCCACGCCGACGGCCTTGTAGCCGTCTGACGGCGTGGGGAGCCAGAAGAAGCCGGCACCACCATCCTGGCCGCTGGACCAGACAAGTGTGTAGTCCAGCGGCGGGGCGAGGAGCGCTCCGGTGCCGGAGGCGTCTCGGGCGACGAGGACGTGGCCAAAGAGCTGCCGGTTGTTGGGCTGCGCGTAGTGCCCGAGCGTGAAGAATCCAGCGGGGACTGCCGACGGCTTGAAGAAGGTGGCGCCGAGGCCGTCTTGGCCGCCCTGCGCCGTGGACCAGACCTTGTCGAACGTCGTGACTTGGCGCGCCTCCAGGCCTCCGAGGTCTATGCTGCCCTTTGCAAATCCTCCATCTGAAACCGGAACATCAATACCAGAGGTCAACCAGAAATCTTCTCACATACAGAAGATTGTCAATGAAAAATGTTTGGGAGAATTGACAAAGACCAGCTAATTAAACTTCCGAATACTTTAGTCATCGTCGTCAGTGCAATGGTGTGCACACAAGCACTAAACATGTAGGATGATTATCAGCCGCTTTACATGAATATGTAAGTGTCGTCGGAGCACTCAAAATTGTAAGGTCGTAACCAAAAACAGAAACAACGCAGATATGCATGCTACTCTGACGAAGACATGACATAACGTCCAAAACAGAGCAATATAACATCGAAATAGCGGGTGATCCTTTAGCTCGCTAATTCAACTTAGCTAGCAAAGATTGTTCCTCGTTGCAGTTTCAGCCAAGCTTTCAGCCAACCTACCCCGACAACAAGACATACCTAAAAGCCACCTTAAATATTTGATCATCGGAAGAACAAAAGCACATGGCACGAACATGCACGCACGTACCTGACGACGGCCACGACTTCATCGGAGCCGGAAGATCAAAGGACCTCTCCACGGGCAGCGCCGCCGTGCTCATAGGCACACAACCCAAGCACAACTTGCTACTCGGCATTGCAGGCCGGCGACGACAGCGAACGACGACGACCACGACGAAGATGGGAGAAGCTCGAGAGACACCGGGGCGGGGCCGAGGCTTGCTCTAGGACCAGGCGTGCACGGTTGGTTTCTCGCTAGCTCGAGTCACTTGCACGCATGCAGCTTGAGATGAGGGGCAACGCAATGCAGATGGTGTTCCTTTTAACGGGCGGGACTGTTGGCAGGGAGAGTCGGCTAACCTGTCACTTTCGGCGCTACGCCGAACCGGCAAAGACCGGCCCCTCACAGACCAGGATAGATACATCGCTGGCTTATTGGCTACTCCTGCTAACCCTTTCAAGAAACCATGCTCACTGGCCGGCCCTGCGAATGGTTGCTTGCAAGAAGCACTGTTGCTTTTATTGCGGATGACTTCACTTCTTGTAGCCGATCAGGCATTCAGGCTTTAGCTTAGCTTAGCAGGCGTCAAGTATGGCTTGGCTTGACGGCTCTCCATCCATCTCCTGATCTCCGAGAACACAAGCCTCTGATCTGATCCATCCAATTTGTATCACTGTCAAAAAAGAGTGTTCCATCTGTATCACCATATCATATAGTACCACTTTCCAGAGAAGCACAGGTACCAAGTGTCAAACGTGTGTTGTTTAGTGTTTCGTGTTCGTTTGTACTAGCGTCCGTGTGTTAGTTGGAGGCCTGCCAGCCACCCACCCAGCCAGCGGAGAAGGAATCGTTGGGGAAATTAAGAAAACGTGCACCAAAATGCGACCATCATACGCGCTATCAAGGAAGGTGTTTTGGCTCCCGAGATCATATACTTGTGGTCGAACAAACAAATTGAAAAAAATATGAAACCATCGCACAATTTTTTTAAAACTAAATGGTGATGAACAGATACATGTTTTGTAAATATGTGCTACGCGTTGTGACATCTGCGGTGCTCTGTGTAAAAATAAAAAAATATGTGCCCTATAAGCATAGTTTGAAATCTCATTTTGGCCACTGATTTGTCCTTTTTGTACATAACAGCTCAAATATTATTTCACCACGAAACTTCGTACATATGTAGGACATTTGTATGCGTTCATCTCCAATTAATTTGTTTCATATTTTTTTGAATTTTTACTATTCAAAGAAAAAGTATTCTATCAGGAAGTATATGATCTCAGAAGCCAATATGAATTTCCGGCAACGTAATTGTTATGGACCTGTGTTAGAGCTGGTCGGGTCAGTCAAGCACGAAGCATGCACCTCTCCAAGCGCTAGCTTCCCAAATGCCAGATTAATTATTGCAACATGCACGTAGTGGTTAGGGATGATTACATGCGACGGACGGACCTTCGTCAAAGGATCGTTTGTGCGATAACAAATGTTTTCCACGTTGGTTTGTTTACTTCACACACCAATCAGGGGCAGCTGACCAAAAAACTAGAGGTTCCTGTGATGCTGTGTTGCATATTTTGCATGTGGTGGATCAGCAAGAGGGGCTGTTGCAAGACCCGGCCTTGTCGTCCGATTCCAATGTGCAAGCGCGCGTTCAGATAGAGCAGCAACAGTAGCCTGCAGCGTTTTGTTTCTTCCTTCTTTTTTTTTTTTTGCGGGAAGGCCTGCAGTTTAGTTAGCGCTACGGACCTCGTTGGTAGAGAAGTCGCGAGAAGAATATGCGGTTGGAACATCCATTTTCGGTGTCTAACCTTCGTGCTGTCACATCATCATGGAATTAGTTTCCTAGGATTAAACGTTGCTGTGATGCCGATGAAATGAAATTAAAAAGAGACCATCAATGGCTTTTCAACTGAACTGACCAAGTGCATGCCCATTTCTCCCTTGACGATACCCGAATTGATGATATTACCGAAGTCTCCAATAAGGAAAACACATTTCTTACTTCACCTTTTACCGAGGACGTCATTAAGTCTGATCTTTTAGACTAGTTCGGATGCCTTCATGCCGGTCAACAACTAGATTTATTTCGCCTTACTTTTGGGGATATATGTTACATAAATTTACTGAGGCAGAGAAGATACAACAATACAGAACCATCTGCCTCTTTATTGTTAGTTTCAAAATCTTTACAAAGACTAGGTTGAATGTGGTGGCTGATCATGGGGTTAAACCTACACAAACAATATTTATGCAATGTAGGAATATTCTTGATGGGTAGTTATATTACATGAAACTTTGCGAGATGCATCGCAAAAAACTAAATGGTGTGATTTTGACTTCGAAAAGGCTTATGATAAAGTTAATTGGTCGTTTCTCCAACAGACTCTCAGTATGAAAGGATTTTGAGAGGAGTGGTGTGTTTTGGTCCACAATTGTCACCAGGGTAGCATGGATATTAAAGTCAATGATGACATTGGCCACTACTTTCAAACAAAAAAGGATTAAGGCAAGGTGACCCTCTATCATCTATACTATTCATATAGTGCCTGATATGTTAGCGGTCATGATTGAGCGAGACAAAGAAGACAACCAAATTGAGGGAGTTGTCTCACACCTTGTGGATGGTGGGCTTTCTATACTCCAGTACGCGGACGATACAATTCTATTTATGGAACAAGATCTTGATAAAGCTACGAATCTGGAATTAATTTTATTAGCATTCGAGCAATATCAAGACTCGAGATCAATTTCCCTAAAAATGAATTGATTTGCTTCGCTGAGACCCAGGACATGGCTGCTCAGTATGCCAAATTATTTGGTTGTGAGCAAGGGTCAATTTCCTATTAGGTACTTGGGAATACTAATACACTATGGGAGATTAACAAAGGCGGAATGGAAACATGTCGAGAAACGTCTGCAAGCACGATTTAGTAGTTGGAAAGGAAAATTACTATCTCTAGGTGGGAGATTGGTTCTCATAAATTCAGTCCTAAGTAATATGGTACTTTATATGATATCATTACCAAAGGGATCTTAGAAATATTTTCCGATCAAGATTCTTTTTTCAAGGGGATAGCGATCAAAAGAAATATCGACTGGCTAGATGGGATGTTTTTTGCCGCACGAAAGATCATGGAGGGCTAGGTATTCATGACCTACAGGTTAAAAGTACAACCCTTCTCGGAAATGGCTCTTTAAGCTACCTACAACAAACAGTGTTTGGCAAATCGCTCCTTAAAAGAAGGAACTCAGCTCAAAAGTTTTATCGCAAGTTTACTGGAAGCCCAGTGACTCTTACTTTTGGGTTGGACTAATGGTTCATTTAAAATTAAAGATGGATCGGAGATTAGATTCTGTGAGGACAGATGGTTAGGAAATACCACTCTGCGAGAACAATATCCTAGTTTATATAACATTGTTCGTCATGAAATCGATACAATAGCTACTGTTATGCAGTCTTCGCCTCTGAATGTGACGTTCATGAGAGATTTAGTTGAACCTAGACTTGCGTCTTGGAATGCCCTACTAGGGCGGTTGAATCTAGTCCAGTTGTCTCAAGGGTCCGACAAATTGTATTGTAATCTACACGAGAATGGGAAGTTCTCAATGGACTCCATGTATATCCGATGTACCGTTGGTAATAATAAAAAATATGGAAGGTGAAGATACCACACAAGGTTAAAATCTTTGCATGGTATATTCGTAATGGTGTAATTTTAACAAAAGATAACATTGTTAAACGCAACTGGCATGGAAGAAAAAAAGTGTGTTTTTGTCCACATGATGAGATGATCAAACACTTATTCTTCCAAATACTTTCTAACTTGTATACACCACGATCTGCTGCGAATATTTTCGGCAACTGAATATATGGTACTGATCAAATGTTCAGAACTATCATTACGGTGGGAGTGCTAGCCGTAATATGGTCGCTTTTCTCTGTAGAAATAACAAGCTTTTAAATAATAATAATAATTTATCTCTTATGCAGGTAGTCTACCGATACACATATTTACTCCGTTCGCGGTCCACATTATAAAAGGTGTGGAAAATCGAAGGAGGTGTCTACACGACTGAAGAAATTGCAAGAGATATTTTTATTCGATGTGGGTGGCCGCGTGCTTTTTGGTTGCGGCTGTGTGCATAATAGTTAGCAGATGCCGAGTGTAATGCTTAAAACTCTTAATCAATAAAATGCCCTTTATAAATAAAAGTATATTAAATTGACGCACCAGCGAACTCAATCAAAATACCAAACTATTGAAAAGGGCCCGACAATATATTTACCGCACAGGTCTATACTATTTTAAGCCTTAGCGTGCGTTCGATGTAGACCGCAAATTTTCTTTAATAAGGCGTGAGCAAAATCTTGAGCTTGAAACCTCTTGGCTCATACATATTGAATTAATGCACCAACCAACTCAATCAAAAGTCCAAACTTATAAAAAGGATTAGGCAATATATTTATACTTCAACACTCCCCATGTTTAGTCCATTTTTGTAATTAGTGTGGGTTGAATGTAGGCCGTAGAACCATTTTTTATTAATACTGAGTGAGCAGGGTTTTGAGCTCGACATGTTGTGACGTGGGGTTACCACATCAAATCCCATGGTTAGACACATAGGGTTTCGTTTAGAGAGACAGAGATGGTAGCGCTGGTGGAATCGTTGGCTGACAAGTAAGGATTTACCCAGGTTCAGGCCTCCGGGGGTAATGCCCTACTTCCTGCTTGTCTGCTCAAATAGCATGTTCAACGATGCACCAACAAACGACAAAAGTTCGAGCGAGGGCGGCGCATCGCTTACCTCTTGGAGCCTCACGGCGACGGGGAGTCTAGACGTGTCAACAAAATGGATGCTTGACCCAGCTACCCAGTTCTGACGGCTTTGGCGGTGGTCATCGTGGTCTCTTCGCCGCGGCCATCAGCTGAGCTTCGAGGGTTCCCATCAGACTTCGTCTTGATGTGGCCCAGATGCCGGGGATGGAGGTACTCAACTTCGCACTGAGCTAGGAGGTGGCTCTACGGGAGGCGAAGCTGGGCCCCGATCGGTCTAAATTTACATGAGAATGGAAAGTTATCAGTGGACTCCATGTATAGAGCATTGGTTCATTCCGATGTGCCATTTGATAACAATAACAAAATATGGAAGATTCTAACAAAAAGTAAACTTGTTAAATGCAAGTGGCATGGAAGTGCAATGTGTGTTTTTGTCCACATGATGAGACGACCAAACACTAATTCTTTCAGGGCAGGTTTACCCGTTCTATTTTATCAGCCATCCAAATAGTTTCTAACTTGTATTCACAACGATCCCTTGTGAATATTTTTGGCAAATGGTTACATGGCATTGATCAAAAGTTTAGAACTATGATTAGGGTGGGAGAGCTAGGCGTAATATGATCGTTTTGGCTCTCTATAAATGACAAGGTTTTAATAATAATCTTTTCTCTCTCATCCAGGTAGTTTACAATAAATTTACTCTGTTTCGTTGTCCACATTCCAATGTATGGAAAACTGAGACTTTAATATGGAGGTGTCTACACGACCGAAAGAAATGATTAGGGATATTTTTATTCGACATCGGTAGCCGCGTGATCTTTGGAGTTCACAGGCGCGTTACAGTGTTTACATGTATTTCGCATATGGATTTTATTTTCGATACATTGTGGTTGCGGCTGTGTGCATCATAATTATGCAGAGACCGAGTGCAATGCTTAAAACTCTTAAATAATTATGCAGAGACCGAGTCTATTAAACTGACGCACCATCGAACATAATCAAAATATCAAACTGATGAAATGGGAAAGACATTATATTTACCGCACACGTGAGACTGTTTTAATCCTTAGCGTGGGTTCGGTGTATGCCACAGATTTTTTAATACTGCGGGATCTTGAAGTTGAAACCGCTTGGCTCATAACATATTCAATTATTGCACCAGCCAACTCACTCAAAATTCCAAACTGATGAAAAGGATTGAAAATATATTTAACACTCCCCTCACGCTTAGGCTATTTTTGTCTTTAGCGTGGGTTCAATGTGGGCCACATAATCTTTTTTTAATAATACTTGGGAAGGGTTTTAAACTCAAAATTTTGGATCTAATAACATGTTGAATGATGCACAAACAAATGATCTCAAAAGCTCGGCGTGAGGGCAGCGCTCTTGCGTGGCTTACCTCTTGGAGTCTCGCGGTGATGGGGAGTCTACGCATGGTAACGAAAGGAATGTTGGGCCCGGCTGCCCAGTTATGATGACTTTGGCGGTGGTCGTCATGGTCTCCTCGCTGTGGTCGTCGGCTGAGCTTCGAGGGTTCCCGTCGGACTTCGTCTTGATGTCGTGGCCCCGGATGTAGGTACTCGTCTTCGCGCCGAGCTAGGAGGTGGCTCTATGTGAGGCAAAGCTGGGTCCTGGCGCCCAACTTCGTTTGTGCCCTCAGATCGTCGGGCGCATGGGGCTAACGATTTGCGTGCGGGGATGCGGTGGTTGTTCGGTCGGTCCCGCAAGGGCGGGTGTGTGGTTTGCGGCTCATCATCAGGCGAAAGCTCTATCTTGGCTTCTGGTCGGACCAACGGCAGCGACGCCCTTTGACACTTTTTCCTTCTTGAAGGCGTCGTCGTGGCGGTGCTCTCGCTCCTCCGCCCGGTTTTTTATTGGGAGAAACCCCAGATCCCTCTCGAGACCGGGCGAGGACGGCGCTCTTGTGTCGCTCACCTCTTGGGGCCTCGCCTTGGATGTCCCGCCGACCCGAGGGACTAGTAGAGAGTTAGTGCTTGGTTGCGGCGAGCTGCTGGGCAGCCTCGGCTGCGGTGTATAGACGGATGCGACTTCAGGTGAAAACCCTGCACCGACCTCGGTTGATGCTGACGATGGCGGCGCTCTCGATCATTGCTCCCCTCTCTGGAGGCATTGTTGTGGACTCCCTCAGCTATCATGTCGGTGTTTGTTGTGCTCGTCCGGTCGGCGTTGTGCTTATTTCATCATCGGCTAGGCGGTGGGGCCGGCGTGGATGTCGGAGCGACGGCTCCGGATGTTCGCCTCCGCCGTGTTGAGTAGAGGTGTTGGAGTGACGGTCTTGGTCGCTCTTGTGAAGTGTTCGTCGACTCGTTTGGGACGTGGCCTTGGGTCCAGCGTGGATGTCGGAGCGGCGGCTCCAGATGTTCGCCTCCGCCATGTTGCGTCGAGGTATTTAGTTGTCGGGCTTAATTGCTTGTGCAACTTAGTAGTCGGCTCGTGTGGGGCGCGGCCTCGGTCTTGGGATACTTTAAATCTAAATAATTTAATTCTTAATAAACGATCCACATTGTCCCAATGTCGAGCACCAAACAGTCCAACCGTTGTTTATCTTATTTACGATCCTTGCCACCGCCTAAACAAAACGATTCCTTAATATTATCTCCCGTGTCTCGCGCTGGCCGTGCCGCTCAGCAAGAGGAACGGATCCGCCGGATTCCAGGCGGAGAGCGCGGGATGGATGGAGGCGAAAAGCTCAGTCGAGTCGGCTCTTCTCCTCACACCGCTGCGCCCTACAACTGTCGTCGTGCGCTACCTCAGCGCTCAATCCCTCCGCCCGGACTCACTTGGCCACCTCCATAGCTGATCCAATTCATCCTCATCGTTAGGACATCGCTTTCCTGCCGTCTCCGTCCTGCTACCTCCTCGCGGGCAAGGAGGCCAGCTCGCAGTGGAGCTTCTCCGCGCGGAAGAGCCTCTTGGCCACGGTCGGACTCGCAGGCGGCCAGCTCGCGGCGGAGCTTCTCGGCCATGGCCGGGTGCGTCTTGGTCATGTAGCGAGTCGCGCCGCCGATTGCCCGCGCTCAACCCGTTCGATCTGCCGCGCTTTCGTCGCGGACAGAGCTCCTCTGGCACGATTGGGTTGGGGAAGTGCATAGAGACGGGACCTGGCGTGTCCGCCGCCGCTCCCGGATTCCCACCTGTCTGCCTCCGCCAGCCCGCGCGCTGGACGGGAGCCGGCCGGTCCGCCCCTGCTTGCCCGTGCGCTGGACGGGAGCCGCCGTTGCCTATGGTTTTGCTCATTTTCTTGATCAAGTGCATCTCATGATGATATTTGTCACCTTCTCTGGCGATGGACTCATGGCAGGATCGGGCCAGTACTCTGCCTGTCAACTCCTTCATCAATCAGGTCGAGCAGCACTAGCCAGCTTATAAATTGAGAAGTGTTCGTTGTTTTCAGACTGCTGCCCGCCCCAAGTTCAATTGGAGATGAAGCAAAACGTTGGGGGGTAACTGAGTTCTCTTTTGATGGTCTTTTAGTTTGCTGCAGTTCCATCTGGCAAAATTTGTCTATATTCTGAAGATATATTTCGCATATGTACTGGGCTGGCATGTGTACTTGCCAAGGGCCGGATAGGAAGTCTGAAACCTTAGGTCATGTTATCAAAGTACATTATGCATGTTTCATATCACTGTGATACATGGGTTGGTGGCTATAATTCAAAATCACTCTACCTGTACTAAAAAGAATGTTGTTTTGGTTAACACAACGGCATGTATGCACCTTCATATTCACTTTACTGTTTACCAACAACAACAACAACAAAGCCTTTTATTCCCAAACAAGTTGGGGTAGGCTAGAGTTGAAACCCATAAGATCTCGAAACCAAGTCATGGTTCTGGCACATGGTGTCGTCGTATCGGCATTTTGGATAGGAGACGGGGTCCTGCTAGCCGAGGGTGAACGTAGGGCAAGAAGGTGGACGTCGTCAAGGTCGGGATTGTACACGGCGGTTTACCCAGCTTCAGGCACCACGGCGGTGGCGGTGCCCTACGTGCTGCTATAACTCACTATAAGGCAATATCGCCGTGAACAGGTTACAATGAGTTTGTCTATCAAAGAGTTGCCCTAAAGGCGTCCCGAGGTCCAGCTTATATAGGCGGCTGGACCTAGGGTTACAAGGTGAATACGTATCCAGCAAGTATACGGAGTCCTAAACCTAGCCGGCAAGTATGCCGCCTTCCGTCTTGGTCTTGGTGGCTTCATGGGCTTCAGTCTTGGGCCTCCTCCTTGCCGGCATCCGCCTTCCTTGGTCGTCAGCTATCTGGGCCGCCCGGTAGGCAAAGCCTTCACCACCACTGCGGGCCACCCTGGACTAGCCGGATTGATCCATGCTGGTGATACCCCTAGTAGGTATATCCCCAACATTAGCCCCTGGGAGGGTTCGAGTTCTTCAGGCGCCGTCTTCTTTGTCGGCAACGTCCGCCTTGTCTTGTAAGCGTCTGAAGAGCTTGAAGCATTCCATAGTTGAAAGTAAGCGGCGGTCCGCCTAAAGTAGTCGGACAACTTGCCGCCATCATGGGAAAGACGGCCTGACCATTGTCAGGAATCTTCCTGGCACCAGTCTTGTCAATTGACTAGGCTCGTCAAATGTTGACGGATGACGCCATGCAGTCCACGACAGTTTGGACTTGGGCATGCGTCATGATGGTTTCTCCACCACGCACAGAAATCGGAGCGAGGCCGCAGACGCCGTTGCCACGACGTGCAAATCGTGGGCACGTGGCGGAAATCTCGCGTCCCCCTAATTTTAGGCACGGATCTTGGCGCGTGGGGATAAATACCTCCAAAGGGCACATCGATGCACTTCTTCCTCATTCGCACACCCACCGTGGCCTCCTCACCTTCCCGAGCTCAACTCCTCCTCGAACTCAACTCCGGCGAGCACGAGCAGCGCCCTCTCCCCTAAATGGCGAGCACTCAGCAGGATGCGGCGGCGACGGCGGCACTGGCTGCGGCTCTTCGACCCCCGCCGGATCTGGATCTGTTCCAGCGGCGGCGGCGGTGCCTGCAGGCGCATCGATGACCTCTCCCGCGGCCACCGTGGCCACGGGCGGGGTTTCTACTTCTTCCCCAGCTCCGACGGCGCCTGCGACCGCCGCTCCAACTTTTCCCCTCCCATCCCTCGCGGCTACCAGCTCAGAGGCCGCGGCGGAATCTGCCGCCGACGAGGATGACGACGTCGAGGAAGAGGAAGAGGCTGGAGACCTGGGTTCCAGGTACTGGCTGCCGTCAGTTATGACGTCAGCATATCTGAAGGAACTGGAGGAAGGCGGATACATTCCGCCAAAGACGGAATGCTCCTGGAGGGTTCCAGGCGACGAGGCGGTGCCTGACCCCCAAGACGGCGAGCGTGTCATGTTGGCTTCGCATAGCCTTCGCGGTATGTCTCTGCCGCTTTCCGCCTTCTTCTTGGCGGTGCTTAGTTTTTATGGGCTGCAGCCACACAACATAGCGCCCAACAGTATTCTAGTGCTAGCCGGCTTCCAGGCTTTGTGCGAAGGGTACTTAGGCATAGCTGCGTCCATAGAGCTGTTTAAGTACTGCTTCCTGTGCCGCCGGCAAACCATACCAGGCGGCCACCTAGCAACCTGCGGTAGTGTTACGTTCAACTGCCGCCAACCCGACTGGTACCCAAAAATACCATACATCGAGTCGGTGAAGCACTGGACCAGCACTTTCTTTTACTGCAAGGACATCCCGACACCTGGCAGCACGCAAGGGATGCCAGCCTTCGTCAACGGTCCGCCAACCCACAAGGCTTGCTGGACAGCAAAAGTGCCGCTCAGCAGCTTGCCGGAAGAACTTCGAGTTGCCGTTAGGCGGATCGTTCTTGACGAAGACGATGTTGGCTCCACGACTTGACGGAGTTGACACCGTCATCTGCTGGGTGTCGAGGAAGATTATGCCTCTCCGCCATCGCCCACTGAAGATGTGCGAGTACAAGGCGGACGACGCCGGCAACAGCACCCTTGATCAGGATGCCTTGGAGTACCGGCTTAGAGAGCTTATCAAGCCTCTGTCGGTGAAGGCGGCTGAAGGCGTCGCCATGTTCACTCATAACAACCCAGCCCCAGCGGTAAGTGAAAGCTACTTTGTTATTTCACTAACATCCTTGCCCACTAGGTACTGAATTAATATTGTCTTGCTTCCTTTTCAGCTACAAACCTTGGGAGAGGACGAGCTGGCCCCAAACTGGTATGATACAGGTGCCAGCAAGTCGAAGAAGCGCAAGCTGAGCTCCTCCACCAAGGATTTGGAGAAGAGGAAGAAGGCGGCCACCTCTGCCGACGCAGAGGATGAGACCGTGGGGAACGTTCCCTTGAAGCGGTTAGCAAACTTTGGCTTCCCTGACTTGGATATTTTAATATGTTTGTGCTGACAAACTTGCATGTTTCTGCTTACAGAGGCAAGCCTACCATGCCCAAACTCCGCTCCAACTTGAAGATTGCTGCCGGCAGGGGCAAGCCACCACGTTCTTCTCCAGCTGCTGCGCCGACAACGCCCACAGTTGGCGTTCCCGTGGTTGTGTGCCAGGGAACGTACACAGCTGCCGGTACCGCAGAGGCGGCTACAGAGAAGATGGCGGGCAAGAAATCAGTTGCCGGCATAACTTTTTCCAAGACGGCTGAAGCTTCGGCTAGTGATGCCGCTCGATTTATCGCCATGAAGCAGGAGATGGATGACCAGATGGCGGCCGAACAAGGCGGATCGTCCACTCATCCTGGCTCCCAACCTGGCAAAGGGTTGCAAGACCCCCGGCAAACACTGAAGACCATGCGTGACGGTACCCGCAACTGGTACGCACACATGGACGAACTCCACGACACCCTGCACGGACAACTTGAGGTAAAATAGCCTATGGTCCCAGCCCCCGAGCACTTTGGCGGCTGAAAAATTTAGCCGGCAAAGTGGTCTCGTTGACTAAATAGCGCTAACCATAATGTTGCTTTCGTGCATGCAGGCCGTTCTTGCTTCCAATCTTGAGCTATTTCGTGCTCAAGAGATGAAGAAGAAGGAATGCGAGGAACTGCAGCAGGACGTGGAGTTGAAGAACGCCCAAATTGCGAGTTTGGAAGAAGCTCGCAAGAAGGATGAAGGTGACAAAGCTTTCTTTGCCTTCTTTTCGTCCGACTTCTTTTCCTTTTCCGACAAGTATTTTAGTCGTCTTTTCTTTTTATTTGTAGAATTATTAAACACTGCGCAAGATATTCTCAAGAACTCCACTGACATGCAAGCTTTGATGAACGAAGCTGCAGATCTTGCCGGGCTGGTGACCAAGCTGAAGGCGGATCACGCCAAGGAGCTGGATGATCGTGCGTTGGCTCATGCTGCCGAAGTTAGCAAGTTGACTGGACAACTTGAGGCCATGAGCAACAACCTTGACCAGGTGAACAAGAACGCCAAGGAGCAGCAGGACCAACTGTCAAAGGCGGTCCAGCTAGCCCAAGAAACGCTTGAGAACCATCTGGATGAGGTCAACGCCATCCACGACCATGTCTTGGGTATGCCTCCAGTCCTTCATTTTTGTCACCTTGCTTTCTTGATACTTGAAGCTGCAGTGTGTAACTTTGTGTTTGTGCAGTGCCGGCTAGCTTGGGAGATGACCTGGCCACAACGCCGCGCCTTGCTCGGATCTTGAAAATTGGCGAAATCGTCAACCAGATTGTCGGCGCCGGCAAATCATTTGCCGCCAAGTTCTACCCTGGGGAAGACGGCGATCCCGTCATCTTCGATGCTCTGCCGGAGTTGCTGGAGAAGGCGACAGCTGAACACGACAACACACTACGCTCAGCAGCACGAGGCGGTGCCAAGTTGGCATTGGCGATGACGGCGGCGTGGTACCCGGAGGCTGATATTCATCAAGTCACCGAGTACTTCCCCACCGAAGACGAAAACAGCCAAGCCATCGTGATGCAGGACGTGCTGCGGTCTGTTCGCGGCTATGCGACCCGGGTTGCCAACATGGTTGACATCCGCAAGTTCTACAAGGAACACCCGGACCCGCATGTTGCCGTTGCTGATCCCTCCTTGGCAGATCCTGAAGCTTCCCGCGGCGAAGAAGGCGAAGCCGGAACCGACAAGCGCAGCCCCAAGGATGGCGGAGCCAGCCCCAAGAATGCCGGCGTTAGCCCCCAGGATCTCTCCACCAGCTCTACGAAGGCGGCAATCCCTTAGACTTCCTCCTGCAAAGGCAGCACAAAACACTGCGTTAATCTGTTAACGCATAAAACTTTATTTTGGGTTGTAAATATTTATGGGCCAACTTTTATGCTACACTTGGCGGTAGGCTTACTTAAGTGGCCCGCCTTAATATGTATCTCGCCTGCATGTTTAGCTTTTTCATATGTTGGCGGAACCTCATCTTAGTTACTTTAGCTGAGCCAACCAGGTGCAATACCAACTAATTTAGACTCAGAGACCAAAGCCAGCATGTTGGTGCCAACGACATACTACTAGGCGACCCACATACAAACAGACAGATAAGCATATTAGGCGGTGCAAAGATTGTTTGCGTTTTTTAGCCGGCAGACGGCAAATGTCAAAAAAGTTTGGACCTTAGCACGGAGCAAAACTTATTTTATTTGGTAACTTTTATGACAACAGATATATGATTGCGAGAAAAGACAAAAGATGGCATGATCCCAAAACTGAATGAGCAAACCACAGACTTTTATTTCATAATCATATAGTACTTATTACAATGTGGAAATTGCTAAGTGTAAAAAGGACGTAGCTGCTCAATGTTCCAGGGTCGCTTGGTTTCTTCGTACTTGTCGTCAACCTTCCTTTTGCGCTTGCGACCTCGCTTCTTCTTGTATCCGTCACGTGCATCGACCAAGTAATAAGAACCATTGAGCAACACCTTACTGACCACAAAAGGTCCTTCCCAAGGCGGGGATAACTTATGCAAGCCCTTTCTATCTTGGATTAGGCGGAGAACCAGGTCACCCACTCTAAAACTTCTTTGCCTCACCCTTCTGCTGTGATAACGCCTCAAACTTTGCTGATAGATGGCGGATCGCGCAAGGGCAACATCTCGTTCTTCATCAAGTAGGTCAAGGCCATCCTGTCTTGCATCTTCTGCGTCCTCCTGGACGTAGGCTTGGATTCTGGGAGAATCGTACATCATGTCGGTTGGCAACACTGCTTCTGCGCCATAGACTAAGAAGAAAGGAGTAAACTTGGTTGATCTGTTTGGAGTTGTGCGTAAACTCCAAAGGACAGACTGCAATTCATCCACCCAAGCCCCAGCCGCTCTGTGCAATGGTACTTCGAGACGTGGTTTGATTCCTTGTAGGACTAAACCATTTGTACGCTCTACTTGACCGTTTGCTTGCGGATGCGCGACGGAGGCTAGATCTAGGCGGATACCATGCTTATAACAGTATTCCTCGACTTCGCCTTGCGACAAGTTAGTGCCATTGTCGGTGATAATGCTATGAGGCACCCCGAACCGAGAGATTATTCCCCACAGAAAGTTTGCGGCTGTGGCGCCGTCTAGCTTTTTGATAGGCTTAGCTTCAACCCATTTGGTAAACTTGTCTACAGCCACAAGTAAATGTGTGTAGCCACCAGGCGCCGTTTTAAACGGACCAACCATGTCCAAGCCCCAGACTGCGAAAGGCCACGTGATGGGTATTGTTTTAAGCTCTTGAGCCGGCATATGTGATTGTCTGGCATAAAGTTGGCAGCCCCTGCACCTTTTAACAATGTCTTCTGCATCTTGCTTGGCTGTCAACCAATAGAAACCTTGTCGGAAGGCTTTTGAAACAAGGGCGCGTGAAGAAGCATGATGTCCACATACGCCGGCATGTATCTCATCCAACAATTCTCTGCCTTCTTCGGGCGAAATGCAGCGTTGGTAAACACCAGTGGTGCTACGCTTGTACAATTCACCTTTGATTATTGTAAATGCCTTGGCTCTTCTTATTATTTGCCTTTTCAAAACCTCATCATCCGGTAACTCCTGATTGATCAGGAAGTCCAAATATGGCGTCGTCCAATCCGGCTTTACCAAGTAGACGGCATAGCTAGCACTATCAACTGGTTCTGCCGACTCTGGGTCAAGGAGGTCTGCTCCTTTAATTGACGGCTTGTGTAGGTGTTCCAGGAAAACATCTTTTGGTACCTTTTTGCGTTCAGACCCATTCTGGCAAGTGTATCTGCCGCCTCATTTTGAGTTCTTGGGATATGGCGGACCTCGTAGCCTAGAAAACACTTGGCGAATTCGTCAACGGTAGCTCGATATGCCGCCATTGTTTCGCTCTTTGTGTCCCAAGTACCACGTATCTGTTGCGCCACCAAATCTGAATCTCCGTAGCAGAGGACACGTTGGACGCCAAGTTCCTTGGCAATGTGTAAACCATGAAGGAGAGCTTCGTACTCAGCAACATTATTAGTTGCCTTGAAGTGTATTTGTAACACATAACTAAGCTTGTCTCCTTGAGGGTTTCTTAAAACAATGCCAGCCCCCGAGCCCTGGAGCATTTTTGATCCATCAAAGTGCATGATCCAGTATGCATCTTCAGGGAGAGGTACTTCGTCCATGGCCTCCGTCCAATCAGCTACGAAATCTGCTAAGGCTTGAGACTTAATGGCCGTTCTGGGCTTATACGAGATGTCGAAGGCGGCAAGTTCAATGCCCCATTTGGCAACGCGGCCTGTTGCATCTGTATTATTGATGATATCCCCCAGAGGTGCCTTGCTCACCACGGTTATTGAATGTTCCTGGAAGTAGTGCCTTAACTTCCTGGCGGCGTAAAAAACACCGTAGACCAATTTCTGGTAATGCGGATAACGCTGTTTTGAGGCGGAAAATACTTCACTGATGAAGTAAACCGGACGTTGTTCCGGCAAGTCTGAAATTTCCGTCTTGCGTTCCACAACCAGTACCACACTAACAACTAAGTTAGTTGCGGCAATATAGAGCAGCATTGGTTCCTGCGAACGAGGAGCTGCCAAAATTGGAGCAGACGTTAACGCGTCCTTGAGTTGCTGCAAGGCGGCGTCTGCTTCGTCTGTCCACTCGAAGTTGTCGGATTTCTTCAGAAGCCGGTAGAGAGGCAGCGCCTTCTCACCAAGACGGCTAATGAAACGACTGACGGCAGCCGCCGATCCGGCAAGTCGCTGCACGTCCTTCAGGTCCTTGGGCCTGGATATGTTGAGGATCGCTTTGATTTTTTCTGGATTCACCTCTATCCCTCGTTCGGAAACGATAAAGCCAAGCAATTTGCCGGCAGGAACCCCGAAGACGCATTTTTTCGGGTTGAGTTTCATCCTGTATACCCGGAGGCTATCAAAGGTTTCTCTCAAATCATCAAGCAAATCTGCCTTCTTTCTTGACATGACGGCAATGTCGTCAACATAGACGTGAACATTGCGGCCAATTTGCTCGTGAAGGCATCTTTGCATACACCGCTGATACGTTGCGCCGGCATTTTTTAGACCGAAGGGCATCGTGATGTAGCAGAAGGTCCCATAGGGTGTAGTGAACGCTGTTTTGATTTGGTCGGATTCTCGCATTTTGATTTGGTGGTACCCGGAGTACGCATCCAAAAAGCACAGCAGCTCGGAGCCGGCTGTGGAGTCTATGACCTGATCTATACGAGGCAAAGCAAAGTGGTCCTTAGGACAGCACTTGTTCAAACCGGTATAATCAATGCACATTCTCATTTCCTTATTAGGTTTTGGAACCATTACAGGATTTGCCAACCAATCAGTGTGTACTACCTCCCTAATGAACTTGGCTTCTTGCAACTTGATGATCTCCTTGCCTATTGCTGTCCGCTTCTTCTCACCGTAGCGTCTTATTCCTTGCTTCACTGGTTTGGCTCCTTCGTAGACGTTAAGAGAATGCTCGGCAAGTTCCCTCGGGACACCTGGCATGTCGGCTGACGACCATGCAAAGATGTCCTGATTCTCACGGAGGAACCTGACGAGCGCGCTTTCCTATTTGTCGTCCAAGCCAGCCCCTATGGTGACTTGCTTGGAGCTGTCACCTGGGACCAGATCCGCCTTCTTTGTGTCTTCGGACGCCTTGAAAGTGTTCTTTTGCTCAGCGGTCTTTACATGCTCCGGCAACTGTGATGTATCGAGCTCTTTCTTCAACATGGCTAACTCCTCTGCGTGGAGGACTGCCTCAGCGAAGGCGGCATTGCCACGCTCACACTCCTTTGCTTTCTTGAAGTTGCCACTGATGGTAATTGTACCATTGGGTCCCGGCATCTTCAGCTTGCTGTATATGTAACACGGGCGAGCCATGAATTTGGCGAAAGCTGGCCGTCCAAAAATGGCGTGGTAGGCACTTTTGAAGGGGACTACTTCGAACCTGAGATACTCCGAGCGGTAGTTTGTCTCAGGCCCAAAAGTAACCTCCAATCTGATGCTTCCCATTGACTTGCCTTGCTTTCCCGGAACAATGCCATGAAACTTGACTTTGCTATAGTCAAGCTGGCTTTCCGACAAGTTCATGCGCTTCAGAGTGTCCGCGTAGATGATGTTGAGGCTACTGCCGCCATCCATCAACACCTTGGTGAGCCTGAAGTTATCGACAATAGGGTCGACGACAAGGCGTATTTGCCGGGGTGAGGAACGTGATCTGGATGATCATCTCTATCCCAGGTTATTGGCTCCTCTGACCAGTCTAGATACTGGGGAACGTCTGGTACTGTGGCGTTTAGCTCGCGCATCTCCGCCTTTTCTTCTTTTGCCGAAGGAGTGCCCAGGAAGCACACCAATTGGCCATGTACCTTGGGATATTTCCTTTCTTTACGCATCAGCTTGGGTTCCTCATCCTCTGACATGGACATAGCCCCATCATCGTCTTCCTTCTTTGTCTTCTCAGCCTTTTTGCTCTTTTTTGATTTCCAGCCAACCTCGGGGTCTTTCTTGAAGTCCTCCATGAACCGGCATTCCCCTAATGTGTGGTTGACTTTGCCTAAGGACGCGTGGATTGGGCAAGGCAAGGCTTTCGCCTGATCATACGTCAGGCGCTGCTTGCTGGAGCCGCCATCTTTACCCTTTCCTTTCCACTTGCGGTTGCTGCCTTTGCCTTCGAAGGCGGCGGCGACCTCGTTTGATGGTCCGGCTTTGTCATCCTGGGGAGCCTTGCGTTTGTGACTTGCTCGCCTGTTTGGCGCCATATCATGTGCGCCATCTCCATCGCGTGCATCGTCATCCGCCTGTGCGTACATGGCTGCTACTTCGAGCATGACTCCGAGATCCTTGACTTGCAT
Source organism: Poa pratensis (assembly GCA_947311845.1). Lineage (NCBI taxonomy): Eukaryota > Viridiplantae > Streptophyta > Magnoliopsida > Poales > Poaceae > Poa > Poa pratensis. The sequence goes on from CAMZMU010000128.1 coordinate 29,741,942, forward strand.
GCGTACGAGCTTATGTCTGAGACTTGAGCCCTTCAGGAGGCCCGTGGTGAAGGCATGGATTGCTTGATTGTCGTCTACGTTCTCGCAGCTTGCCTTTGTTTGAATCCACCTTGCCAAGAAGCTTGTAGCTGTTTCATCTGGCTTTTGCACGCAACGAACCAAATCTGTGTATGTATTGGGTCGCTTGTACGTGCCTTGGAAGTGCTGCGTGAACACCTTTTCCATGTCATGCCAGCTATGAATGCTTTTCTCCGGCAAGTTTTCGATCCAGCTTCGGGCTGTCCCCTCCAACATGAGGGGAAGGAAGCGTGCGCGACGAGGCCATTGCCTCCAGCAATTTCAACTGCCAGCGCGTAGTCCGACAACCATGAGTTTGGCTTGTCCGCTCCATTGTACCTTTGATGAGTTTTTGACACTGACGTCATGTCTCTGGGTACTTGAACGTTGCGGATGGCTGGGCCAAAGCACTCAGGTCCTAGATAGGCATCTTGCTTTCCAGCCTTGATGTCATTGAGACGATGTCTCGCGTCTTGCGGACTGAGCTGTTTGCCAGATCTATCAGCATGTGGCTCGTCCTGCGCTGCCCGGCTGTGCCTAGGCTCATTGTTGTGTCCCCGGCTTCCGCCTTCGTGCCTGGGCACTGGTGGTGGGGACTGTGTGCGGTCCCTGCTTCTTCTTGGCGGCGGGGCATCGTCGCGGTTGCCGCCACCCTTGGCGGCTGCTTGCTGCCCCTGCTTCCGCCTTCATCCCGCCTAGGCGGAGGAGGTGAGGCCTTGCGCCTGTTGCCGGTCCTGGATGCCTCATCACGCTGCCTTTTTGGAGGTGGTGATTTGCGTGGGTCTTTCTCCTTGTCCTTCCCTTTTCCGTGGCTACTGGAACCGGACGGATCTTCTGGGTTGCCACCGGCCGCAGCTTTGCAAGCGTTGGATTTTGATTCCAACTTTCCTCCCCTTGCGTCCGCCATGTCGGCGCGAGAATCAGCACGGGCCTGCTGCTCTAGAGCTTTGCGAGCAAGGATCGATGCGTAGTAGATCTTCTCGTCCTTGTCATAGTCATCATTGTTGAGGATGTCCAAGGCGGCCGCAGTGTTGAGGACAGGTGTTGCGAGGATGACGTCCCCGTTCTTGTCCTTACGCTGCGGTGCTGTAGCCCACTCGAAACCAAGCTTTTGGGCAGGGGATTTGAAGGTGTCATGATCCCTGCCTTTCCTACCTCTCTTCTCCGCCACTTGTCCTGCCGGCTTGGGCAATGGGGTGGTGGTGAAAAGATTACGCTTGGGGTCGCACTTGGCAGTTATCTTGGCGTTTTCCTCCTTGGCTTCGTCGAGGAGGCTCTGGACCTCTGCTTGCTTGCTTTTGAGGTACTCAGTTTGCTCCACCAAGGTGTTCCGAAGTTTCTCCAAATCAGCCGGATTGGTTTTGTCGTTTACCGGCGTGTGAAGAACTTCCGCCAGAGCCGCCATGCTTCCTATCTTGCTGGGCTCGCCCTTCTCCAGATTTTCTTCTTTGGAGCCCCAGGAGGCTCTGGAAACTGTGGATCGGTTGCCGGGGTCCCCAGGTTGGCGGCGTCAGTTGCCGCCTTCTCTGAAGCTGCGCCGGTGACATCCGCCACAAAGATCTGCTGCATGTTGACGGAAGAGCCCGTAGCCGCCTCAGATGGCGGAGGATCAGGTGTAATAAAACACTTCTTGACCCGTTGCTCAAACATGCTGGCAGAATCTTCTTCGGAATCAGAGTCTACGTTGACGTGAACGGTAGATCTGGATCCGGCATCCGACATCACATCATCCTGGAGTGCAGGAAGAATAGATTCGGGATCTTGACTGTTGGGCTGGGAGTCTGATCCCAGTCCCGTCATGCCGACAAAGTGTAGATCTGAATCTGCGGTCTTCCTTGGCGAATAAATTCGCGGCAAACCATACGCCTCAGAAGTGTAGCCGATGAACACATCGACGCCGCCAAACGGCACAACTCCGCATCCGACAATGTAGTCGTCTGCGGGGATGTAGGACTCGTCGCAGCTGATGTAGTGACTGTCGCCGTAGCGAACAGCGCGACCGACGGTGATTGTTTCGCCGATGCCGCCAAGAGTTCCCGCCTGGAACGTGACGCCTGACGCCTTATGCCCCACGGTGGGCGCCAGCTGTCGTCGTATCGGCATTTTGGATAGGAGACGGGGTCCTGCTAGCCGAGGGTGAACGTAGGGCAAGAAGGTGGAGGTCGTCAAGGTCGGGATTGTGCACGGCGGTTTACCCAGCTTCAGGCACCACGGCGGTGGCGGTGCCCTACGTGCTGCTATAATTCACTATAAGGCAATATCGCCGTGAACAGGTTACAATGAGCTGTTGTCTATCAAAGAGTTGCCCTAAAGGCGCCCCGAGGTCCAGCTTATATAGGCGGCTGGACCTAGGGTTACAAGGTGAATACGTATCCAGCAAGTATACGGAGTCCTAAACCTAGCCGGCAAGTATGCCGCCTTCCGTCTTGGTCTTGGTGGCTTCATGGGCTTCAGTCTTTGGCCTCCTCCTTGCCGGCATCCGCCTTCCTTGGTCGTCAGCTATCTGGGCCGCCCGGTAGGCAAAGCCTTCACCACCACTGCGGCCCACCCTGGACTAGCCGGATTGATCCATGCTGGTGATACCCCTAGTAGGTATATCCCCAACACATGGATAGCTAACTTCCACGCAACCCTATCCATGGCTAATTCTTTGGTGATATTCCAATCCTTCAGGTCTCTTTTAACCGACTCCTCCCATGTCAAGTTTGGCCTACCACGACCCCTCTTAACATTCTCATCCCGCTTTATCCGTCCGGTATGCAAAGGCACTTCCGGAGGCCTACGTTCTATATGACCAAACCATCTTAAACGGTGTTGGACAACCTTCTCTTCAATCGGTGCTATCCCAACTCTCTCACGTATATCATCATTCCTAACCCGGTCCTTTCTTGTGTGGCCACACATCCATCTCAACATGCGCATCTCCGCTACACCTAACTGTTGGATATGTCGTCTCTTGGTCGGCCAACATTCTGCGCCATACAACATCGCAGGTCGAATCGCCGTCCTATAGAATTTTCCTTTTAGCTTCTGTGGCACTCACCTATCACAGAGGACGCCAGAAGCTTGGTGCCACTTCATCCAACTAGCTTTGATTCGATGAGTCACATCTTCATCGATATCACCATCCTTTTGGAGCATAGACCCCAAATATCGGAAGGTGTCTTTCTCAGGTACCACCTGTCCATCAAGCCTAACCTCTTCCTCCTCGTGCCTACTGGAACTGAAACTGCACCGCATGTACTCAGTTTTGGTTCTACTAAGTCTAAAACCTTTCGATTCTAGAGTCCGCCTCCACAGCTCTAACTTTCTATTAACCCCCCGCCCGACTATCGTCAATTAGCAGCACATCATCCGCAAAGAGCATACACCATGGGATATCTCCTTGTATATCCCCTGTGACCTCATCCATCACCAAAGTAAAGAGATAAGGGCTCAAAGCTGGCCCCTGATGCAGTCCTATTTTAATTGGAAAGTCATCGGTGTCGCCATCACTTGTTTGAACACTTGTCACAACATTATCGTACATATCCTTAATGAGGGTAATGTACTTTGTTGGGACTGTGTGTTTCTCCAAGGCCCACCACATGACATTTCGTGGTATCTTATCATACGTCTTCTCCAAATCAATGAACACCATATGAAGATCCTTCTTCTTCTCCCTATATCTCTCCATAAGTTGTCGTACCAGGAAGATGGCTTCCATGGTAGACCTCCCAGGCATGAAACCAAATTGATTTTTGGTCACACTTGTCAATCTTCTTAAACGGTGCTCAATGACTCTCTCCCATAGCTTCATTGTATGGCTCATCAACTTGATTCCACGGTAATTAGTGCAACTTTGAACATCCCCCTTGTTCTTGAAGATTGGCACTAATGTACTCCGCCTCCATTCTTCGGGCATCTTGTTTGACCGAAAAATGAGGTTGAAAAGTCTAGTTAGCCATACTATCGCTATGTCTCCAAGGCCTCTCCACACCTCGATGGGGATACCATCAGGGCCCATTGCCTTGCCTCCTTTCATCCTCTTCAAAGCCTCCCTAACCTCAGCCTCCTGGATCCGCCGCACAAAGCGTCGGCTGGTATCATCGGAGGAATCGTCTAGCTCAATGGTAGAGCTCTCATTCTCTCCATTGAACAGGTTGTCGATGGTAGAGCTCTCACTTTACTGTTTACCGTTTGTAAAATATACTAAATACTGACACTGGGCTTGGAGCCGGATTCTCCTATTTGATTATCTATTTTTTATGAATAAGCATATCATTGCTAACATCCAAAATTGTGTATCGAAGATTAGTTTTTATTTATTAAGGAGTAAAAATGAGGTGATGGATTTTATTCCTTCATATTTTCCTGACAGTGGGCATCCAGCTTGTAATTAGTCAGTTATTCTACCCATACCCCAATTATCGGCCAGACTACTTATGAAGAAAAAGCTCATTAAACAAGAGGATGAAGGTCAGCCTTTTCTGATGAATGAGATTTGAAGAAGGCCATCAGGAATTTAGGAATTCGATGAGAGCATCGTCATTGTGAGACAAGGTAACCGTGAAGCAATACGTGCAGAAAGCAAGCCACTAAGGTGTGTATCAAATATCGTTACTGCTTCTTTCATCGACCGTATAAACTTTTAGATTGCCTTATGAGGTTAATTGAATATTTCCCCCTCTTTTATAATGGTTCAGCAAATTAAGAAGAGAATCGAAGTAGAGACAATAAGAGAGATGCTTTTTGATGTAGAAACAAGTTTTGTTTCTAGCCAGTTGGTGAATAAATTTGTGAAGTCAAGAAAACATGCGATCTAGCCTTTTTCTCCATTATCTAACAATTTACATATCTTATTGGTGATGCATCTTAACTTCTGATGTTTGTTCGCTTCATGCACACGATGCATACTGCGTTGTTATGATACCAAGTTATTGAGCTATCACCAAAAGAAATAATCCACGTAAAACTTGGTCTTTTCTATCTGTAAATTGTCTCCTTTAATTATGAAGACGTGCATTGACGTACATGTCAACTAGTATAATATATAAGGCAAAACTTTAGCCTTGTTACGCCCCCGGGCCTGATTTGGTTTCTCTCTTGGGCCGCTACTCTGCAAACTTATCTAGGTGAGCTGTGCTTTAATGGGCCAGAAGTAAACACTGGGCCAGACCTGAACTCTTTGTAGGCACGAATTCAGGCACTTGTTCGCCTAATCCTATTTGCTGCCCTTCTTTGCGGTATGCGCCGCGTAATCCACCTTGGCTATCTGGGGCTGGCCCTTTGTCGCACTCGCTTCGTTCCCCTTCTTTCCTTCGACTGTTTCGCCTTCGTGGTTCTTCTTCTCTCATCTGTCTTGGCTGCGCTTCTCAGATCAGGATATGCGGTGGCGAACGAGGCGTCGTCGTCTCTGCTCGTCGCCGGGATGGCAGATGAAGGTTTGTGTACCTATTTTCAACTCCCTTGCGTCTCATCCTCCATCGGGCTTGTTGTCTTTTTTTCTAGATCGGAATTGTTTCAGGGTTGCTGTCCATGGGTTTCCGTCTCTTAAGTTTGTAGAACGCGAACTGAAGGTGTGTGCTCTGGGTTTGCTTGTGTCAATAATCAGAGAGCATATATAAGTCTTCCATGGTTTGGGATAAGTACTAGTGTCCTGTGTGTGTCCACGCTTTCACAGTCTAAGATTTTTAGAGAATTAATAGTCAGGTTGTTGGGCCCTGTTTCAGAGTCTAACATTTTCACAGAGAATTAACACTCACATCACCGTGCTCATCAAAATATTACAATGCTCAGACAATCAAGCACGAATGCTGTATGTAAACTTTACCAGTGAAACTGCTGAATTCAGACTACAGCACGAATGCTTTTGTTGCCTTCTTTGATTGCTGTTTTACATACATGGGAAAGGAAAACAGTTTACCTAATGCTACATTTTCGTATACTCAACAGGTCAATGGTCTTCTAAACATATAACTGCTTGCAAATTAATTATGTGCTCAACACATACTGTAAATATTAAATAATCAGCTTCCTTTGCTCGGACATTTTCTTCCGCATCTATCTTTTATTTGGCTCTGAATTTCTTTGTAGATGCTTCTACTTTCCAATAGTGTCCATGAGGTCTATTGATCTAGAGTCACTTTTGTTAGACCAAAAAAAAGGTATAGTGAGGAAAATTTGAACAACATAGTATTCAAATTCCTTTTTAATTTTCAGTTCTGCCATATACAACAATCTTCGTTATTTCTCTTTATTTTGTATCCCGAATTCAAGTTCGTTCAAATATAGTTTCTGGTTAATCTTTTGGTATTCCAAATTAAAAATCGCGCACCAGCCTTGCCATCTCCGACCATCCTTCCGTCATGTTCGCCATCCTCCGCTGACAGTATGAGGTGGATGCCAGCGTAAACCCAGAAGCATGTTCCACTTCCTAGCAGCGGGCGCCATACAGGGCAGTCCCATCCACTAACCACCAGATGTAAGTTTATCTCTTCTATTTCCTTGTGACTAAATGGCCAGAAATTAGTGAGGCACTTTGGTTTGAAACCTGGCCAATATCCTTCAGACCGGCCTGGCATTGTTAACACAGTGTATAAAATGAAACGAAACAAACCGATTGATGATATTAAGAGCGACGCAGTTTTTGGACCTGTTGTGGCATGTAGTCTTCTTTAAAAAGACTTTTTCAAATCGCATCATGTTTGTTTTTCAATTGCTTTAACAATTGTTTTGCGTCTTGCAGTGCTACACAGTGCTGAACTTCAAAAGAGAGGGCTACCCCATGCTTTGACATTGCCACTGATCCATCAGGATATGAGGTTGTAGAAGAATTTATTATAACGTAATCCATGGGGTAGTATAAATGATCAATTCCCTTGCATGAAAAAAGATTCTTGCTCAAAAAATTATCCAAAAAAATCTCTGTAGGCCAGCTCGCTCACTCGAGGTCGGTTTGCCTTGTCTTCTCTAGACGATTCATTCGGAGACCCCAAGGCGCCGCCGACCGGCCCGACCCCTACTGCACGGTGTTTGCCGGGACGATATTCTGAACCAACCAAGATGTTTGATACACCCAAGCTAGCAAAACAAGAGAAGAAGCTAAACTGAAATCTTTCAGTATTGTGGTTCTTAAGTTTCACATAAATCAGCATAAACTAATTAGGAGGAAGTTAGTAGAAAACCAAGGGACCAAGCTAGTAGCTATTTTAAGCAAGTATGAAACCATATCTATTCACTCTTCAACTGCTAACCATATCCTCTTAAGGACCTCATGATTAGTCATAATTAGGGATCTACATAACCAACACGTTACTTTCGCCAAGTACTCAGTGAATAATTAACACTCCTTTAATCAGTCAGTAGTAAGGAACACGATTGGTCATACCTATTAGCCTTCCATTCCTATAAAACACAGGCAACCCAAGTTCATTTGCCTTGAGTTTACACAAAATTTTCTTACTGATCAGGCATGCAAAAATCAGACCAGACTGGCCATCTAATCCCTCTCCATACTGGAGATTCTGAAGCCTGCTCGAGGGGATCCCTATAGTCCGCCGCCACCAGCCACATGGCCTCGGAACGAAAACCACGTTGGACCGGAGTGAGCGAAGAGTCAAGAGCATGAGAGCATCAATTTCTCAAGGGAAATTAGTGCTCTTGACTCTGTTCGTTTTGGACTTCTGGTTTTGGCGAAAATAGCATATATTTTTTCATTTTCAGGTATTATAGGTGATTTGGGTACTCTTGCAGATGCTCTTAGTACAAGAGCTCCTCCCGCCAACTTGATCACATGAGATACAAATAAATTGCAGATCATAAGTTGATTCTAGTGCTTAATAAAACGAGAAGGAGAATACATAATAGAATTTGATTGCAAGCACACCTCATCTCCCCTCTCGCAAAACGGTCACCGAAGATTCACCGGATAGAGTGCAAATGCTCGTCCCGTCCCGGGGGCATGTCACTTTGTACGGATCGAACACTTCATTCTGCATCGGCACAGTGTTGTAGCTCGCGTAGCTTGGAGACAGTTCAGGAGTAAACTTGCCACCGTCCAGGTACTGCAGGACTTTACGCATACTAGGCCTTGAATGGGGCAATGGGTGGGAGCACAGCAAACCCAGTGTGAGCACAAGAGTGGCCTCCTCCATGTTGAATTTTCCCATGAGACGAGGATCCATCGCGTCAAGAATTGAGCCGTTGCGCTGGCACTCATGCACCCAGTCGACCAACACTATTTCATCGCTACTCTCGTCACCGCCGATCGGTCTCCGGCCACATGTGACTTCTAGGAGAAACACGCCAAATGCAAATACATCTGTCAATGGTGTTGCCTTTCCTGTGCGAATCAGTTCTGGCGCAAGATATCCCAAGGTGCCGACCACATGTGTCGTTTGAGCATCGGTGCCATGGTCATATAATCTTGCTAGGCCAAAATCACCCAAGCATCCATTCATCTCGCTGTCCAAGAGCACATTGCTTGCCTTTATATCACGGTGGATGACTACTTGCTCCCAGCCCTCATGTAGATACAATAAGCTTGACGCAACACCTTTGATGATCTGATACCTCTGGCCCCAAAATAGAAGGGTGCCATTTCTTCTATTGTGTAGGTACTTGTCAAGACTACCATTTGGCATGAAGTCATAAACCAAGAGAAGTTCAGCTTTGCGCCGGCAATAGCCTAGCAATTGTGCAAGATTTCGGTGTCGGAGACGACCAATGCTCACCACCTCGGCGATGAATTCCCTTACTCCCTGCCTTGAATCATGTGCAACTCTCTTCACCGCGATCTCCAAGTTTGACACATTAAGAACCCCTTTATACACTCTCCCAAAGCCTCCAACACCAAGTAAATTCCTATCATGGAATCCATCGGTTGCATGAAACAGATCCTTGTAGGCGAATCGGTGCGGACCGAATTCATGCTCCCAATCCTCATACACCTCAGCGAAGCGGCGCCGGTGCCACGAGAAGAAAAAGAAGGCAGCTAGCGCTGCAGCGATGAGCAACGCAGCTGCTGGTGGCAACCCGACATCTAAGATCTTCGACCGAGGTTTCGGACCAAAACGTGGCAGGGTGGGAAGGTTGGAGAAGTCAAGCGTCGGGGCAGGTCCGTCGAGGCTAAAGCTCCATCCGAGCACATAGTGGTGCGTGGATGCCACCACACCCGTTGACGACGAGAAGCCGACGTACATGGTGTCTTCCATGATAGTGGAGAGATCAATTGTTTCAGACAGGAGAGGATTCTTGGGCTTCGGCATTTGCACCGGAGCTAATGTCACATTGAGCTGTTTGGCCTGGCCGTCGTAGTCCACCCACACCTGCATCGGCTTGTGGCTGTTTAGATTTAGGTCTTGTAACATGCCGTCGTCACCATAGTACCCAGCTGGCTTGGCCTGCTGCGACACGAGGCTGTTGACGTCGATGCCCACATGGTTGCTGTTGATGTCGTGGAGGTCGGAGTACATGATGGTGTCGAGCTCAATCGCGAGGATGTGGTTGCTCATGGTGTTCTTGGTCGCGTTGAGGATGCCCAAGTATTTCCCGGGCTCCGCCGTGGAGAGGTTCGTGGTCGGAGCGACCACGAAAGCGAGGCCATAGCCACTCAAGATGTCGTGTGCGGACACAATGGCAAACACGAAGGATGTGGAGAAGGACCGCACCACGACGGTGCTCCCTGTGGAGCTATTGAGGAATCGGATCGGTGTGGGGTGGAAGGCGTGGCCTATTCTAAGGGACGTTGTCGCCGTCGTTAGCGCAAGGAGGCCGTTGGGCATGACGGTGGCGAGGCCATCCAGTGTCAGGTTCGCCGTGGCAAAGCCTTGGTAGCTGAACTGGCCGTCTTCCGCCGACGAGGCCACCTCTCGATCCAAACTCAAAAAGAGGAGCAGAACAATTGCTAGCAGAGACCGCATAGTTTTTTTTGCCTTGAAGAGAAAGCGAGTGAGGTTCTAGCTAGTGCCGGTTCACAATAAGTACTTGCTTTATGACGACGCAGTACAGTTTTTTCCGCTGGACCAAGGCGAACCGGACGCCGGGCTGAAAGTTACGGCGAGAATGACGTGCCTCGCAGCATTAAACGCAGTTTGATTTTCTCTCAAACTAAGTAGTACGACTAATCTAACTACCTCCTGATACTACTAACACATCTGTCCTCTTTCGAAGAAAAATCGCCTCAAATACCTCAGCTAATCTCTCTACCTTAGCTTTCTCTACTCTGTAGACGAAGAAATTTCTGTCCAGAGGCGGCTAAGACGCAGCAGTTGTGAGCTGACAGCTTGACTATTAATGGTAGACTGGTTCTCCTCCCCGTCTACAGGAGAGACAGGCGTTTTTTGGACACCCCCCGCCGATCCACCGCGTCTGCGCCGCCGAGGCGTGGGATTCCCCTCCTCCGCCGGCCGCTTCGGCGGCGGGAGGGTGGGGGATCCCCGTCTCCGGCCTGTACATATGGTAGGGTAGGGTGGGGCTCTCGCCGGCGGCTTCTCGGAGGAGGTGGAGCTGGCGGCGGTTGGTTTGGTGTCGGCGGGGCCTTCTCTGGCGGTGGTGCTCTCCGGAGCTCGTCGTCGCCGCGCTCGACTTCGTGCTGCTCGAGGCCCGGCGTGGTGCTCGAGCGCCGCAGTTTCTCGTCAGATCCGGGGCGGCGGATCTGGCGGCCAGATCCCAGGGTGGTCCGAGCTCTCCTTCTTCTTCCTGCGACGGATCCGGAGGCAGCTGAGGCAAAGAGGCGTTGGTGGGCCAGAGGGGCGTCCGCCACGGTCGTTCATCGTCCGAAGTTTCGCCGCAGCGCGGCGGACAGTCAAGGCGGCGTCTTTCAAGGGAAAACTTGCTCCCAGGCAGTGGTAAGTTGGCGGCTGCTGGTCTTCTTCGTCGCCGGTGGTGGTGTTGATCTCGGAGCTGGTTCTGGCTCCTCCTCCTCCTCCTCCTCCTCGTATTGTTGTTCTTCCTTTGCTTTCAATCTATGTACTGTGTATGTGGATGATCGGTGAATATACGTGGATGTTGGATGTGTCAAAAAAAGCAGTTGTGAGCTGAGTAAACGCCGTGCTCTGCACGGTGAGAGACTGAGAGCATGGGCATTGCACGTGGTGGACAATTAGGATGGCCCAAAAAGACCATTCACATGCAGCCGTCAGTCTCCAAGTAGAAACGAATTATGTAACTGTCGAGCTCACCTAGATCAGTTCAGTTTTTCTTTCTCTTTCTCGAGGTAAAACAGTAGGACAGTCTCACAGCAAAAATAATATAAAGATTACAAAGAGTCCATATATCAGCACGGTGCACGGAAGCTGCTTTACGACTGCATATGATTTCCATGATAATCATAGAGGGAATGATTCACCCGGAAAATCTACTCAACTTAAGGAGGAAAAATTATGGTTGTGCACCAACCGGTCCACACAAAATTTCACTATGATTAATCTGTACAAAGTCTTCTCTAAAACCTTTAGAAATTGACAACACACTTCAGCACTTGGTTGATCGGCAACAACAACAACGGTCACAAGCACAAGACTACATCAAAGCAGAAATATCACAGTTTCTCTCCCTTAGATAATCATGTTGCTGCTCTTAAATCATAGATTCACTTAGTCCTCCTCATGAACTTCGTGCATAAGCTGCACCAAAGGGAAGAACTCCCTTGGAAGGAGTGGTTTCGGCATTCTTATAACAGGGACCTCGGCGACCTCTCCACCTCTCCCTCTTACATTGAAAAGATCCTCCACCTCGGTCTTACCACTTACCGCTCCATCTCTACTTGCACCGTCCACGACGGGGTTCACACCTCGTTTTGGCTCGACCGCTGGAATGACGGGGTGCAACTCGCCACCAAATTTCCCGCCATCTTCTCTCACTGCTTGCGCCCCAACCTGTCTGTTGCTGCTGCTTGTTCAGGTCTCCTGGAGTTCTGCCCTAGGCTCTCGGCGGTGGCCGAGGCCGAGCTCCCCGCCGTTCTCGCCATTGTTGCTGCCACGACGCTCGACGACGACGAGGACGACCGCTGCATGGCATGGGGCACGGACGCCAAATTCTCCTCCCGTGCGGCCTATGGGGCCACTGCTCCCATTGGGACCCTCGACGATCAGCCGTTATCAGTTGGGGTCTTGTCTGCCGACGAAGATCAAGATTTTCTGCTTGCTCGCCGAAGCCGACCGACTGGGTACCCGCATCAACCTTCACCTCAAAGGTTGTGCCCCCTCCCCCCTTTGTGTCTCTTGTGGTGAGATCGAGACCACGCGCCACCTGCTCTTCGATTGTGCTAAGGCTGCCGAGACGTGGCAGCGGATTGGCTGCACCCCGCAGCCCGGGTGTTCTATTTGGGACATCCCTTCGCCTATGGCTGTGCCTTTGGATGCCTGGAGGATTTGTGTGGCCGCTGTGCTATGGCAGCTTTGGAAGTCGAGGAACGACTGTGTCTTCAACGCCAAACCACCCTCGGCCTCCGTGGTCCTCATAAAAGCGGCAGATGACATTAGCATTTGGTCCTGTCGTGTTAATTCTTTGCTTCGCCCCCATGTAGAGGCCCTACGTGGCCTCATTCTTCACTCTTGATGTGTGGTTGTAATCTGTTTTCCCTACCCCCTTCTCATCTCGTTACATTGTAATGACAAACGGTTTGTGTTGGTCCCTTCGAGTGATATAAAAATCGGTGGGGAATACCCCCCCCCCCCCCCCCCCCCCCCCGCTATTCTCGAAAAAAAATCATAGATTCAAACTATACAAAATTTATTACACAAACAGATATTTGTGTTTCCAACATACTCATGCAGTTTTAGCTCAATCGGATACCATTTGTCTACCCAAACTATTCCTCTACCAAGATTTGTGCTGACAGTTTAACAGTCAGAACAGACAAACTGCTCTCAAATTTGATGCTCCATGACCCAAATTTGAAATCAGCTGACAAGATCGAAACAAAAATCACCTCTCATAATTCTTCTCTTTTATCACTTTGTTGTGGTGTTCTCTTGTGTTATCTGACCAACTTCTATTGGTCATTTTCAACATCAAATGTCAAGCTAACAAAACTGAAGAATATTTCGTTTTGGTTATGCATATTTATTCCATCAGAAGTAGTTTCCAAATTAGTTGAATGCTACTTTTATAGGCCCATGTTTCACTTTTAGGATTACAATAAGTTTAAAATAAGTACTGTTTTATTTTCCGCTCTATTTACTCCCTTTGTAATATTTAGGTTGCAAAATTTAGTTTACATCAATTTTCAGCATTGTGAGCTAGGTGCCACATTACCAAAACCTTCAACGTCGTATATCGCGTAGAAAATTTTGTTTGAGATTCGAATGATGTCGGAACTAAAGTTGAGGGTTTAGTTCCTTGGTTATCTTATTCTTACTCCAAGTTTAACTTGTACTGATCGAATTCTGTAAACATACTAAGCTCGACCGATGATCAATATAATTTTAGTGCCCTATCAAGGAAAAAATGCATCCTCTTGTGAGGATTTTTTTGTCATGAATATCCAGTCGACTGTACTCCCTCATTAAACATTTAAAACTTTCAATATTATATGACCGAAAGTACGTATAGAATGTAAAAATAAAATCTGTCATTGGATTTCTCTCGCGATAATTTGATTATATATGTGTTTGGTAGTACAAGTGAAAAATTATAATTCATGTCGTGCATTGGAGAGTACAAAAGTACAATCACGCATTAACTGCCTCGGATTTTTTTTCTCGAAAAGGGGATAGCCCCGTGTACGGCCATATCATATCCGACAATAGACAACAGTGACACCCAATTCACTTCATGAAAATTTCTCATAAATACTCAAGTGTCTAGTGACTCACGGTGTACTGAAATATTTATCCGTGTCATTTCCAAAATGTAAGGTAAGAGTATGGATGGAATTCATTAAGTGGAGATATCATGTCTCTGAAAACTTAAATAAAAATGATTAGCGATTGTTTTGACATCTATATTGTGTTTACATGAAGTTCAGTCATAAAAAAGGTTAAACCATAAGATCAACCATTTCCAGTAAAAGGAGTACACCATAGATAGATAGGATATAGTTAGTTACATAGTCACGCTTACTCAGTCTATGCAAGAACCTCATCACCTTCCTCCAGAGAGCTCGGAGACATTACCGATGCTCGTCGATGACGTGTATGCATGATGTTTCTTGTTTAAGTCCCCATCATACATCCGCTCCAGCATGGTGAAGCTAGGTATGACGGTGACAAGTCCGGAAGGACCAAATCGCCATTGAGGTATTGCATGACTTGCCGCATGGTTGGCCTTCCATTGGCCAATGGGTGTGAGCATAACAAAGCGAGCCTCAATACCAGAGACACCTTCTCCGTACTAAATCCATTAGGAATCCTCGTATCCACCGAGTCAATGATCATGCCCTTGCGCCATTGCTCGATCACCCAATCCACGAGCACGACGCGGTCGTTGCTCTCGTTTTGCTCAATCGGCCTCCTCCCACAGGTGATTTTCCAGGAGGAATGCGCCGAAGGCAAAGACATCGGTTGACGGGGTTGCCTTGCCGGTGTGCCCAGCTCAGGGCAAGGTAGCCCATGGTGCCAACCACATGAGTTGTGTTCGCGTCCACTCCATGATCGTACAGCCTCGAGAGGCCGAAATCCCCTAGCCTTCCGTTCATCTCGCCATCTAGAAGAACATTGCTTGCCTTCACGTCTCGGTGGATGACAACCTGCTCCCAGTCCTCGTGGAGATAGAGTAACCCGGCAGCCACCCTCTGATGATGTGAAATCTCTGAGCCCAGTCCAGTGTTGGTGCAGATGCATCATACAGGTATTTATCAAGGCTCCCGTATGGCATGTAGTCGTAAACCAGGAGAAGTTCACCTTTGCGCCGGCAGTAGCCGAGCAACGGCACGAGGTTACGGTGCCGTAGCCGTCCGATGCTCACGACCTCCGCGACGAACTCCTTCATCCCCTGCCTCGACTCATGGGACACCCTCTTGACGGCGACCTCCATGTCAACAGGCTTGCCGAGCTTGCCCCTGTAAACACATCCAAAGCCTCCAGCCCCTAGCAGGTTCTTGTCGCTGAAGCCCTTGGTCGCATGAAACAATTCTTTGTAGGAGAACCGGTGAGGGCCGAATGCTTCCTCCCAGTCCTCGCGCAGCTCGGAGAACTTGAGACGCCGTTGAACAAAGATGTAGATTCCGATGCCTAGAATGAACACCAGCGTCGCAGACACTATGGGCAGCACGATCTCCAGCACCTTGGACCGTGGCTTAGGCCAGGCCCGCGGCAAGGCCGGCAGCGCCGAGATGTCCAGTGCCGGGGCTGCCCCGTCCAGGGCGAAGCTCCAGCCGAGAACGAAGTGGCGTGTGGACAGGACGCCCGTCGCCGACGAGAAACCGACGTACGCCGTGCTTTGCACCACACCCGAGAGGTCGACGGTGGTCTGCAGGAGGGGCTTCTTGGGCCTGGCCATGCCCAGGGGAGCCATGGTCACGGTGATCTCCGTGGCCGTCCCGTCATAGTCCACCCACACTTGCATGGCCTTCCGGCTGATGAGGCTTAGGTTCTGGAACCGCCCGGTGGCGTCGTCGTAGTAACCGGCGTCCGCGGAATCGTTGGACACCAGGCTATCGACGTCGATGCCGACGTGGTTGCTGTTGATGTCACGGAACTCGGCGTTGAAGAGGGTGTCGAGCTCCACGGCGAAGATGCGGGCGCTCCGGTTGCCACCGCCATCGGTGCCGTTGAGCAGGCCCAAGAACTGGCCTGGCAGCGCCGTGGCGAGCACCTCCCTGGACGCGGAGACGAAGAAGGCCATGCCGTGGCTGCTCAGGTCGGCGTACTGCCCGAAGATGGCGAAGACGAAAGTGGTGGAGAAGGACCACGTGGCGTTCGGCGCCGTGCGGAACGGCAGCGGGGACGGGTGGAAGGCCTGCCCTTTCGTCTGAAGGGTGCCGTTGGTCAGCATGAGGAGGCCGTTCGGCATGACGGCTGCGCCGTCGAGCGTCAGGTTGGCGCCCGCGAAGCCGTCGTAGGTGAATTGCAGGCCGTCATCGCCGACGCCGCTGGCCGCGAGGCAGCGACCGGCAGCCACGAGGAGCAGGAGCAGAGTGACCAAATGGTGAGGCTCCAGAAGCATGGCTCCCAGGAACGCCGGTCTCTTTGTCCTTTGGCTATGGTGCTTCAGGTTTCTAAATTGTACGCAACGAATCCATCATCTTTCTTTCGAGTGGCGGCCTGGCGGGGCGTGGTCAAAAGAAAGATTTCGTCGTCAGTGGTGAGTGGTGACTGGTGAGGAAAAATTCTGCGCGATTTGGAAGGCTCGTGGCGCGTTCCACGCTCGTACCGATTGAAAATTATGTTGGCTTATGATGAGTGCTCTGCTCTACGACGCCGGGGAATGCATCTGGCTATCTTTGTCGAGCCGAAACGTACGACGAGTCGTCGACCGGCCGGGGATGCCTTAACTCTAGAGTCGTCGTTCTTGACTTGGAAGTTCTTGATATCCTTAATGATGGGGACAAAGAAATAATCTAGGACTTGTGAACTTTTGACTTCGACCACCTGTCGACCGTCAATTAGGATTTTGATTGACACCGGAACAAAGGCAGGATGTATTCCTTCTTTCTTCCTTTCTGAAACGTTTAGGTGATGTACAACACCAGATATAAAAAGAAATAAAAAATCTAGTTCAATTTTTCCATATTTTACTGTAAATGGGAATTCATTAGATAGCCTATAAGGTTTTTTTTTTGAATTTTCAACCACTATATATTAGGTCAGCAAGCCGCCTCATTAAAAACCTTCCAGTCCCGTTAGGTACCCTGGAAGGAAAAGAGTGCATCAGAAACTTGCTGACTCCAAATTATTACAGAGTTACATCGTTTAGGAGTGCGTCTAGCAAGAAGCCCGGGGTTTCATCGACCCAATTACAAGAAGTTCTACTCGAAAAACTATGCTTAGCTAGATCATGAGCCACTCTATTAGCTTCCCTGGGGGAATGCCGAAAAGAAACTGACCCAATGGAAGCCACATAATCGACACAATCAGCAAAAATTGCAGCTGATTCATTCCACCATCTCTCTCCTCCCGTGCACGCCTCAATTACCTCAATAGAATCAGATTCCGCTTCTTTCGCAGCGTAGCCCAAACTGTTCGCAAGAGCCAGACCCTCCTTCATTGCTTGTGCTTCGGCCATTGCCACCGTGGTGACATGTTGAATAAACGATGAAGATGCTGCTATGAAGGACCCCTGGTAATCCCGCAGCACCGCCCCAGTAGCACCTGTACGTGAATCATCATAAAAGGAGGCATCGACATTTAGTTTTACCTGCCTTGGGGCCGGTGATGCATGTAAAATGCATACATGAACTTTGCATTATATTAATTATATTTCAATCATATTTGCATCATATAAGGGTTATATCATTGTTTTATATTGGTTTTGGGAATATTTCACAGTTTCCCTATTTTTCTGGAATTAACCCTGCACTGGCAAAAAACCCTATTTTCTATATTTTGATGTTTCAGGGACCCAAACGACGTCCAAATGACCTAATATTTTGCGGGGATCATTTTTTTGGAAGGAACAAAGCGTAGGAGCGAAGGAAGCGAAAAAATGAAAACCTGTGGGCCAAAAGAGGTGGGCCCACGCGGCCAGATTCCTTGGCCGCGTGGGACCCCCTATCCTGGGCCTCGATCCTCCGATGCCATCGATCTTCGTCCCCGTGCCTTTGTCTTGACATAAAAACGACTATAAAAATAGTCCCCCGACGGCTTTCAAAAGGGGGCGCCGCAGAAACACAAAACCACGAAACAGAAGACCTGGAGTTGCAGATTGGAGGGGGGAAACTCTGGCGGGGCGCTGCCGGGGTGGTCTCCATCTTCTCCAACATCTCCACCATCATCACCATGATGAAGGGGGAGTAGTCCCCCCTGGACTTTGGGTTTGTGGTGGTAACTTGATCTAATCTCTCTATGTATGATCATTGTTGAAGTCCATATGATGTGCCTTGCATAAGTATGGATCTATCTATGTAATTCCTATGGTGGATATTGTGGTATGAGATGATATTTGTTATGCATTTACCGTTGTGTTGGATCTTTTATGACTTGTCATACTTTGGAGATATTCTATGATGCATGTGATGGTTCGATTTATGCATAATGCCTTGTTTATCCATGTCATGAGGTGATTGACACCACCAAGTGTAGATAGATGAGAGAGATGTGGTCATGCACACGAAATATGAATCATTGCACTAATGTTTAGAATAATATCCATTATGAAGTATGATGTATGTTGGTACGGGATGGCCGATGTGACAACGGCATATGTATTGAGTGACACAATACAGCCCAATATCCTTTATTTGGGGGTAAAAAGGAAGAAGTATGATGTGGGAGTGACAACAAACCACGCTAGCCTTACGAGGGTGACATAGCAACACAAATGATTATTTTCTTTCAACTATGTGTTTTAGGACATGTAGCCGTCATAGAAGTTTACCATTAAAGCATGACAATTGTGTGTACTTTTTATCTATAACATGATAATCACCATAGATGGGAGAGAGGATTGAGCGAACCCATGAACCCATGTCCATTGTTCCTATAAGAGAAAAACTTTGTCTTGTCCTCTTGCATTGAAGAGGATTGGGACACTTTTACATTCTTGTTTCGTTACATTAAACTTCCATCCATTAAATCAACCATATTGTTCTTTAAACCTGTTTAGTGCATAATCAACTAAAACTTGTGACACTTTAGTTGTAGGGAATAGATAACTTTTCCTTCTTACTCCTGCGGATCGATACCCTACTTCCACATTGAGAGGTGCTACAGTGATCCCCTGCTCTTGGGGGTTATCAAGTACTTTTCTGGCGCCGTTGCCGGGGAGCGTAGCGCTTAAGTTTCTATTCTTGTGTGCACTAGATTTTAGATTTATTTTATCTTGTTTTATATCTTACAATCACCTAAGCTTGGGGAGGTTGCACCTACGTGAGCATCATCTTATCCATCTTTACCTTCAAATCATTTTATTTTGTTTTGTTATTGTCTTGCATTTTTCGGTTTGCATATTTTATTTTCAGTTTCGCATTTTGTGTTGCATTGGTTATTTCAGTTTGCATTGTTCAGTATCATTTTATTTTCAGTTTTCATCTAAAAACTTAAAATCCATAAAAATTAAGTGTTGCTTTTGATATGTGTTTCAATCTATGGAGGAAGGTTATGTCAAAACTATTGGAGCTTACTATGAATATCGATCTACCAAAGAAGGAAATAGAATGCTTGAATTGCTTGAACATCTCGATGATATGGCTATTGAGTTTTGTGAATTACATGATGTAACTTGCTGCTTTAGAAAAGACTATAAACACTCTCCCTATCAATGTAAGCACAACAGTGATCCTCTAATTGCTTGTTATCGCGAAAATAAATTTTCATGGCCTGATAGAACAAGTTGAGAAATATATTGCTTATGTTGCAGCCCATGAAATAGACTTTCTTATTGATAAATTTTTTTCAACTAGTCATGAAGCTCGTGTAATGAAAAGACACATTTCTATTCTTCTCCAACTTTGCAAAAAAGAGTTTAGTGATAATGTTTATGTTAAAGAAAGAATTCTTGCTGCCATGAAAAGTACTAATATTTTGCAGGAAAAAGATAATGAAAACATAATCTTGGAAGAGGAAGTATGTGAAGAGGAGATTGAAATGGATGTGTTCCAACCTAAACTTGGGGAAGAATTGGATCTCCCAACTTCACCATCAACATTTGATAGTCTCAACTTGAATATTATTTTGATTGGATTGATAACACCATGGGACCCTGGTATTATGCATGAACACTTCTCAAGGAAGAGGGACACACCAAAGAACAAGCTCCCTCATGAGTTTCAACCTTCATGATCGCCAAAGTAAGAAGCCTAGCTACATGGCTATAAAGAAATCGCTTTACGGGAGGCAACCCGGTTGTTTTATTTTTTATTTTCTTTGTGTCCTCTTGCTGTAACAAGAGGTTTAGTTTTTAGTTTTGTTTCTGGAATTTTTAATAAAGTGCCAAGTTTTACCTATTTTGGCTTGAAAATTTTGCTTTTTGCATTCGGAGACTTTATTCCAGCACGAATCTGTGCACGGTATGATTTTTCATTCCTATTCTGTGACTTCGAATGAGCTGAAATTTGAACTGTAGTTGCAACTTTTCATCCTCTGTAAGCGTGAATTTTTTCAGATTTTTTCGACATATTTAAGTAGGGTAGAAAAATGCGTTTTGCTGCTGCTGTTTTTCTGGACAGATTCTGTCCCATTTTGTTTGATACATTCTTTGAACTTTTAACTTGAATCTTTTTTATCCAATTGAGTTTATAAGTAGTCATACAACATTATACACTTTCTAGACATTCATATGAATTTTTGTTTAAGGATTTTATGCAGCAAGCAATTCATTTGTCTATCACTACTAATGTCGCCCCACAGAAAAGAGATGGGAGAAACGGTGTTTTGAAGTTTTTTCACAGGGATTAGAGGGGATGTGATTGCGTGGATCACACGTTCACTGGGAGACCCCAAGAGGAAGGTATGAAGCAGTGTAGTAGCAGTTTCCCTCAGTATGAAACCAAGGTTTAATCGAACCAGTAGGAGAAAGAAATCACTTCTGAAGGTTGTTGGTGGCGGAATATGGCACGGCGCAATACCAGGGAATCCGGCGCCAACGTGGAATCTGCTCACAACACAATCAAACTAATTTGCCCCAACGAAACAGTGAGGTTGTCAATCTCACCGGCTTGCTGAAAACAAAGGATTAAACGTATGGTGTGGAAAACAGTAGTAAATTGCAGAGAATGAAAAGGAACAGTGTTTGCAGTTGGTTGTATTATCAGTGTAAAAGAATGGACCGGGGTCCACAGTTCACTAGTGGTGTCTCTCCATAACAGATAACTAACATGCTGGGTGAACAAATTACAGCTGGGCAATTGACAAAATATTGAGCGCATAACAATGCATATATATGACATGATGATTACTATGATATTCATGTGGGCATTACGACAAAATACATAGACCGTTATCCAACAAAGTCTATGACTAATAATCCACCGCCAGGTTGTCATACCGAGTTCCCCGTTGGTATTAAGTTGCAAGCAACGGATAATTGCATTAAGTAATGTGCGTAAAGTAAACAAATGCATTAGACCTAACGGCGTACCCTTAAGCTAAGCATCGGTTATTTTATCCCTAGTGGCAACAGCACATCCACAATCTTAGAAGTTATTGTCACTCTCCCAGATTACCGGAGGCATGAACCCACTATCTAGCATAAATACTCACTCTTGGAGTTACAAGCATCTACTTGGCCAAAGCATCTACTAGTAACGGAAAGCATGCAAGATCATAAATAACATATAAGATAGATTGATAATCAACTTGACATAGTATTCAATATTCATCGGATCCCAGCAAACACAACATGTAGCATTACAATAAGATGATCTTGATCATGATAGGCAGCTCACAAGATCTAAACATGATAGCATAAAGTGGAGAGACAACCATCTAGCTACTGCCATGGACCCGTAGTCCAAGGATGAACTACTCACGCATCACTCCGGAGGCAGGCATGGTGATGTAGAGCCCTCCGGTGATGATTCCCCTCTCCGGCAGGGTGCCGGGAAGAGCTTCTGAACCCTCCCGAGCTAGGGTTGACGGCGGCGGCGTCTCTGGAACTTTTCGTGGATAATGGCTCGGGTATCTAGGGTTTTCGCGTCGGGAGGAATAAATAGGCGAAAGGGCGGCGGCTGCGGAGCCACGAGGGCCCCACACCACCCCACGCGCGGCAGGGGGTGGGCCCGCGGCCCCATGGTGTGGCGCCACGTGGCTCCCCTCCGTGTCTCCTCTGGACTCCGTCTTCGTGTTGGAAAAATAGGAGGTTCTGTCCAAGTTTCGTCCAATTCCGAGAATATTTCCAGACTAGCTTTTCTGGAATACAAAAACAGCAGAAAACAGGAACTGGCACTGTGGCATCTTGTTAATAGGTTAGTCCCAGAAAATGCATAAAAATGCTATGAAGTGTATATAAAACATGTAACAATTGGTATAATATCAACATGGAACATCAGAAATTATAGATACGTTTGAGACGTATCAAGCATCCCAAGCTTAGTTCTACTCGTCCTCGAGTAGGTAAAACGATAAAAACAAAATAATTTCTGAGGTGACATGCTACAATCATAATCTTGATCAAATAATACTGTAAAGCACATTTATGAATGAAGTGATCCAGGTCAATGGTCTATAGTTTGCTAGCAAGTAGATAATGAGCAAACAACTGAATCATATAAGCAAAAACTTTTCATGAATAGTACTTTCGAGACAAGCATCAAGGAGTTTTGCATAAGAGTTAACTCATAAAGCAATAGATTCTAAGCAAAAGGTGTTTAACCAACACAAAGGAAGATTTAAGTTTCAGCAATTGCTTTCAACTTTCAACATATATATCTCATGGATATTTGTCAACACAAAGCATATAATAAGTGCAATATATGAGCATATAAAAATTGTTGCACCAAAGTTGACACTAGTGTTTGCTTCTAAGATAGAAAGAAGTAGGTAAACTGACTCAACATAAAAGTAAAAGAAAGGCCCTTCGCAGAGGGAAGCAGGGATTAAATCATGTGCTAGAGCTTTTTAAGTTTTGAAAAACATATAGAGATTGCATAAAATATTTGACACTCCTCCCAACCTTTGCTAACACAAGCCATGGCTAACCGAATCCTCGGGTGCCTACCATCAATCACATACCATGGAGGAGTGTCTAGTTTTGAGAGGTGTTTGTTAATTGTCAACGAATGGTAGCGGATGAAAACAGTATTCTCCCTATCAAACAGACTTTTAAGAGCGGCTCCCATGAAGGACGTTATTTCTACCAGCAAGGCAGATCATCCCTCTTCTCTTTTGTTTACACATGCAGGTATTTCACTGTTTGTCATTGCTTACTGATAAATCAGGGCAAAAATGTGAAGAGAATTAAGCGGTTAAAGTTGTAATTAATTGGGACTGGGCACCCCGTTGCCAGCTCTTTTTGCAAAATTATTGGATAAGCGGATGTATATGCCACTAGTCCAGGTGTAAAGTCTGTTTGACAAGTCGAATAAAGAATAACCCACTACTTCCTCATGAGCTAGTAAACATTGACACAAAAAGGAATAATAACAATTTTGAATAATTTAAAGGTAGCACATGAAAAATTTACTTGGAATGGCAAGAAAATACCACATATAGGTAGTTATGGTGGACACAGATGGCATGGATTTGGCTCAAGGTTTTGGATGCACGAGAAGCATTCCCTCTCAGTACAGAGTTTAGGCTAGCAAGGTTATTTGAAGCAAACACAGGATATCAACCGACACAGCAAGGCTTATATGAAAACATATTGCAAGCATTATAAGACTCTACACTGTCTTCCTTGTTAACCAAACCCTTTTACTAGAAAATATCTAGACCTTAGAGATACCAAACATGCAAACCAAATTTCAACGAGCTTTACGGTAGTTCTTCATTAATAGGTTTTAACTACATGATACAAAAGCTTAATCATGAACTACTTAATAACTCAAAACAATTGACAAGTATCAAATTATCCAATACAGCGATCTACAAGAATATGTAAGCTTTTTCCATTATACCATCTACCACATGCAACATTTTCTGTTCCAACCAAACACCAATCAATTTATTTCAACATAAACTCTCCAAACAATTATAAGTGAAGCAAGAGAGTACTTTCTTTAAAAGAACTAACAGCTCTGAATAAGAGATGCATGAAAAACAGGAGCTAAAAGCATAGCAATAGCTAGACAAGAATACTCAACAAGTATAAGTGAAGAATAGGAGTATTCATATGAAAAAGCGGAGCGTGTCTCTCTCCCAATCAAGAATGCTGGGGTCCAATCAAGTTGACCATACGAAAAATAAAATACTGAAAATAAAAGCACACAGACGCTCCAAGTAAAGCACATATGATGTGAAAGAATTAAAATATAGTTTCACTAGAGATGACCTGATAAGTTGCTGATGAAGAAGGGGATGCCGGCATCCCCAAGCTTAGACGCTTGAGTCTTCTTGAAATTTGCTGGGGTGATCCATGGGAGCATCCCCAAGCTTAAGCTCTTCACTCTTCTTGATCACATTATATCATCCTTCTCTCTTGACCCTTGAAAACTTCCGCCACACCAAACTCAAAGTAATTCTCATTAGAGGGTTAGTGCACAATCAAAAACTCACATGTTCTATAAGGACACAAACATGACCGTTACTTTTAACATTAGCTACTGCCACTGATGTTATGTGAAGCTCTTCACCCTAAAAAAGAATTCCACTCAACACTAGTAAAAGAGAGAATGCGAAAAATAAAAGACAGAATCTGTCTAAACAGAACAGTCCGCAAAGACGAATTTTTTCGAGGCACTTACGTTGCTCAGATCGAAAAACTTTAAACTAACGAAAGATGCGTACATATCTGAGGATCACGCACAAAAATTTCAGATTTAAATAATTTTTCTGTGATTTTACAGAATTAAAACGGTGAACAGCAGAAATCTGTTCCTGCGCAGAAATCCAAATCTAGCATCATCTTCCTATTAGAGGCAATACTTGGCACAACAATGCGATAAAATAAAGATACAAAGGAATTGTTACAGAAGTAAACAACTCCTTGACTCAAAAAAAGAAAAATTGCAGAAATAAAATAATGGGTTGTCTCCCATAAGCGCTTTTCTTTAACGCCTTTCAGCTAGGCGCAGAAAGTAAGAATCAAGTGTTTCCAAGCGATGAGCATCAACATCATCAAAAACTTCCTCAAAAACACAGCTTGTAACAATAGGCATTTTTGGTTCAGGTAATTCTTGGGAAGCAAATTTAAATAATTCATTATGTGATTCACCCTCAATTTTATCAGTTTTAAGCACATTAGGGGTTTTGGTTGAGGCACTTTTCGAACATACATGAATTTTTGCTCTTTCCCCACAAAAGCTTTCTGCTTTTTAAACTTGATAGAGGAGAAAGTTGAACTTAGAGTATCCTCTAATTCACCTATCCTGAAGTTTTGGTTATCATGGCCAGTGCTAGCTTCTAAAATAGCAATTCTTTTATTAAGATCTCCAAGTGATTCATTAACTTTGCTAGAACTACCAAGCAAATCCGGCAAGTTTTTCTCCATGGACTCCAATTTTTTTATAACATCTTCCAAAGTAGTCTCAATTTTAAGATCATTAATAAGTGGTGTTCCTACCAAACTTTCGATTATATTACGTGCTTCCAAAGCAGGAGTCCCCAGAAAGTTGCCTCCTGTCAGAGTATCTAGAACATACCGATACCAACTAGTGATACCAACATAAAAATTTCTAAGAAGGATCATGGTAGAATATTTTTTAGCACATCTACGGTGAGCATCACTGATCCTATACCAAGCATCTTTTAAACTTTCTCCACCTTGTTGCTTAAAGGACCGAACTTCAATTTCAGGGGTACTCATTTTAGCAAAATTAAAACAAAACAGAAAGATAACAACTTGAAAATAAAAGTAACTAATTTTTTTTGTTTTTGATAAATAAAGCAAACAAGACTAAATAAAAATAAACTAAGCAAGACAATAACAAAGTAAAGAGATTGGAAGCGTGAAACTCCCCTTGCAGAAATCCTTTGCTCCCCAACACCAGAAAAAGAGCTGTTGCAGGGAGTTAGAGGAGCTCTCAGAAATATTTCTTCTCCCCGGCAACGGCGCCAGAAAAAGAGCTTGATTGCGTGGATCACACGTTCGCTGGGAGACCCCAAGAGGAAGGTATGATGCAGTGTAGCAGCAGTTTCCCTCAGTATAAAACCAAGGTTTAATCGAACCAGTAGGAGAAAGAAATCACTTCTGAAGGTTGTTGGTGGCGGAATATGGCACGGCGCAATACCAGGGAATCCGGCGCCAACGTGGAATCTGCACACAACACAATCAAACTACTTTGCCCCAACGAAATAGTGAGGTTGTCAATCTCACCGGCTTGCTGAAAACAAAGGATTAAACGTATGGTGTGGAAAACAGTAGTAAATTGCAGAGAATGAAAAGGAACAGTGTTTGCAGTTGGTTGTATTATCAGTATAAAAGAATGGACCAGGTCCACAGTTCACTAGTGGTGTCTCTCCATAACAGATAACTAACATGTTGGGTGAACAAATTACAGCTGGGCAATTGACAAAATATTGAGCGCATAACAATGCATATATATGACATGATGATTACTATGATATTCATGTGGGCATTACGACAAAATACATAGACCGTTATCCAACAAAGTCTATGACTAATAATCCACCTCCAGGTTGTCATACCGAGTTCCCCGTTGGTATTAAGTTGCAAGCAATGGATAATTGCATTAAGTAATGTGCGTAAAGTAAACAAATGCATTAGACCTAACGGCGTACCCTTAAGCTAAGCATCGGTTATTTTATCCCTAGTGGCAACATCACATCCACAATCTTAGAAGTTATTGTCACTCTCCCAGATTACCGGAGGCATGAACCCACTATTTAGCATAAATATTCACTCTTGGAGTTACAAGCATCTACTTGGCCAAAGCATCTACTAGTAACGGAAAGCATGCAAGATCATAAATAACATATAAGATAGATTGATAATCAACTTGACATAGTATTCAATATTCATCGGATCCCAGCAAACACAACATGTAGCATTACAATAAGATGATCTTGATCATGATAGGCAGCTTACAAGATCTAAACATGATAGCATAAAGTGGAGAGAAAACCATCTAGCTACTGCCATGGACCCGCAGTCCAAGGATGAACTACTCACGCATCACTCCGGAGGCAGGCATGGTGATGTAGAGTCCTCCGGTGATGATTCCCCTCTCCGGCAGGGTGCCGGGAAGAGCTTCTGATCCCTCCCGAGCTAGGGTTGACGGCGGCGGCGTATATAGAACTTTTCGTGGATAATGGCTCGGGTATCTACGGTTTTCGCGTCGGGAGGAATAAATAGGCGAAAGGGCGGCGGCTGCGGAGCAACGAGGGCCCCACACCACACCACGACGCGGCAGGGGGTGGGCCCGCGCGGCCCCATGGTGTGGGCGCCACGTGGTTCCCCTCCGTGTCTCCTCTGGACTCCGTCTTCGTGTTGGAAAAATAGGAGGTTCTGTCCAAGTTTCGTCCAATTCCGAGAATATTTCCAGACTAGCTTTTCTGGAATACAAAAACAGCAGAAAATAGAAACTGGCACTGTGGCATCTTGTTAATAGGTTAGTCCCAGAAAATGCATAAAAATGCTATGAAGTGTATATAAAACATGTAACAATTGGTATAATATCAACATGGAACATCAGAAATTATAGATACGGTTGAGACGTATCAGGATGCACCAAGAGTTATCCAAGGATGGTGAAGACCATAAGCTTGGGGATGTAAAGACAACCCCATTGGACCAACACACTCTCGGTTTGCACACGTCTAACTTCTGTTTTTCGATCAATGCACTTTATCGCATAAACTTGGAGTGTCTTTTATTTTTGTTATTTCGGTTTGGTTTTTATTTGTGAGACCACCACTTTTCATTTATGATATTAGAGAGCTACTGGAAATTTGGGTTGAATTAAGTTGGATGCTATTAAATAGATTGGGAAAGGGATGTTTGAGTTAATTCAAAAAGATACATATAGTTGTATGATTCATGTGCTTTTTAATGAGTATTAATTTGCAAGTGTTTTATCAAGAGCTATCTTTTATTCATGTTTTGATGTTGAATGTTACTTTACTTTGTTTAACATGGATTGATTAGTTCTATGGACACTTATGCATGCATTTAGACGGTCAACTTTCTTCCTTTTGCTAGCCCAAAAATTCCAACAAGTAAAAACTTGTTTTCCAACACCTTCAACCAAAGTTTTCCAGTGAGTCCACCATATCTACCTATTAGCTTAATGCTATTCCAAGTATGTTTATCATGTTATATTGTATTATCTATGTTTGCAAATTAAAATGCTTATGTTATTGATTGTCATGGGAAAGTTGGTTAAAAAGCTCTCACGAACTTGATGCACACTTTACTTTTATTGCACTTAATAGACATGAACCATTGTGGTTAAATTTTTTGAAGTTGTATGCTTGACAAGAGTCTTGGTTGGGAGTTAGCTCATATGTGCTGTCACATGGCAAGCTTTCAACATGCTCTTAATTATATTTAGTTGATATCATGTACTTTTGTTTATGGATGCTTATCATGGTGCCAAATAAATGCGGAAACTTAGTAAGTTTGAGGAGTTTGTATAAATGGCTAGAGAGACGCCTGGGCCGCTAACCTAAGCCATGCATCATTCATGGTGGAAATTTACAGCGTACCAAAGTGAACATTCAGTGATGCACGTCATAATAAAAAGCTATACAAATAGTAAATAAAAGAGTGCTGAGATTGTTCATTGTCTGTTTGTCTTATCATTTTGACATGGGCTAGTTTCCTTGTCCTGAGGCAAGAGGTACCCCAGTTGACGCTCTTGATGACGCTATTATATTAGTTACAATGACTTTAACTTGAACTTGCTTTGTGGCCCGAGTTGAGTAACACCGTGGTGTAGGTACTCGTATTCACGGGGCATGAGGCATTCAACCCATACTTTGTCAAGCACACTACTCATATTTGCTTTCACTTTAAACTTTAACCATTCAAGATGCTATGATAGGGGTAATGAGAGCTCCACACCAATGGATACCACATTGCAAACATTAACTTAAGTAGAAGCATTTGGAAGCTAGATGAAACTTATTCATGTTTTACCTCTACTTATTTATATATCTTTCCAAAGTGTCCACCTTTTATATTCAGATTTACAAGAATACTTGATACGTCTCCAACGTATCTATAATTTCTGATGTTTCATGCTTATATTATATCAATTGCTACATGTTTTATATACACTTTATATAATATTATGACATTTATTGGATTAACCTACTAATAGTTGCCAAAGTGCAAAATCTTCTTGTTTTCCTATTTGTTGTGTAGAAATTATCAAAAATACAAAAGGAAACCATATTGGAGTCGAATTGGGACTTTCCAGAAATCTGTCTGGAAACGTTTTTCAAAGATGGTCACGTTACGGGACCAAGACGGCGTCAAACGGAAGTCTCCCCGAAAAGGAAGTTGCAGGAAATTTCGCGAGAATCGATCTAGAGTTAAAATTCACCCAATTCCGAGTCCGGACGGCCGAGATATTCCCGATTTACTGCAGCCCTAGATGGGATGACGGAAATCCGAGAGTCCATATAAGGGAGGAATCCCTAGGTCGTGGGAGGAGCCCCATACCACGAATTTTCCTCCTCCCCAGCAGCCATCTTGGGGAGGAGAACCTCCTCAACTCCATCTCCATCACCAAGGGCAGCCGCCGCCGCGCCGTGGCTGCTGCGGGCTTCCGTCTCCTCTCCGGGCTGCACCTCTTCATCAACCTCTCCATCAAGTGTGCTCACCATGACCATGCGTGAGTAGTCTCCCCCGAGGCTGAGGGCTCTACCGGTAGCATGATTCATCTCTCTCTCCCATGGTGTGATCTTTATGTGATCATGAGCTTTGTAATCTAGTTGAATAAGTAGATGTTACTCTTATCTATTATGCACTCTATAGGTTACTTTAATATGAACTCCGGTACTCTCCACGGTGTAAAGGTGACAGTGTGTGCACCGTGTGTGATTCCTTTATGACGTTGTGGCGCTTGTTTACTCCGGCTTGAGGTGTGCTTTTGTAGCCCTACACAATGAATGGTGTTTGTTATCCAACAAGAGAGTGTTTAAGAGTAGCTTTTACTTATTCAGTTATGAGATCATTGTTGAGAGTGTCCACTAGTGAAAGTATGATCCCTAGGCCTTGTTTCTAAGCATTGAAACACCGTTTACAACAAGTTCTGCTACATGTTTGCTTGCTGCCATCTTTATTTCAGATTGCAGTTACTACTTATAATCATCCATATCACTTGTATTTCACTATCTCTTCGCCGAACTAGTGCACCTATACATCTGACAAGTGTATTGGGTGTGTTGGGGACACAAGAGACTTCTTGTATCTTAATTGCAGGGTTGCTTGAGAGGATATCTTTGACCTCTACCTCCCTGAGTTCGATAAACCTTGGGTGATTCACTTAAGGGAAACTTGCTGCTGTTCTACAAACCTCTGCTCTTGGAGGCCCAACACTGTCTACAAGAATAGAAGCACACGTAGACATCAAGCTATTTTCTGGCGCCGTTGCCGGGGAGGTAAGCGTTGGAAGGTATCTCCTTTAGATTCTGCAATTATTTCTTTTTGTTTCTTGTTTTTATTTTCACTAGTTAGGCTTAATGGAAAACAACAAAAAAATTAGAGATCTCTATGAACTTTATATGGAATTAGGACATGATGCTTTTGAAGAGAAAATTAAAAAACCTATGGAGGCTTGTTTGCATAATAGTGGTAGTAATGTTATTAGTATAAATTCTTTGGACACCATTATTGCTAAGGCTGTGGAAAAGCCTAAGCTTGGGGAAGCTAGTTTATATGAAAATAATCTTTTTTGCTCCTCAGCTATGGAGGAATTATTTTGCCTTGATAATGCTTTGTCTCCAATATGTGATAATTCTAATGATGTTTGTGATATTCCAAATCCACCTGTTGAAAGTATTTCTTTTAAAATACCTATGAAAATTGTTGAAAGGGTTATGAATGATCAGTATGCAGGGGATGGATCAATCCATCCAAGTGTTCACTTGTCGAAACTTACAGAACTTTGTGAGTTATTTAAGGTTGCAGGTTTATCAAGAGAAAATGTCATGAGGAAACTATTTCCATTGTCACTTAAGGACAAAGCAAAGGAATGGTATAGGCTGCTGGATGAACAACCTTCGAATTGGAAACAGCTTGAATCTCTCTTTTACTCTAAATTTTATCCTCTTCATGAAGTGCATCTAGATAGGAATTACATTTATAATTTTTACCCTCATGATGGAGAAAGCATTGCTCAAGCTTGGGGAAGGCTGAAAACATTAATACTCAAATGTCCTAACCATGAGCTTTCTGAGGAAATAATTGTTACTAATTTTTATGCAAGGCTTTCAGGTCATTACAAGGATTATGTAGATGCATGTTCACATGGTTCTTTCACAAGCAAGAAGGTTGAAGCTAGATGGGATATTCTTGAAAGAATTCAAAACAATGCTGAGGATTGGGAGAATGACAAAGGTAAAGAATCAGGTATAAACTATGAATATGATTGCATTAAGTCTTTCGTTGAAACTGCTAGTTTTCAAGAGCTTAGTGCTAAATATGGTCTTGATTCTCAAATTATTGTTGATTGTTTTAGAACCTTTGCTTCTCATATTAATGTTCCTAAAGAAAATTGGGACGTGTATCATGAACCTTTCAAAGACACTTGCATGGAAAATGAAATTGTTGTTAATGATTGCAATAAACATGCTCAAACTTCTGAAAATACTATTTCTTATAAGCATGTTAATTTTTGTGGAATGCATAGACCTTGTGGAATTAATCAAATCGAAGATGAATATTGTATCCATCATAGGAATGAAAAAACTAGAACGTGGTACAGGCTCTTGAGATCTTGGTGAAAAAGTTTGTGACCTCCATCCTTTTATTTGTGAACTTTGCTATGAAGTGGGTCATTTTAATTTTCAATGTTCAGGTCATGATAATAGCCTTTCGAATCCAATTACTGCAAATTTGTATTGTGATAACATGATCACTCCTAATCAACATGATGAACTTACATTATTTTTGGGGTGTGAAGAGTTATCAAGAAAAACTTCCTTGTTAGATATGAGTGATCTTGATATGAATAGTGTGTTGCATGGATGTTATCTCTATTGTGTTAATAATTGCCATGCTAACACCTACATACAAAATATTATAAAGGATGAGACTTTACCAAAGTATGACAGGACTAATATGTGTTTTGTTCTCATTAATGAAAGAGAGGAGTCCCCCCAAGTTTCTTCCATTGTCTCTAATACTAAACCAGGTTATGTGGAGGAGCTTCCTTTCAAACCTCTCCCTCCTAAAGATAAAAGAAGAGAAAGAAGAAGAAGAAGAAGAAGAAGAAGAAGAAGAAGAAGAAGAGAGAGTAAAAGGAGAGAGGAAACGGTATCTTCTCCCAAACTTGTTGCTCCTGTTACAATTGATACTTATAATTCTGAATTCGATGATTCTGAACTTGATGATGAACCTATGCCTGTTACTTATATTAGTGATCATGATTGGGAAAATGAAACTACTTTTGATATTGAAAATCTTTGGGGTACCAATTCTGAAAATGATGATATTAATGATTGCCATACTATTAGTACTATCCATGTTTCTTCCAATGATGATATGAAAAGCTCTAAGCTTGGGGATGAGGTGTTTGAAAATCCTTTTGCTAGTAATAATTATATATGAGACCTCTCTCCTAGTGATGTGTTTGAAAATTCTTTTGCTACTGCTGATTATATGTTTGATACATCTCCTTCTAGTAAAAATGATGATATGTTTACAGATGAACACACTTTGGAAGATAACTATTCTATTACTTATGATGATACTATGCCTCCAGTCTTTGATAATTATTATAAAGAATACTATGACATAGGTTATAATTACAGTCATCCTCATGAAACTTGTCATAGTTATGGAGAGATTACCCAAAACCATCCCTTTAATATACAACTTGTCTATCATGTTAGAGTTCTTTATGATGATCCTGCTCCCATTGTTATTAATGAGAAGAACTTTTCTTGTGTGGAAAATATTGATACTTTTGTGCATATGATCATGGTAAGAATGTTTCATGTGATGGTTATATTGTGGATTTTATCAATGATGCTACTGAAAGTTTTTATGAGAGAGGGAGACATGGATTCATATATCTCAATAATATCAAGTCTCCTCTCTTTTTGTTGAAAATTTTGAAGTTGCACTTGTTTTGTCTTTCTATGCTAGTAGCTTCATGCTTCAATAATTTGTTTTCTTACAAGATTCCTTTGCATAGGAAGTGGGTTAGACTTAAATGTGTTTGGTATTTGCTTTTTGATGCTCTCTTATATTCAACTCTTATACATATGAGAGCATTATCAAAATCACTATGCCTAGCTAAAAGGCTTTAAAGAAAAGCGCTTATGGGAGACAACCCATTGTTTTTATTTGCTGTTATTTTTATTTTCTTTGAGTCAAGGAGTTTTGTACTTCTGTAGCAACTCCTTTGTATCTTTATTTTATCGCATTGTTGTGCCAAGTAAAGTTCTATATTGAAAGTTGATGCAAGATTTGGATTTCTGCGCAGTGACAGATTTTTAGCTGTCACGATTTGAGCTTTCTCCCTGTAGAAAATTCAAAAATTCTGAAAAATCACGCATCTTCCTGAGATATGTACGCAACTTTCATTATTTTAGGCCAGATCCATCTGAGCAACTTAAGTGCCTCGAAAAAATTCGTCATTCCAGACTGTTCTGTTTTTGACAGATTCTGCCTTTTGTTTTGCATTCGCTCTTTTACTGTGTTTGTGTGGATTTCTTTGCTCCACAAAGCATTGGTGGCTGTAGCTAATGTCCAGAAGCTTTGGGAATGATTGTTCATTACAGAATATGAGAATTTTTGATTATGCACTAACCCTCTAATGAGAACTGTCTTGAGTTTGGTGTGAAGGAAGTTTTCAAGGATCAAGCGAGAAGGGTGATATTATGTGATCAAGAAGAGTGAAAAGCCTAAGCTTGGGGATGCCCCCGTGGTTCATCCCAACCATATTCAGAGAGACTCAAGCGTCTAAGCTTGGGGATGCCCAAGGCATCCCCTTCTTCATCAACAACTTATCAGGTCATCTCTAGTGAAACTATATTTTAATTCTTTCACATCTTATGCGCTTTACTTGGAGCGTCTGTGTGCTTTTATTTTTGTTTTGTTTGAATAAATTCGGATCCTAGCAATCCTTGTGTGGGAGAGAGACACGCTCCGCTTTTTCATGTGAATACTCATGTTCTTCACTTATATTTGTTGAGTATTCTTAACTAGCTACTGCAGTGCTTTTAGCTCCTGTTTTTCATGCATCTCTTCGAGCTGTTAGCACTTGTTTATAAATACTCTCTTGCTGCATTATATTATCATTTGGAGAGTTTATGTTTAAATAAATTGATTGGTGTTTGTTTGGAAGAAAGAAAATGCTACATGTAGTAGTTGGTATTGGAAAAGACATATGCATTCTTGTAGATCATTGTCTTGTTTTGATTTGATGCTTTGCAATTGTTTTGAGCTCTCAAGTAGATCATGTTTAAGCTCTTGCATCATGTAGTTAAAGCCTAGTAGTGGAGAACTACCGTAGAGCTTGTTGAGACTTGGGATGCATATTTGTTCTCTCTAAGGTCTAGATATTTTCTGGTAAAATGTTTGAGCAACAAGGAAGACAGTGTAGAGTCTTATAATACTTGCAATATGTTTTTATGTGATTCTTGCTGTACCGGTTTATACTTGTGTTTGCTTCAAACAACCTTGCTAGCCTAAACTCTGTACTGAGAGGGAATGCTTCTCGTGCATCCAAAACTTGAGCCAAAACCCATGCCATTTGTGTCCACCATACCTACCTACTATGTGGTATTTCCTGCCATTCCAAGTAAATATTTCATGTGCTACCTTTAAACTATTCAAAACTTTATTACTCCTTATTTGTGTCAATGTTTTATAGCTCATGAGGAAGTATGTGGTGTTTTATCTTTCAATCTTGTCATTTACTTCTGACAGACTTTCACCTGGACTAGTGGCATATACATCCGCTTATCCAATAATTTGCAAAAAGAGCTGGCAACGGGGTGCCCAGCCCCAATTAATTACAACTTTCATTAATAATTCTCTTCACATGTTTTGCCCTGATTTATCAGTAAGCAACTTAATTTGCAAATAGACACTCCTCCATGGTATGTGAATGTTGGAAGGCACCCGAGGATTCGGTTAGCCATGGCTTGTGTAAGCAAAAGGTTGGGAGGAGTGTCATCTATAAAGAAACTAAAATACATGTGTAAACAAAAGAGAAGAGGGATGATCTACCTTGCTGGTAGAGATAACGTCCTTCATGGGAGCCGCTCTTGAAAGTCTGGTTGACAAGGGGGTTAGAGTGCCCACTACCATTCGTTGACAACAACAAACACCTCTCAAATACTTATTTTGTGCTCTCTATATGCTTTCGAAAACTTAAAAAGCTCTAGCACATGATTTAATCCCTGCTTCCCTCTGCGAAGGGCCTATCTTTTACTTTATGTTGAGTCAGTTTACCTACTCCTTTCTATCTTAGAAGCAAACACTTGTGTCAACTTTGTGTGCATTGATTCTTACATATTTACTTATTGCACTTGTTATATTGCTTTATGTTGACAACTATCCATGAGATATACATGTTACAAGTTGAAAGCAAATGCTGAAACTTAATCATCCTTTGTGTTGCTTCAATGCCTTTTACTTTGAATCTATTGCTTTATGAGTTACCTCTTATGCAAAACTTTTTGATGCTTGTCTTGAAAGTACTATTCATGAAAAGTTTTTGCTTATATGATTCATTGTTTACTCTTTATCTATTTGTTAGCAAACTATAGATCATTGCTTTGAGTCACTTCATTCATGACATGAGCCTTGCAATATATTGATCAAGATTGTGTGAAAGCATGTCTCCTCAGAAATTATTTGTTGTTAATACTCTATGACCATTATAGGATGTTTTTACTTTTTATTATGCATACATTTGGTCCATAGTACTTTCTTCTATGGTACACTTTGTGAATTATCATTGAACATTCTTACATTGAATATTTGATATCACTTCATAATCTATCTTGTATATTGCTATTCCTTTGAAGAATGAATCATTTGACTCTATGTAGCAATAGTAATCATCTTTGATATCCATTGATAGTATTAAAAAGCAAAGTCTATGTTAGTTTTATCACCTTCATACTCGAGGACGAGTATAGGTTAAGCTTGGGGATGTTGATGCATGTAAAATGCATACATGAACTTTGCATTATGTTACTTATATTTCAATCATATTTGCATCATATAAGGGTTATATCATTGTTTTATATTGATTTTGAGAATATTTCACAGTTTCCCTATTTTTCTGGAATTAACCCTGCACTGGCAGAAAACCCTATTTTCTATATTTTTGATGTTTCAGGGACCCAAACGACGTCCAAATGATCTAATATTTTGCGGGGATCATTTTTTGGAAGGAACAAAGCGTAGGAGCGAAGGAAGCGAAAAAATGGAAACCCGAGAGCCAAAAGAGGTGGGCCCACGTGGCCAGATTCCTTGGCCGCGTGGGACCCCCTATCCTGGGCCTCGAGCCTCCGATGTCGTCGATCTTCGTCCCCGTGCATTCGTCTTGACCTAAAAACGACTATAAAAATAGTCCCCCGACGGCTTTCGGAAGGGGGCGCCGCAGAAACACAAAACCACGAAACAGAAGGCCTGGAGCTGCAGATTGGAGGGGGAAAACTCCGGCGGGGCGCTGCCGGGGTGGTCTCCATCTTCTCCAACATCTCCACCATCATCACCATGATGAAGGGGGAGTAGTCCACCCCCTGGACTTTGGGTTTGTGGTGGTAACTTGATCTAATCTCTCTATGTATGATCATTGTTGAAGTCCATATGATGTGCCTTGCATAACTATGGATCTATCTATGTAATTCCTATGGTGGATATTGTGGTATGAGATGATATTTGTTATGCATTTACCATTGTGTTGGATCTTTTATGACTTGTCATACTTTGGAGATATTCTATGATGCATGTGATGGTTCGATTTATGCATAATGCCTTGTTTATCCATGTCATGAGGTGATTGACACCACCAAGTGTAGATAGATGAGAGAGATGTGGTCGTGCACACGAAATATGAATCATTGCACTAATGTTTAGAATAGTGTCCATTATGAAGTATGATGTATGTAGGTACGGGATGGCCGATGTGACAACGGCATATGTATTGAGTGACACAATACAGCCCCAAAATCCTTTATCTGGGGGTAAAAAGGAAGAAGTATGATGTGGGAGTGACAACAATCCATGCTAGCCTTACGAGGGTGACCTAGCAACACAAATGATTATTTTCTTTCAACTATGTGTTTTAGGACATGTAGCCGTCATAGAAGTTTATCATTAAAGCATGACAATTGTGTGTACTTTTTATCTATAACATGATAATCACCATAGATGGGAGAGAGGATTGAGTGAACCCATGAACCCATGTCCATTGTTCCTATAAGAGAAAACCTTTGTCTTGTCCTCTTGCATTGAAGAGGATTGGGACACTTTTACATTCTTATTTTGTTACATTAAACTTCCATCCATTAAATCAATCATCTTGTTCTTTAAACCTGTTTAGTGCATAATCAACTAAAACTTGTGACACTTTAGTTGTAGGGAATAGATAACTTTTCCTTCTTACTCCTGCGGATCGATACCCTACTTCCACATTGAGAGGTGCTACAGTGATCCCCTGCTCTTGGGGGTTATCAGCCGGTCTAGACCACTTACCATTCCTCTCCATCTCGATTTTATTTTTACTCTTAGCGTAGTTGGCAGCCATTGAAAGGATGGAAAACTTGCATTTAGTCAGGGGGGCATGTCCTCGTTATGTGTTCTTTGTCGTCTCATCCACCATAAGTACCAGCAGGCGATCACAATTGTTTCTTTGAGCTGCACTGTATCTAATCCAGGGAATTGATTGGATTGCAGCCGAAAGATATGTTCTAGCACCGCTGACCCAGCTCTATCTGTATGGGAAACATCCTCGATGAACTCCCCTAAGTTCAGCTCTGCCCATAATTCCTTCGCCACACAACATCTGAATAGAAGGTGTAGCGAATCCTCAACCCCTTGGTTACATATTGGACAGGCTTCGCTAATAGGAATGTGGCGATTAGCAAGAATGCAATTCAATGGGACAATTCCATGCATGATGCTCCATATATATTTTCATCTTGCTTGGAACTTTAAGACTCCATAAGATTTTCCAAACTGGATTGTTGGCAGAAGCACTCGGTAAAGCCTGTAACCCAGCCGATGCCCCAAACTGGTGCTTCCACTGAAGGTGGTAACCAGACCGAACCTCATACCGGCCATGCGACGTATAAGCCCACGTAATAAGATCCTCAAAACCTTGATGGTTCGCCAGAATTTGGAGAACACGCCCAACATCCACAGGGCTCGTTATTTCATTTAGACGGGTTTCATTCCACGTGCCTGTAGTAGGACTAATCAGCTCACTAACTTTTGTATAAACCAATCCACCTCTTAGGGAGAGAATTTTCCGGTTTGGGCTAGAGGGAATCCACGGATCGTTCCAGATGTTGATCTTCTCTCCGTTGCCAACCCTCCAAATAAAACCTCTTTTGAAGGTGCTTAATCCGGCCAATATACTTTCCCACGTGAATGAGGAGCCAACCTTCGGCCCCGCTGTAATATATCTCCATGAGCATAGTATTTTGCTCTAAGCACCCGAGCACATAACGAATTAGGATCATTGATCAACCGCCACACTTGTTTTGCGAGCATAGCCAAGTTGAAAGAATGAAAATCTCTAAAACCCATACCACCTTCATTTTTTGGGTAGCATAATTTCCACCAAGCTAGCCAGTGCATCTTATTACTATTATCATCATCACCCCACCAGAATTTGGAGATAGCATCAGTCATACGTTTGCAGACTCCTTTTGGAATGAGGAAGACCGACATGGCATAGACAGAGATAGCTTGTGCCACCGCTTTCAAAAGTATTTCCTTACCTCCAATAGATAATAATTTCTCCTTCCATCCATTTATTCTTTGAATAATTCTCTCAATAAAATGCTCGAAACAGTCACTTCTATCCGCCCCCACAAGAGCCGGAAGACCAAGGTATTTATCAGAGAGGGCTTCTTTATCAATATTCAACGATGTACAAATTTCTGCCCTAATGAGAGCGTTAGTATTAGGGGAGAAAAATATACTTGATTTAGACAGGCTTACCAATTGTCCCGAGTTTGCACAGTAAGTATCTAGAACTCGTTGTAAGGAAGTTGCATTGTTCATATCCGCCTTCATGAGAATAAAGGAGTCATCAGCAAATAAAAGGTGTGAAACTGGCGGTGCATTTCTGCACACCCCTATCTCTTCTTCTTCATACAACAACAAACTAGATAAACCCTCCGCACATAGAAGGAACAAATATGGGGATAGTGGATCCCCTTGTCGAAGACCTCTTGTCGGTGTGAACCTCTCCGTCTCCTCAGAGTTAAATCTAACTTGGTACCTTACAGAACTCACACAAGCCATCATCAGTATAATCCATCTTTCGACAAACCCTAATTTGTGCATCATATTTTCCAAAAACAGCCACTCAACTCTATCATATGCTTTGTGCATATCAAGCTTAACTGCACAAGTTCCGTTAGATCCTGACCTATTATTTTTTTATAGAGTGAACACATTCATATGCAACTAGTACATTATCTGTAATAAGACATCCAGGAACAAAAGCACTCTGCGTAGGAGATATGACATCCGGGAGTATACCTTTCAGCCAAAGAGTAAGCATTTTGGAGATAATTTTATAGATCACATTGCACAAACTTATGGGGCGAAATTGTGTTATCATCTCCGGGCTGTCCACCTTTGGGATCAGAACAACAGTTGTATCATTCCACCCCTCTAGTATTATTCCGGTATTCAGTGCTTGTAAAATTTCTGCTGTAATTGCTTCACCACAAATGTTCCAGAACTTTTTACAGAATATTGCATGGAGGCCGTCCGGACCCGGGGCCTTCAGATCCCCAATGCTAAAAGCCGCCCTTCGGTCATCCTCAGCTGAGAAGGGAGCCAGAAGCTTATCATTCATATCTTGAGAGACCTTCGGCTGAATTTTCTCTAACACCGCAGGATCCAAGGCCTGGACTTCAGACGTAAAAAGATTAGAGAAATAATTAAACACTAAAGGTTTCAGCGATTCTGTACCTTCAACCCAATTATTCTCCCCTTCTTTCAACTTTTTAATGTAGTTCTTACGACGGGCTGAAGCAAAATTATGAAAGAATGCAGTATTCCTATCGCCATATTGTAACCAGTTCGCCCTTGATCGTTGCGACCCGTAGATTTCATCCTGTTCCAATAACAACTCAATTAAGTTAGCCATCTCCTTAGCTTTGGCTTCATTTGCATCTGATATAGGTCCGTCCATTGCTGCCTGTAGCTCGTGTTGAGCCTTGCGCAGACGTCTCTTCGGCTTCCGAAGAACTTTGCTATCCCAATCATGCAATAATGCATGCATCCGGCTCAATCTATCCAGCACGCCGTTTGCTGGACCGGCCGCATCCCATGCTCTTTGTACTTCTTCTGAAAAACCCTTCTCCTGAATCCATTTTGACTCAAATCTTTTATGCTCCGATCTGCCTTGAACCGCAGCCTGCTGGTATTCAGTATCCAGTAGGATCGGCCTATGGTTTGACTTAGTGTAATCAAGATGTATCAAAGCAGCATTCGGGTGCATAAGCGTCCAGGCACCATTAGCAACCGCACGGTCCAATCTTTCCCTTAAACGCCCTCTTTTCCATGTGAAAATTTCGCCATAGAAACCCAAATCCTCCTGTTTACAGTCAATCAAAGCATCTATAAACGCATCCATGTATCTGTGGGGGCGAGGGTTACCCCCTTCTTTCTCATGCGAGAACAAGGTTTCATTGAAGTCACCAAAGATCACCCATGGAAGGTTCGAGCTTCCTTTCAGTTCTCGCATTTTATCCCATGTTTTGTATTTATCTTCCCACCGCGGCTCGCCATAAATTTCAGTAAGCCACCAGATTTTATCCGGTCTCTCCATGACCCGGACATCAATATATTTCGGGTGAGAATAAATCTGTTGTATAACAATGTCTTTCTTCCATAAGAGTAAAGCTCCACCGCTTCTTCCATCACCGCTTCTTCAATCACTAGGATTAACATAAGCTAGCCTATAAGGTTAATTACAGCGTCAACCAAAATGGTACAAGAAACTTTGGTTGATCGCATGGCCAAGACCTACAAGTATCTCTTCTTGCACCTCAAGCTAAAGACACTCATCTAGATAAACATAGCATTCATTCTTGACCAATTAACTTAGGTAGTACTTCAAGTTTGTCAACAGTGGCAGACCAATTTACCATGAAAAGCTGCTATTATGCAGTTTTTTCATCTAGATAAAAGTACTACTTCAGGTTTGTCAACAGTAGCATACCAATTAACTGCGAAAAGTTGCCCTTTCAACAAAAAAATGTGAAAAGTTGCTATTATGCAGATTGTTTCATCTAGATAAAAACAACATTCTTTCCTGACCAATTAGGTTAGGTACTACTTCAGGTATGCCAACAATAGCAGACCAATTTACAATGAATGCAGATTATTTCATCTAGCTAAAAACTACATTCTTTACTAACCAATTAGCTTATGTTCTACTTTAGGTTTGTCAAAAGTAGCAGACCCATTCAGTATGAAAATTTTACTCATGTTTACGAAGGAAAATAATACATTTATTTTGATACCTCGCAGGTCATTAAATTCCATAAAAGAAGAGAACTCTTCTGTGGGCTAGTGGTAGCCGTGCAAAGCTCATAAGGGCCAGGTCTCGGGTTCGAGTTCTCACATCTACCTTAATGACAAGCCAGGGTGGCGTCTCCGCCCTCGGTCTTTCAGAGATGTATCTAATTATGACTTCCTAGTCAAGGATAATCTTATAATAGTATAATACGTACACCATTTATTGATGACAGAGGATCTGATTCGACTTTTCGACGGCATACAATTTGTATTTAAAAGTGTATAGTGGGAAAATAGTAAAATAGAAACATATTGTCTAGAGATAGCATATACAAGTATGTACTAGGTGAGGCAAAGAACAATAAAGACCTCCCAAGACCATAATGAATTCATGGATTGAAGCCATGTTGCGCTCAGTATTAGCTATAGAAAACATGAGTATAATGTGCATGGCTTTGTTTTGAATCATTA
This sequence comes from Poa pratensis, assembly GCA_947311845.1. NCBI lineage: Eukaryota > Viridiplantae > Streptophyta > Magnoliopsida > Poales > Poaceae > Poa > Poa pratensis. Next base: position 29,784,008 of record CAMZMU010000128.1, read on the forward strand.
AAATAAATGCAAAAGAACTTGTGTCTAAAGGAATTACCTCTCGCCCTTAACCAGTCTTGTAGGCACATGAGAGGATCCACCAGTCTTGTAGGCACATGAGAGTATCAAGTGTTGGGTATTCAGTTGAGTTCATCTGTCACAATGCAAGTTTGTTAAACCGATCACTTCGACGAATGGGTACCTTCGTAAAGTATGAATCAAGTTATCAAGAATCTATATTTGTTGATCGAGCACCAAGGGTGAAGTGCTTGTCGCAATCGGCCATAGGGTCTTGATCACTTACATCCATGTCATCATCACATCCTTGAGTCATGGGGTATGAATCTTTGTTCATTCAATTGGAGGTATTCATCGAACAACCCTTGGAATGTAGTTTACTTTATTAGTCGTTGCTTCAGCATCATCTCCAAATTCCGAGCCAATGAAAAATTCAAGGTATTTCGACTTGAATTGCCGGTCCAAAATCACTTGAATGCAAAGATTTAACTGTGACCGGTTCAAGTACTTCAATAGATTTCTCTTCATGAACATGACCACATCACCAAACTCGGTGTCCTCTTCATAATATTTGATGATCCAGGGTGAGCTTCACTTTCCACATTTTGGAATACAAGTTAGCAGTCGGGCATTTGTGCCCGATACTACATTCGTGGCGTCATAGAATTCCCTTAGTAGCTTGAAAATAACATTAGCATTTTTCCAATCCTCGAATGATAGTTTGAAGTGATAATTTGTTTCTTGAATGACCAGTCAATCAAACACTCCACGGTACTCTCTTGTTTGAAGGGATTTGTATCTTGAACGATCGACCGTGCGCACCATTGGCCTCAAAACTTTGGGCCGAGTCAGTGACCTAGCGGGCCAACCCGGCCCATTCCCATTATGACATTCGTGACTCCATGGGCTGGTAGTTTTATTTCTCTTTCATGTCATATTTGTGTGTTGGTGACGAGATTTGTGTATTGGTGATGGCGTCTGGATGGAGAATTTGGTGCCACGCAGAATAAGAGTAACATGGCTCTACCTCCGTCCGGGTGTTGCTGTTGCGGCCGACGCGACTGACATCAGGGAGCTTTTCTATTCCCGCAGATCGTTGGCTCCAGATCTATCATTTTATCATTTGGCGTTTTCGTCAGCATTTGCGGTGATGACAACAAATAATAGTGTCAAGTTTTCTCTAGTTTCATAGGTTTGTGCTCGTAGAGTTCTTCTCAAGAATTATGGTGGTCAATGATCAGTTCCACATGCTGCATTGTAAGGGGTGTGTCCCCGAACAGAACACATTCAACGATATTAAATACTCATCTATTGGGACGGACGGCTCAGCCGGCTCTTCAAAAAAATTGATGTTAGTGCAACCTGTTACCTGTTCAACTGAATCTTGGAGGAAGATGAAAAAAGACAACTTAGAGGCGATGACTTCGAATATGTGTTATGTAACTTCTATCACAGATCTTTGTTTTTTCAGTTCAGTGATCTATGTTGTCCGGTGTGTTTTACGTGTCGATGTAATTTGGTTATTTGATCAGTAAAAGTTAGTTCTTTTCTTAAAGAAAAAAGAACAATCTAGACTTGTCCGCCCGTGGAGCTGGAATTAAAACTCGAAACTCATGAGTTAAATGAGTAGCTCGGAACTCGGCTCGGTCTGGCTCAAACTCGTTTACCATGTTGAGTTAAACGAACCGAGTTCCGAGCTACTTGTTTAGCTCGTTTAGCTCTGTAAAAAAAGTCGTTACCTCTATTCTTGTCTTGAACAATTTTTCTGATTATTATAGTTTAATGACTAGATATTACTTGATAGTGTCATTTTTTTAATCATTCATAGCAGCACAAAAGACACCAACAATAACAAAACGAACATTGGACAAACCGAAGGCGCGCCGTTATCATCACCTCTCCCTCACCGGAGTCGGGCAAAGGTCATAGAAGAGCTTGTTGCAGTAGACACACGGGAAGTCGTCGTGCTAAGACCCCAAAGGACCAACCCACCAGATCATCAACCATCGTCAAAGATGAGAACCATAAATCGATTTTTTTTTACATACAACCACACTGACGAACACGAAAACCGAACAGATCCACAAGATTCGCTAAACACATACCACACGCCCTCCGCTAACGCTAAACACACCAACGGAGCGAGGATAGAGCGGGTAGGACCTTATTCTCACTTCGGGATGTCGTTGCCGCCTCACCACCTGGATGAAGACACAAAAATTAGCTAATAGCAAACGGGAACTCTCCAGCCGGCGAGAGGTCGGGGTACGCCCCCACCTCTGATGGCTTTCCCGCCGCCTCTCCGAGGCATGGAGGCGGGGCGGACCAACAACGTCACCGACGACTGGGACGGAAACCTAACCGCCTTTTAGATCGCCCTCAAATCACTTGTGTTTTTTTCTATACCGGTTCAGTTATGTTGACCTTTTATAGTGTCATTGACATTGATTGTTTGATAATTGCATCATACATGCCCAAATAAATTGGAAAAATTATAATGCATAAAACAAACTAAACGAGCAAACCTGTAAATTTTGCGAGCCGAATCGATTTTCAGTTCTGTACTACATTGTTAAACTGGCTCGTTACTCGTTAGGGCACCTCCAACGGTGCTCCCCAAACGGACAATCTTAGTCCGTTTTTGTCCGGACGGACAAAAGCCATGCTCCAACGGTGCTCCGCAAATGGACAGATTGTTGTCGGACTGTCCGTTCTGGACCAAACCTATCCCAAATTTGGTCCAGGTTTGGAGTTGTCCACTGTCTGGTTCTGTCCGCCTCTTGTGTCCGCCTGGCCCACTGGCAGCCACACATCTCCACTTCCCCACCTACCACGTCTTCTCTCTCCTCTATCTCACCACCGCCGCCGTCCCCGATTCCTGGCCTCGCGTCGCTCGCTCCCACCAGACCGCCGTCGGAGGGATCCCGCGAGGCGGAGGCGCGGCCGCGACACCCTACCTGTCGCAGCTCGTCACCCAACAGTTCGAGGTCGCGCCGCTGCTGCCGGCGTCTGGCGAGCGCAAGAAGTAGAAGATGGCCGCGGCGCAGCGCGGCAGCGACTGGGACTGGCTCCTCCGGTCAGGTGGAGGGCGAGACGAAGATTCCCACGACGACGCCATGAATGCCGTCGCCGCGGACTGCGGCGTCGTCTACTCCGCTGACGGCCGCGACGGCTCTGGAAGATGCCGCTCCATGGACGCGCGCTGCTGCCCTCCTTCTCGTGCTGGCTTGCCGGCAGCCGGCGTGCCCACCGCCGCGTGTTACGGTCGAGGAGCGGCTGCGGCGCACGGCGTGCGTGGTGCTGGTGCTGATGAAGGGCGCCGAAGTGGCCGCCGCGCCGCATCAAGCAAGCTTCGGTCGCTGGCGTCTGCACCTCGAAGTGGCCGTTGCGCTGCGCCGCCGCCTCGTACTCTTCCTATCCATCCCGTGCGAGCCCCCGTTGGCGAGAGCAGAGGACCTTGGCCCGAGTGCTCCGAGGCTCACCCGCGCCGCATTGCTTCGAGGCGCCGTCGGCTCCAAGGACATGCTCGCCGCGCTCTCCACACCATGCTCTCCCGGTCCCACGGCCTCCACACCGCGCCACTAGCTAGTTGCTCTTTGCAAACATTGCTAGCTAGCTGCTCTTTGCAAATTTGCAAATATATTTGATGTGCAAAAAACGATTATTTGCTGTTTTCGTTGCTATGCTACTTCTTCCTCTCTTGTCCGAGGCAAAATATGCGAGGCACCGTTGGGTGCAGTGGGCGGACAGTCCCGGACAGACACCACCTCCAACGGTGGGCCGCATACGGACAGCCAAAACGGACCGAATATGTCCGCTTGGGGCGGACCGCGGACAGATTCTGGGCCTTTGTCCGTTTGGGGTTGGGGGTGCCCCCAACGGCCCGGCGCAAAACTGGTCCGTTTTGGTAAAAAAAAAGAGCAAAATGTGCCTCTTTGTCAAATTTGAAACAATAACCTATAGAATGACATTGAAATATAAAATATAAAATATTTGTCAACCAAGCATGACATAGACATGTTCCAAATGAGCAAATGATACTGACGAGGTTATACCCTTCGGGTCCCCTATTATTGGTATATCTGGTGCAGCCCAGACGAAGGCCCACCTGGCGGCCCAGCAATTACTTCAAGCACAAGTCAAGTACTCCAAGACGTAGTCTACTAGGACTCTTGTAAACCCTACCTGGTTCCCTATATAAAGCCAGGTAGGGGTACCCGCATAGGGAGATCAATACTAGATCCACAACTCGCATAGACATAGAGACGCCACGTCTCATCACCACAATCGTCATTACGGCCACCATGTAATCTCATATATCATCATAATCAGACAAGCAGGAGTAGGTATTTACCTCACGATGAGGGGCCGAACCTGGGTAAATCATTGCTTGTCAGCCGTCCGATACTACCAGCGCGCACATCTTCTCTCTCAAAATATACCTGAGGAACTCGACCCTGGGATTGCCGTGGGCATACCACGTCAATTGGCGCCGTATGTGGGAAGAACGCGTGCTGGATCGCGGTTTCGGCGGCTTCATCATATTCATCGACAAAATCTTCATCAGCAAAAGCGGCGGCGCTCCGTACATAGCGGATCCAATCTAAGTCACAATCGCAGGCGACGCGATCAAATTCATCATCAACAAGCAGCCGGCAACTTCGTCGGGTGGCAACGACGTTTCATACGCAGCAGATCCAATCTACACCACAAACTACATCGCCGCCACGATCCAATCTAGCGGCGGCGCTGTTCCGTTCATACGATTGCATACGTCAGCGTTCCGTTAAAAGCTACGCACAGTCTAATTCCGTCGACTAGCAACGGACGGATCGCTGAAAAACAAATCAAGAGTCGCGCGTACCGCAACTAGGGCGTATCTCATCAAAGAGCCATCCACGTCATGTGGATCCAAAAGCCGCATGCATGCATGCACCAAAGAGAAGAACAAATCACGTCTGGCCAGCTTGCTCGCCGGTACGGCCGGCCGGCCGGTTTCGTCATCAACAACGACGGCGACTCGCCAGAACGGATCGGAGCTGAGACTTGTCACCAACAACTCGCTCACCGTACGAGCAAAATCTAATCCCATAAGGATTAAAGCAAAAGCAATCTGGAGGTGGCGGCACCGGTCCGATCTAATCGGCTGCTAGCATAAGGAGAAAAGAAATACGATCAGCGGCACAGCGACTCCGGTTCCGCTGTTGCCAGTTCCGATCCAAGCAGTACCCAACTCGTCGACTCGTCGAACAAGATATCAGGTGCTATTTTCCTATTAAGCTGGATGGCACAAGTTAATTTCTTCGAAGAATTTTTGTGCTTCCGATTTGCACTATGATATTTGCAGATTTTTTTTTTGAGATCAGATCCGGCGACTGATAGCCGTGCCACGCATCAGCGCTTATACTCCAAAAGACATATACATCCATACTACGACCTTCCGCGTCGTCTACGTCAACACGGGCCAAGGATCGACTCCGTACACAGATCCGATCGGATCCGATCAAGAAGCTAGCCTTCAACAGACGGATCAAATAGAAGCCAAACCGACCGCAGTCGCTAGCATCGTGGGTCTCAGGCAGTCGACTCCGGACCGGTGTGGCAGCGCTGCCGATGCTGGATCGAACAAGTATCAAGAAACCCAATACAAATCACCAAGCAACCACCGAGGCATGATCTGTCCATCCAGGCGGAAGTTCCAAGGATCAGCCCAACAAGCGACAGCTGCAACACACGCACGCACACGTGCAAACAAGACAAAAGAAAAGAAGATCATCAGCCTAATCGCATACATGCATGGCTTAAGTGGCTGGAGTACTAATCACATCACATGCATGCACAACTGAGCACAACCTCACGTACGAGCAAGGGAAAAATGAAGAGAGCCATCAGCTAGCTCTGTTCACCATGGCAACATCGAGGACTCGACAATTCGGGTGACAACAAATTTCGACGCCTTCAATTTCTTCGACCACCGCAAAGTCAATCAGCTACTCGCCATCACACTGCTTCGACAATCAAACCGCCAGGCCCGAGGCCTATGACACAATCAAATCACATCGCCAATTCCGCCTCGGCCAAACTTCAACTCATTGACTTCCACAAACTTCATCGACCTTCACAGCGTCGGCGGCACCAGCACACAAAGCCCGCTTCCCTAGAAGGGCACCACATACCCTCGGGGGCTGGAACTCGACATCAACAACGGCATCAGCTTCGACCGCATGCACCCGACAGATCGTCGACTTGGTGCGGCGGCGGTGCTGCGCATCTTCGTCGGCCGCTCGTCAACCTCTACACCGACCCAGGGTACTCCTAATACTCGGGGGCTGCGTCTCAAAACTAATTCGGCGCACCCGATGTCGGGGTTATGATAAATAGATTAACCTGCGGCCCACAAGTGTAATGCGGCTTATTATCAATGGGTTTGCACTGAGGTGGGCCGACACGAAGAGTCGCAGCACGGTACAAGAAGAATCCAGAAGATCCAAGATGGCTTAACTTGGAAGGCAAGAAAAGTAGTCTCCAAGTAATTCCTTTGTAACCTAGCGAGCATCTGAATATATAAAGAGGACTCGCAGGACTAGATATACAAGCTCTCAAGCCCTAGATCTCAAGGCGACTCGACACATCGATCGCCAACCCCTTGTAACACCTTATTCATATCAATACCAATCTAGGATAGCCAGGACGTAGGTCTTTACCTCACATTGAGGGGCCGAACCTGGGTAAAAATCATTGTCTTCTCGTGCCCTGCGATCTTTAGCTCGGAGACGCTCGATCGCTTAATCCCCAACTCTACGAAGTCATCTTCATGACATCTGCGTGATAACCCACGACAGTTGGCGCCCACCGTGGGGACTGCGGTCAAGAGCGTCATGTTCCGTGCTGGATCTATGCCAGGGACGGAGGATCTCGTCGTCGATTCAAGCTCGGCGACTTCAACATCGCGCCGGTCTAAACGATTCGGCGGTATCAAAATCTACATCAAGATCTACCTCAAAGCTCGAGTAGGAAGCGTGGAGAAATTCGACCGCGCGATTCGGGGCTCAACTTCGACAACGGCCCTCACACGCGGGTTACAGGATAGCAGCAACGCCCGCATGGCGGACATCACCGGCGGCGGCTCGAAACTCATCTCGACGATCCCTTCGGTGGAAAGATGGGAAATCGAGTTTCCTAGCAGCTGTCCAAAGCACATCGGATTCCAACGGTTAGATCTCCGTGGACGACTCAAACACTGAAGCCCTATTGAAATCTGACGGAACTCCGCGCGACTTTGGGAAAATAATTATCAAGGTTGACTCGGACATCAATTCGAAGATCCCTCTGGTGGAAACCTGCGGAATACAATCCCGAAGCCCTCCAACAAATTTGAGACAATTTCAACGGTTAGATCTCCGTCAGCGTCTCGCGCACTGCAGCGAGCTTTATATCTTGACGAGATCGCGAATCCTCTGTTGTCGACATCTGCGACGCCCTCGTGTACGGTCGACCTAATCAACCAGATCGAAGTTGATCGACATCTTTTTCATCTTTGGCTAGTATCGTCAATCCGATTGGGAGTCCAACAGGAGCTACGTCTCAAACCTGCCGACTCAAAGAGGCATCGGCGCGTCCGGTACCAGATCGAACCTTCAGACCAACATCAAACCAGACAAGGAGTGTTATGCATGGAAAGGCATGCGCGTGAGCAGCTATGAAAAACCAATTTCGCACAGGCATCCAACTCGAAGCAAAGGAGTGTATGGATCGAATCACTGGCAGAGGAGAAAATTGTTTTGGAAGCTCGCCATAAAGCAAGGCCGTGTACAAACACAAGCTTGGTTCAGATTACAAGAAGAAAACATAGCCTCCACCAGCTAGATCAGTTCCAAAGGAGAAGAATCGTGTCTGACTAAAAATACTACTTCAGGCCATGCAAGAAATATGTCCACGTGACCAGAAAATAGAAAGAAAGAAGGACGCAGGACAAGCTTAATCGATTCAAGTTTCAAAGTCACGGATCACTCACGCACATCTTGGAAAAAAGGAACTGGATGTATTAAGCTGTTTGCTTGGTGGTTAGCACGTGCATGTCCCTGATGGAGCACGTACGTGGAGCCAGCTGACAGTCGGGTCATGAAGGCTCGGACGACTTTGTCTTCAGCATGTCAACATCAGGCGACTGTCGCGGCTCACGTCGAAATCATCAACACATACGTGGGAGTTTGCATTAGCGCTATCCTCATGTGCGACTGATCGGATAAACAAAGATCAGAATTCGTTGGCACGGATTTCATCGTTATCATAGACAAAATCAAGCTATTGCGACTTCGGTGTATCAGGCGAACTTGTGCGAGCGACTCAACTGGAACAACTCAACTGGGAGATAGTACCTAGCTAGAACTACTGCTAGTTTCAAGCATGCATGGGTCAAGGAAAGAAAAGCCGCTAGCTGCTACCATCGCTGATTCTTCCCAAATATCAAAGTGCTAGCTGATCAAAAGAAGACGAGCAAGAGCGTGAAACGTGTGCTCAGCTCAAGTCATCAACAGGCTCACCAACCTGATCAACCCCATCATTGCGACCTCTACTCTGTCGCAACGATTATCGACGGGTTGCCGCGGTGAACTTTACCTCCGCCACAGATAGCTCTACCTTGATGCGGCCGGCTTAGGCTCCGCCGCACGACGATTTCGACTTCATATCATGGTCGGACTCGCCAAAAATCATGATTATCTCCCCTGGCAAGCCATGTTTGATTTCAAGTACGATCATAGCCACTTTATATTGGGCGAATCAACAGCTACGGTCCGTGGATCATACCACGGCATCAACGCAAGGAGAATAAAAACAAGATAAGTCGCTGTCATGCCCAAATTTTACAGTTTTGACTTTTATTCATATGATTAATTGGTACCTTCGAGTTTATCTCGGGCTGCATATTTAGGTTATTATGTCTTTTATTAAATGTCTTTGTGACTCATATTATATCATGTCGTAGACTTTAAATTCATATAGCTTTTGTAGATTTAATTACACCTACTTATCAATACATTCGTCAAATTAGAGTTCTTTATAACTCGCATTGCAAAGTCTAGCTATTTACAGCTTGCATTGAATATCAAGATCACCACTACATGTTCAAGTATTGATATTTGGCGATTCATTTGTCATTCTATGACTTATCATTATATCAATTTATGACTGATCGTTATATAATTTCATGATTTATCATCATATCATTTTATTAATCATCATCGACTTATTGTCATATCAATTTATGAGTCGCATAGCGATTTACCCCCATATCATTTTATGAGTCGCAAAACAGCTCATCATTACATCAGTTTATAAGTCATTAATGAATCATTATCTTATCAATATTTGAGTTAAAACAGGTGACTCGCTGTACCACAGCTATAGCTAATCAGAGCTGGTTATCATCAAAACTAATTAGAGCTCGTCACGGCTATTGCAGCCGATAAAAGCAATAATCCTGATTATTCTCGCCTTAAGTTAGAAGTATCTCGCACTATGCGGCCAAAGTACCGGGGCGCGGCGTCATTCATGAGATTGATGCCTATCATGGCCGTTCTCGACCCTGAACACGCGTTTACACATGGGAAATACTGAGCCGTGCGCAGACCTACTTAACGGTACCTTAAGTTAGAAGTGTCTTTGCATTATGTGGCCAAAGTACTGGGGTGTGGCGTCATTCATGAGTTTGATGCCTATCATGGCCATTCTCAACCCTGAACACACATTCCCGGGAAATACTGAGCCGCGCGAAGACCTACTTAACGGTAATAGAGATAATTCAGAAGGACTAAAGTACCCGCGTGTGGCGTCAATCGAGTCTGAATGCCTATCATGGCTGCCTATCATGGCCGTTCTCGACCCTGAACACACATTAGATTTGGGAAATACTGAGTCAAGTACCATATGCTATCATGCATCGTACAATATGCTATTATGCATCTTACCAGTTGCTATCATGCAACTAAATTGCTATTATGCAACCATTTGCTATCATGACGATTATACTATGCTATCATGCAGGGTACCATATGCTATTATGCGGAGTACTAACTTTTTATCATAATTATTACCAGCCGCCAAGGCTAACATATTATCATCAAGTTATCATCATTGCTTTCTTGGGGGCTTTGCCTTTTGATTTAACAGGAACCTATAACTTGAGCCAGCCACCATTATTTATTTAACTACAGCCACATCAAGTGGAATTTATATCATTATTATCTTGCGGCAATAATATTTGTCAATCTGTTGCAGGATCAAATTGCAATGATATGCCATCAAGCAGGATAATGAAAGCATGCCTGCTTAATGCCCGGGGGCTAGGATAATTAAGTTTTTGTCTAAATTGAGATATTTTTTAGTCCCGAGCAGCATGATCAAGCATGCAACCCGGCCCTCGGGGGCTACACATCCACCACTATCTGGCGGTTTTTATTATATTGATATACCATGTTTTATATGCAGATCTCATTTTACAGCACATGATAATATATATTTGCGAGTCAAGTCAGCGACTCGGAAATTTTTAAATACAGGCTGTGGCTACATACTCTTGAACCGCCATGATTCAACATGTGCTCAAATGGCTCATCATGATAACATGACAGATTGTATTCTAATGATTGCCCAGCTTATTTGTGCCTATGTTTGTTTACTTTGATGTATATGACTCAGTACCTTATATACACATTTGGCTAATATGTATTGACGCTCATAAGTTATTATTCTTATGATTTCAGCTTAGTCTTACATCCAACAGGAAAAGGTGGTTTTCACCAAAGGCTTCGCGGAAAACTTACCGCGATTCTGCAGCTTCAATGTGACCAAGACAGAAGTGCTGGCAGCATAGCAGCTTAATAAGCCGCGACGATTGCGACTCATCACAAGTCGCCAAGTTCAACAAGACGTCTCTGGCCTCAAAGGCTGGTGATACTACATCAGCGGCCAAATAAGCCGCAAACCTAGCGACTCATCGCTTCTACATCAGCGGCTCAAGAAGCCGCAACGCTCGCGACTTAACACCAGCGAGTCGGCAAGTTCTACATATGCAAGCCAACATTATCATCATCAAGTCAAGATCTTCCGCCTGATTCTACGAATCACCCAGAAGCTTGGGGGCTAATATCGGGGTTATGATAAATAGATTAACCTGCGGCCCACAAGTGTAATGCGGCTTATTATCAATGGGCTTGCACTAAGGTGGGCCGACACGAAGAGTCGCAGCATGGTACAAGAAGAATCCAGAAGATCCAAGATGGCTTAACTTGGAATGCAAGAAAAGTAGTCTCCAAGTAATTCATTTGTAACCTAGCGAGCCTCTGAATATATAAAGAGGACTCGCAGGACTAGACAGACAAGCTCTCAAGCCCTAGATCTCAAGGCGACTCGACACATCGATCGCCAACCCCTTGTAACACCTTATTCATATCAATACCAATCTAGGATAGGCAGGACGTAGGTCTTTACCTCACATTGAGGGCCGAACCTGGGTAAAAACATTGTCTTCTCGTGCCCTGCGATCTTTAGCTCGGAGACGCTCGATCGCTTAATCCCCAACTCTACGAAGTCATCTCCATGACATCTGCGTGATAACCCACGACACCCGACGCTCGGGGCTGGCGTTTCGACACCAACCTCGCTCTCACCCAAATCAACTACGGCAAACATCATCGGCCACCTGACCACGCGGCCCGACAAATCATCGACTCGGGAAAAGGCGACACCTGTGACTTCTTCGACTCCACCTTCGATACTCGGGGGCTGGCGCTTCGTCATCAACGGCAAACAACAAAAGTCTACAGATTTTCATCGCTCATGAACAGCTAAGTCAGTTTCATATTTTATTTTTTCAATTATAAACCTGCTCTGGTTGCATCCAACACTCAAGGGCTGGTGCTTTTCGACTCCGGTTGCGTCGACTCTGGTTCGCCGCATTGACCTCTTCATCGCACAATACTGCCGCGTCGACTCCGATCCGCCACGTCGACCTCTTCGCCGTTCAACTCCGCCGCGTCGACTCCGATCCGCCGCGACGACCTCTTCGCCGTTCAACTCCGCCGCGTCAACTCCAATCCGCCGCGTCGACCTCTTTGCCGTTCAACTCCGCCGCGTCGACTCCTTCGGACTAAACACCGCAAGACCTTGGCCGCACCCGATACTCTATCGGGTGATGCGCCGGACAGACCGCAACAAATTCGCCTTGGCCGCACCCGATGCTCGGGGGCTGCGCCGCACAGGCCGTAACAAATCTATCTCGGCCGCACCCGACACTCGGGGGCTGCGCCATACATGCTACACAATTTACCTCGGCCGCACCCGCGTTGCGTCGGCTTCATCCGCCCATCGGGAGCGCACTCGCCGCCGGCTCGAGTGCCGCGCACCCGACAAATATCTATGCCAGCAGGCGCAAAGACTGAAGCACTCGCAAGATACTCGACAAAAATAAAAGGAAGGCAAATTGAGCCTACGCCCAACTACAAATAGTTGCACCTAGCCTCGGGGGCTACTCCCATCGGGAGCGCTGTCGCGCACCCGATAGACATTACGAGCAAAATCAATCAATCAATACAACACAAGAGCAGTCGAATGACCATTCGACTGAGCTACTTAGCCTCATACATATTTCATCCACAATTCCCCGAGTTGCGTCCGCCGCATATACTTTGGATGCTGCACGCACCGTGCAAAGGTAAGACCCGCCGATCCGTCGAGCTGGGCCGGGGCCCGCTCCTAACAGCGTTTGCCCTGCAACTTTCCGTGTCAATAGACATGAAGAAAATCCTGACGGACGCGTTAGGTCGCAAAGTTATGCTGCAGGTCGGCTCAGTAAGACCTCCGCGGTCTGAGTCGAACCTGACCAGCTTGTTCCGGATTCGAGTCTGGGGATTCGAGCTTGATGTAGCCTAGTAAGGTTTGGCCCAAAAGTGCAGTTAACTGGTCCCGATCCGTCGAGTGTACCAGGCCTACTATGCTACCATCCCTAGGCAAAATAAGAAAAGCATCAGTCGTCGTACTTCCGACTCATCATGCACAATCGAGACAATCTCGACTCAAAAAATACATAGCAAAATGAGCAAAAATCAGACGGTAACATACACCTGCAGATGAGTCCCTGCCCGATTCTTCAAATCGACCAGGCACTCGGGGGCTACTCCCATCGGGAGCGCTGGACGCGCACCCGATGAATTACCGAGTCAAAAGTATCAGAAAACGCTGCAAAGGACGCGAAAACTGAGCAAACGCAAATTTGATCGACTAACTCCCATCGGGAGCGCACTCGCCATCGGCTCGAGTGATGCATGGATTTCTCAAAAGTCGGGTTTCTCTATAACCTGCACGGATTTCTCAAAGTCGGGTTCTCTATAGCCCGCGTCGGATTTTTCAAAGTCGGGTTCTCTACAGCCCGCACTGGATTTTTCAAAGTCGGTCTCTCTATAGATCGCATCGGATTTATTATTATTGGATTTCTTACACTGGATTTCTCAAAGTCGGTCTCTCTATAGATCGCATCGGATTTATTATTATTGGATTTCATACACTGGATTTCTCATAAATGATTTAACTCACGAAGAATGGATAATACAGTCATCACATGGTCATCAACACACCCGACGCATCGACTACGCCTACTCGACATACTGTTTTGAGTCTCTGCCCGATACTTTGAATCGACCATACACTCGGGGGCTACTGACGAGGTTATACCCTTCGGGTCCCCTATTATTGGTATACCTGGTGCAGCCCTGACGAAGGCCCACCTGGCGGCCCAGCAATTACTTCAAGCACAAGTCAAGGACTCCAAGACGTAGTCTACTAGGACTCTTGTAAACCCTACCTGGTTCCCTATATAAAGCCAGGTAGGGGTACCCGCATAGGGAGATCAATACTAGATCCACAACTCGCATAGACATAGAGACGCCACGTCTCATCACCACAATCGCCATTACGGCCACCATGTAATCTCATATATCATAATCAGTCAGCCGTCCGATACTACTAGCGCGCACATCTTCTCCCTCAAAATATACCTGGGGTACTCAACCCTGGGATTGTCGTGGGCACCGTTGGGTACAGTGGGCGGACAGTCCCGGACGGACACCACCTCCAACGGTGGGCCGCATACGGACAGCCAAAACGGACCGAATCTGTCCGCTTGGGCAGACCGCGGACAGATTCTGGGCCTTTGTCCGTTTGGGGTTGGGGTGCCCCCAACGGCCCGGCGCAAAACTGGTCTGTTTTGGTTAAAAAAAAGAGAGCAAAATGTGCCTCTTTGTCAAATTTGAAACAATAACCTATAGAATGACATTGAAATATAAAATATAAAATATTTGTCAACCAAGCATGACATAGACATGTTCCAAATGAGCAAATGATACATAGTTCAAAATACAAATGATAGCAAATGATACAAATTAGTTTGACATAGAAACGAGATGCAAATCAAACATCACCACGGTCACGAATGATCTTTTGCTTCTTGAGTATCTGATTGCGTGGATCACACGTTCATTGGGAGACCCCAAGAGGAAGGTATAAAGCAGTGTAGCAGCAGTTTCCCTCAGTATGAAACCAAGGTTTAATGGAACCAGTAGGAGCAAGAAATCACTTCTGAAGGTTGTCAGTGGCGCGCTGACGTGGAACCTGCACACAACACAATCAAACTATTTTGCCCCAACGAAACAGTGAGGTTGTCAATCTCACCGGCTTGCTGAAAACAAAGGATTAAACGTATGGTGTGGAAAACAGTAGTAAATTGCAGAGAATGAAAAGGAACAATGTTTGCAGTTGGTTGTATTATCAGTGTAAAAGAATGGACCGGGTCCACAGTTCACTAGTGGTGTCTCTCCATAAAAGATAACTAACATGCTGGGTGAACAAATTACAGCTGGGCAATTAACAAAATATTGAGCGCATGACAATGCATATATATGACATGATGATTACTATGATATTCATGTAGGCATCACGACAAAATACATAGACCGTTATCCAACAACGTCTATGACTAATAATCCACCGCCAGGTTGTCATACCGAGTTCCCCGTTGGTATTAAGTTGCAAGCAACGGATAATTGCATTAAGTAATGTGCGTAATGTAAGAAAAATGCATTAGACCTAACGGCGCACCATTAAGCTAAGCATCGGTTATTTTATTCCTAGTGGAAACAGCACATCCACAATCTTAGAAGTTGCTGTCACTCTCCCAGATTACTGGAGGCATGAACCCACTATCTAGCATAAATACTCACTCTTGGAGTTACAAGCATCTACTTGGCCAAAGCATCTACTAGTAACGGAAACCATGCAAGATCATAAAATAACATATAAGATAGATTGATAATCAACTTGACATAGTATTCAATATTCATCGGATCCCAGCAAACACAACATGTAGCATTACAATAAGATGATCTTAATCATGATAGGCAGCTCACAAGATCTAAACTAGCATAAAGTGGAGAGACAACCATCTAGCTACTGCCATGGACCCGTAGTCCAAGGATGAACTACTCACGCATCACTCCGGAGGCAGGCATGGTGATGTAGAGCCCTCCGGTGATGATTCCCTCTCCGGCAGGGTGCCGGGAAGAGATTCTGAACCCTCCTGAGCTAGGGTTGACGGCGGCGGCGTCTCTGGAACTTTTCGTGGATAATGGCTCGGGTATTTAGGGTTTTCGCGTTGGGAGGAATAAATAGGCGAAAGGGCGGCGGCTGCAGAGCCACGAGGGCCCCACACCACCCCACGGCGCGGCGGGGGGGGCCGCGTGGCCCCATGGTGTGGGTGCCACGTGGCTCCCCTCCGTCTCTCCTCTGGACTCCATGTTCGTGTTGGAAAAATAGAAAGTTCTGTCCAAGTTTTGTCCAATTTCGAGAATATTTCCAGACTAGCTTTTCTGGAATACAAAAACAGCAGAAAACAAGAACTGGCACTGTGGCATCTTGTTCATAGGTTATACCCAGAAAATGCATTAAAATGCTATGAAGTGTATATAAAACATGTAACAATTGATATAATATCAACATGGAACATCAGAAATTATAGATACGTTTGAGACGTATCAGTATCCAAGCTCTTGTCTCCGGGTCCATGATGGTCAAGTCGGCCATCATGATCTGGTTCTCCTCGGCCATCACCGCGAGCTTGACGCGCTCCGCCTCATTCTTGATTCGGTCCGCTTCTATCTCAAGCTTCTTCTTTTGTATTTCAACATAGCATGCCATGGCCTCCTCTTTATCTTTGCGTTTCTCGACATACCTTGCGGCGGTGGAGGACTCCTTGTTTCCGATCAACCCCTTCAACGTCGCCTCCAATTGAGCCGCGGCCGCTTCGCGCTTGCCATCTTGGGCTGTGGCCTTGTGTCCTCTCGGCCGCACCGCCCGGCCACCGGAGCCTTGGCCGAGTTCGACCTCTTCATCATCTCCGATGGCCCTTTTCTTCGATCCATCGCCCCCTTTCTTCAAAGAGTTGTATAGCTCGATCCATTTGGGGCATCCCTTTATCATCTCCCAACAATGCGGCAAGTTGAATTTGGTCTTGTACACCTTCTTGAAGAAGTCCATTGCTTGAATAACAAGGACATCAAGGCCAACCCCACTCACCTTCCGGGCCTTCATACGATCATAAGAGGCTTGAAATTTGCTACATTCGGTTTGAATGTGTGCCCATCTCTTGCTAAGAGAGCCCTCATTCCGATCACTCTCAATTTGGTAAGGACGCAACTTCCTTATCTCATGGAAGTGTTTGTGAACCCGAATCCAAAACATTGTGCCCTTTTGTTGAGCACCAATGGTGGCATTTTGGCCGACCGTCATCCACGTCTCACAAAGGACTTTATCCTCCGTGTCCGTGTATGATGTCGTGCGGGCATTCCTCTTCTTGAGGTTGGTGATGAGGCTGGCGTGCTCCTCATCAAAGTCGAGAGGCTCATCGTCAATTGAGACATGTGGCGCCCCGACCCGACTGCTATACAGTGATGCTGTGTATCACCGGTTAAGCGATACAACTAGAGGTTACGGGTTTACCAATCCCCGGCCAAAACCTTTGGCAGACGTTGCTCGGAATTGATCATCGGCAACGCAACACCCCGATTGATGCCTTAACACAGGCACAATTATCAATGCAAAATAGAGAGATCAAGACTTGTAGAACAACTGGCACATCACAGACTCTACGACTCAAAGCATTATAGTTCAACTCTTATAATAGAGAAAGATAGCAAATTACAACCAGAGGTTACAGACCCAACATTACAACATGCGGAAGCAAATTAAGTTATTCTAAACAACAAGATCCAAAATATGGCCTAAGAGGCCTACAGATAAACATCCAGCGCCAGCTGCTCTGGGATGTCCCAAGCTGCCACCTGGGAACCCCAGACTACTCGTCGACGTCCACAAAGAACCCACCTTCGAGGTCGGTGAAGTCCTCCTCTGAAACAAAACAAACGACGTTGAGTTCGACAAACTCGCAAGATTAAATATAGAGCTTTAGCTCGATGGGGCCTTCAAAGTTTTATGGCAGTTTTGCATAAAGCTTATTTTATTTATAGAAAACATAACTCAATGGCATCGACTAATCAGAATAGTTTTCAAAAGGGGTAAGAAGTAACTCTTCTCCTTTGATCACTTCCCAATATCAACCACCATCATCACTGCACCTGTTCTACAAAGGCACCTCCCCGAATCACCCTCGAGGAAGCTAACCTTGCATTCTTGAGTAGTACCTTTAGTACTCAGGTTTTAATCATTCCGTTCAAGTTATTCTATGATCTCTGAATCCGTCACCAAGTCGTCCATAACCGCGGACACGGCTTTTCGAAAAGATTTATCCCTACAGGGGTGTACAATGTGAAAGTCGTCGGGCTCCCGAGGGCCCTCCCAGCTTCTTATCCATGCGTACCGTTCGACTCATTGCCTGTACATTAGCTCTCTTCCGGGAAAGCCGGCTGAGTGGGAGCGGTTACAACCTTTACCTCTCTTGAGACTAACCAAGTATCATCAGTGAGGACAGGACAGGTTCAGTGCCTCCAACACCCTGCCCCGTGGCCACCATTTTCCTAAACACCACAATCCTCATCTCAGTCTTGGCCGCCATCTCAACACATGCGCAAATGGAAAGCCAAACTAGAGGACCCTCGGTTAGTCCGCCACAAGTTAGTCGGTCGACGAGGTTCCATATGCCCACGCATGGTTGCACGCTCATCTTGGCTCGTAGGCGAGAACTCGCATCTAGGCGGCGAGAACGAGACAAAGCACCACAACCACAGTGGCCTCTCATCCCCACCTTTAAGCATTTTATTACCTGTCACCACAATTCTTCACCATCATCCAAACATTTCAACATCTGTTTCCATCATGAAATATCCATCAGACGGCTAAGCAGTTAACTAAGCATGGCTAAGCAACAACATAGCATAGTTAAGTATCTCAGGCCAACAATACAAACCTATGGATAATAGGAAATAGGTAATGGCATCGGAAACTTAATGCAACTATAGGATACTCTAATCCAATTCAAATTGACATTGGAACCGCATGCAATATTATAGTGGAGAAAATATTTGCGGAAATATAGGATAAGACATGCTGAGAGGGGGGATTACGCTTGCCTTGTTCAACGTGCTGGTAGTACGGATCGTCGGGGTATTGCGGTGTAACCCCGACTGCTTGATCTATCGAAGCATAACAACGGAAGAACAATCAATCACTACACAAGCTTTAACAGATGCAATGCGCAAACACATGATGACATGACAATTTAAATCCTCGAGATGGGATGATTCAATCTATTCAACTTAAACGGAGTTCGGATGCGCAAGGGGGCACATCTCGAATACACCGTGCAGTTCAGTAATGTAACATATTTACTTGTTGATTAAGGTAGTTGAAACCCTAGGATTTAACTTGTAGATGAAATGACATGATCAGGTGCAGATGCAATGTTTAGGTGATTAACACATTCTTGTAATCAAATTAAAAAGGAACTGAAAGTAATTGTAGTACGGCTGAAAAAGGCTAATCGGATTATCCGATGAGGTTGGAATTGGATTATCCGATCCATCGGGCTCGAAAAGACGGCTAAGGACCTTAAGTGGAACAGTGTTCTGGAGCATTGATTATTTTCGGAATATCCGGTTGTGTATGCCTCGGATTATCCATTTGTGCAGATGGCCTGAAATTTGGCTAAGGACGAAAAACGAACTCGCACTGGAGTGACTCGGAAAATCCGAATTTTCTATTTCTGGATTATCCGATGCGTTACCGCGACTGGTACCTCGGCGACGCGTGCGCACGGGGAGTTGACCAGCGGCAACGGCGACGACGGCGCCGCCGATTTAGGGCTCGCCGGAGCTGAACGTCGACACAAACCTACTCTACTCGTCGAGGGCTACTCGGGGGTGCGCTTGGTTTCACTGGGAACCCACCGGAACATCGCCGGCGTCGAGCACATCGGCGACCCGAGGCAAAACGTACGGCGGCAACGATGCACGGCGAGAGGGAGAGGATGAGGGTGTCTGTTTGGACCGCAAGCTCACCCTGAGCTCGTAGGATAAGACGGCGAGGTCGGAGGAGGCTTGTCGGCGACGGAATCGTCCGCAGCGGCGCTCGGACGGCAGCGACGGAGTAGCGGACGGAGAGCTCGATTCCCATCGCCCCGGCTCAATTCCTTCGGCGTGGACGGAGAAGACGGCGCGGCGGGCCTGCCTGCGGTCTTGAATTTGCTCGGGAACTACTCAGTCGACGGCGACGAGATCGAGGCCATGGCGGCCATGGCTCGCTCGTGGGGAGAGAACGGGGAAACGAGGGAGCAGGTGAGCGGGGAATCAGGTAGGAGGAGCAGGTGTGGCCTCATGGGGCTTGGTCTCCTCGCAGGTGAGGGCAGAGGAGAGGGGGCCCGGCGCGGCGTCGCGCGGCACGGCGGCATGGCGCCAGTGCGGCCTGCTACAGGAGGAAGATAACCGTTTTACAGAAAGCCCCCTGGCATATTTGTTTCCAACACAAACAAGTCCTTTTCAGTTTTAATTTTAAAAACCTGTGACTTTAGTCATTTAATTGAGGCACTTAAACATCTTCAAAAATTATGACAAAATTTGGGGAGGCTCCCCTTAGCCTGTAGAAGCTCCACAAATTTTGGTGTCTCAAACTAAAAATGTTTTGTACCACTTTGGTTTAGGGAGGTATATCTAGTGATTTTTGGTGATTTGAAAATTTGAAGAATACCCTAGTGATTTTTAGAGCAAGTGCAAAATATTCTTTTGAACTCTTGGAACTTCCTTGACAAATATAAGATTCAAATAGTTTTCACTTGCCACAAACCTCCTCAGGACAAAAAGGAAGATTTAAAGCCATTGCTAGCATTTGTTTTTATGTGTTGCCACACCATTTGTTGTAATCTTAGCAATTTAAAGAGGATGCCATGATGCATGAAGGTATGCAAAAGTGAAAATTTGGTTCATATTTTACAATACCAAAAGTGGGCTGTTACAATTCTACCCCCCTTACAGGAATCTCGTCCTGAGATTCTAAGATTGCGGAAAGGAGTCGGGATACTCCTCACGAAGACTAGACTCTCTTTCCCAAGTTGCTTCCTCCTCGGAATGGTGCGACCACTGAACTTTGAGGAACTTGGTAGTCTTGTTACGGGTCTTCCTTTCGGCTTCATCCAGGACACGGATAGGATGCTCGTGATAGGTAAGATCTTCCTGGAGATCTAGATCGTCATGATTGACTCCATGGATAGGATCTTTAAAACACCGACGAAGTTGGGAGACATGAAACACATCATGTACATTCGGAAAGATGACCGGTAACTCCAACTTATAAGAAAGATCTCCTCGCTTGGCCAGAACGGTGAAAGGGCCAACGTAGCGAGGGGCCAATTTCCCTTTGATACCGTAGCAGCGAACGCCACGAAGGGGAGAGACGCAGAGATAAGCTTTATCACCAATTTCATAGTGGATCTCCTGATGGTGCTTATCATAGTAACTCTTCTGCCTAGACTGAGCAATCTTCAGATTCTCTCGTATGATTCTGACCTTCTCCTCAGCTTCATTGATCACATCCGGACCAAAGAGTGCCCTCTCTCCGGTCTCGGACCAGTTTAGAGGAGTGCGGCATTTTCTTTCATACAGAACCTCGAATGGAGCCATGCCCAGACTAGCTTGATAGCTATTGTTGTAGGAGAACTCCGAAAGGGAGATACTTTTCCCAACCCTTGCCAAAAGAGATTACACATGCCTAAGCATGTCTTCCAGAACTTGGTTCACTCTTTCGGTCTGACCATCAGTTTGAGGATGGAACGCGGTGCTGAAATTGAGACGGGTGCCCATAGCAGTTTGGAAACTAGTCCAAAACTTGGAGGTGAATAGGCTTCCACGATCAGAAATTATCTTCTTGGGAATGCCGTGAAGTACGATGATCCGAGAAACATACAGGTCTGCCAACTTGGCAGCTGTAATGTCAACACGAACGGGGAGGAAGTGAGCCACTTTTGATAGTCGATCAATGATGACCCAAATGGCATCATTTCCCTTTGGAGACTTCGGCAGACCAGTAATGAAGTCCATACCAATTTCATCCCATTTCCACTCGGGAATAGCAATAGGGCGAAGAGTGCCGGCAGGCTTTGATGTTCTGCTTTTACCCGACGACAGGTGTCGCATTCGGCAACAAATTTGGCGATTTCCCGTTTCATCCGGGTCCACCAGAATTGTGGTCGAAGGTCTTGGTACATTTTGGTACTCCCGGGATGAATGGAGAGAGGAGATTCATGAGCTTCTTGTAGGATCAGCTCCCTCAAATTCTGGTTCTTTGGCACTACTAGCGGTCACCAAAATAAACAACTCCGGATTATCTTCCGAGAAACATTTGGCCTTTCCGCTAGCAATGTTCTTCTTGATATTCAGGATACCCTCATCCAGCTTCTGAGCATCCTTAATCTGGTCTACAA
Organism: Poa pratensis; assembly: GCA_947311845.1. Taxonomy (NCBI): domain Eukaryota; kingdom Viridiplantae; phylum Streptophyta; class Magnoliopsida; order Poales; family Poaceae; genus Poa; species Poa pratensis. The sequence goes on from CAMZMU010000128.1 coordinate 29,805,978, forward strand.
GAGTAGATTTGATCTCCAGATTTGCAAGGTAGCCAGAGGGAACAATTTCCAGGTTCAAACGGGCGAACTCTTCATGAAGAGCAGGTTGAGCCTTCTCAATCATCAGATTGTTGCAATAAGACTTCCGACTCAGCGCGTCAGCCACGACGTTTGCTTTGCCGGGTTGATAGTTCAGACTCACATCATAGTCCTTGATTAACTCCAACCAACGCCTTTGCCTGAGATTTAAATCCGGCTGGGTGAAGAGGTACTTCAGACTCTTGTGATCCGAGAAAATCTCGCAACGGTTACCAAACAGGTATGGTCTCCATTGCTTCAAAGCATAACCACGCGGCAAGTTCTAGATCATGAGTTGGGTAGTTGTGCTCATGCGGCTTCAATTGGCGAGAAGCATATGCCACCACATGGCCATCTTGCATTAGCACACAACCCAAGCCTTGCAAGAGGCGTCACAGAAGACGACGAAATCCTTGCTTGTGTCCGGCAGGACAAGCACAGGAGCGGACGTGAGTTTGGCTTTCAGTGTTTTGAAGCTCTCTTCAGCTTCGTCCGTCCATACGAACTTTTTATCCTTCTTGAGAAGGTCAGTCAGAGCCTTGGCTATCTTGGAGAAACCTTCGATGAATCGGCGGTAGTAACCCGCCAATCCGAGAAAGCTACGAATGTCCTTGACTGACATTGGAGTTTTCCAATCCAAAATGGACTGAATCTTGTCGGGAATGACAGCCACACCATTAGCGGATATCACATGACCAAGGAAGACAAGATTATCCAACCAGAACTCACACTTGGAGAACTTGGCATAGAGGCGGTGTTCTCGAAGTCGTGTCAGAACCAACCGAAGATGTTCGGCATGCTCTTCATCGGTTTTGGAATAAACGAGGATGTCATCGATGTAAATGACGACAAACTTGTCGAGATAATCCATGAAGATGGAGTTCATGAGCCTCATGAAAGTAGCTGGAGCATTGGTGAGACCAAAGGACATGACGGTATACTCATATGAGCCATACGAGTAACAAATGCCGTCTTTGGATATCCTCCTTTCTGATCTTGATCTGATGGTATCCTGACCTCAGATCCATCTTGGAGAATACTGCACCAGCTAACTGATCCAACAGATCATTGATGCGAGGAATAGGATACTTGTTCTTGATTGTCACCGCATTCAACGGTCTATAGTCAGAGACTAGACGAGGCACGGTAGAATCCCTCTTCTTGACAAAGAGTACCGGACAACCCCAAGGTGAACTGCTAGGCTGAATGAAATCCTTCGCTAACAGCTGATCAATTTGCTCTTTCAACAGAGCCAACTCTTCCACCGGCATACGGTAGGGCTTCTTGGAAATCGGAGCAGTACCGGGAAGTAGATCTATGACAAACTCCACACTTCGGTCAGGAGGCATGCCAGGCAATTCTTCCGGGAACACATCCGGGAAGTCACACACCACGTGTATGTCCTGGATTTCAGGAGGGGATTCGCCTTCCATAAAGCAAAGGAGGATCTCGGGTGAGTTGGGTATGACTGAAGATGGAGGTCTTGAGAGTGCAGACCAATACTCTACAATGTCACCGGAAGAGGTGGTCACGGTAATGGTCTTGGCAGCACAGTCGAGATTAGCCCGGTATTTTACTAACCAGTCCATGCCCAGTATGACATCAATGCCACTTGACCTCAGAGCTACCAAAGCAAAAGGAAAGACGAGTAACCTATGGTAATCTGGACTTCAGGAGTAACCCCATCGGTTTGCCATTTGGAGCCAGGAGTGGAGATCACCAAGGGACGTCTCATTTTCTCGAACGGTATTTTGTGGTCTTTTGCAAAAGCTATGGATATGAATGAATGCGATGCTCCAGAGTCAAACAAAACTGTAGCAAGATTGTTGTTGATTCGTAGCTCACCCATGAGGACGCCGGGGTCCTCTTCAGCTTGCTCAGCAGAGACGTGGTTCAGGCGACCACGCACAATAGGTCCAGCCTTGCCAGCTGGAGTGGCAGGGGCTCGTGCAGGAGTTCCCGTGATAGGTGCCTTCTGGGGGCACTCCCTGGAGTAGTGGCCAGCCTGGCCACAGGTGTAGCAGGTGAGTCCAGGTGGAGCAGGTAGCAGAGGACGATACCCACTCCCGCTGCCCCAAGTGTCGAAGTAGTGGGGCGCGGAGGTGGTGGCCTGTATCCCGCGGCCCTCGGCATGAATGGAGCACGCGGCACAGCGCTGTAGGGAACAAACACCCTGCGCTTCTTGCTCTCAGAACCCGAGGAACTCTGGTGGTCCCCGTGTGCTGGCCTCTTGGAAGCCTCAAGTTCCTTTCTTCCCTGCTCAAGAGTAAGAGCCTGGTTGAACAGCTCCTGGTAGGTCTGGAACTTGAAGGGCAGTAACTCATAGCGGAGCTGCGGGCAAGACCCTTGCGGAACAGCTCTTGCTTGTCAGCATCAGTGGTCACGTCCCTTGGGGCGTAACGAGAGAGATGGTTGAATTCACAACCATAAGTGCGGAGGTCCATACGTCCCTGTTGCAAATCCAGGAACTCCCTCCTCTTCAAATCCATGATCGGCTGAGGGATGTAAGCCGCACGGAAGGCAGTGCGGAAATCTGCCCAAGTGAAGACATGGTTGGCCGGGAACAATGCCACATGGCTTCCCACCAACAGCCAGCCGCACCAACCAGGAGGTAGGTGGCGAAGTTGACTTGCTCGGCCACTGGGACATGCAGCGCGGAGAACTTGCGCTCCAAGGCGCGAAGCCAATCATCAGCTTCCAGTGGCTCCTTAGCATCAGCAAAGGTGGGTGGCTGCGAGCGCAGGAACTCAGTGAGAGTGTTGCAGCCATTCCTCTGTGCATTCTGCTGCACCAACTGCTCAAGCAACGCTCATTGCGCCCCGGTTCTCCTCAATGGCCATCAAGACCTGAGCCATCGAGGGGGTGGCGGCGGTTCCTCATCATTGTGGTTACCACGGCCTCCTCGAGCCATTCTGGAGAATTTACAATGACACAGTTAGTATCTTCCTCCGAATGGTTGAAACAATAGCATTAGCGTCTACTCAAGTACACAGACTAGGGACGATAATACATTGTGTAACAACTAACAAGGGACCAACAAGATAGAACTTGGGTCAAAGATCAGCATCATGTACTACTAGCGTGGGATTCAAATAGTTAAGAAACCACGTGATTCAACACACTCTAGTTGGCACAATCCGGGACCTTCTGTTCAAGTCCTTGGGTTAAAACCCAATGAGGAATAAGTGATCAGACTCGGTAGAAACATCTGAGTTGATTTCGGATTGCAACGCAGCGGGAGCAACCGGACACATAACACTAAAGGTAGAACCCAACCCCTTTTCTTTAGGATCACGAGGAGTAAAACCTTTAACTCAAATCGAGGTAAGATTGCTCCGAGATTAGAGGGTAACCAGATAAGGAGTAAAAAGAATCCTAAGATGGTTTTCACAACTCATTTTTAGGTTAAAAATATTTTCACAAACACTAGACTCAACGTCGACCAGTAGAAGGGTTTCCTACAGGCAGTACTGCTCTGATACCAACTTGTGGCGCCCCGACCCGACTGCTATACAGTGATGTTGTGTGTCACCGGTTAAGCGATACAACCGGAGGTTACGGGTTTACCAATCCCCGGCCAAAACCTTTGGCAGGCGTTGCTCGGAATTGATCATCGGCAACGCAACACCCCGATTGATGCCTTAACACAGGCACAACTATCAATGCATAATAGAGAGATCAAGACTTGTGGAACAACTGGCACATCACAGACTCTACGACACAAAGCATTATAGTTCAACTCTTATAAAAGAAAAGATAGCAAATTACAACCAGAGGTCACAGACCCAACATTACAACATGCGGAAGCAAATTAAGTTGTTCTAAACAACAAGATCCAAATATGGCCTAAGAGGCCTACAGATAAACATCCAGCGCCAGCTGTTCCGGGATGTCCCAAGCTGCCACCTGGGAACCCCAGACTACTCGTCGACGTCCACAAAGAACCCACCTTCGAGGTCGGTGAAGTCCTCCTCTGAAACAAAACAAACGACGTTGAGTTCGACGAACTCGCAAGATTAAATATAGAGCTTTAGCTCGATGAGGCCTTCAAAGTTTTATGACTGTTTTGCATAAAGCTGATTTTATTTATAGAAAACATAACTCATGGCATCGACTAATCAGAATATTTTCAAAAGGGGGTAAGAAGTAACTCTTCTCTTTGATCACTTCTCAATATCAACCACCATCATCACTGTACCTGTTCTACAAAGGCACCTCCCCGAATCACCCTCGAGGAAGCTAACCTTGCATTCTTGAGTAGTACCTTTAGTACTCAGGTTTTAATCATTCCGTTCAAGTTATTCTATGATCTCTGAATCCGTCACCAAGTCGTCCATAACCGCGGACACGGCTTTTCGAAAAGATTTATCCCTGCAGGGGTGTACAATGTGAAAGTCGCCGGGCTCCCGAGGGCCCTCCCAGCTTCTTATCCATGCGTACCATCTGGCTCATTGCCTGTACATTAGCTCTCTTCCGGGGAAAACCGGCTGAGTGGGAGCGGTTACAACCTTTACCTCGCTTGAGACTAACCAAGGATCATCAGTGAGGACGGGACAGGTTTAGTGCCTCCAACACCCTGCCCCGTGGCCACCATTTTCCTAAACACCACAATCCTCATCTCAGTCTTGGCCGCCATCTCAACACACGCGCAAATGGAAAGCCAAACTAGAGGACCCTCGGTTAGTCCGCCACAAGTTAGTCGGTCGACGAGGTTCCATATGCCCACGCATGGTTGCAAGCTCATCTTGGCTCGTAGGCGAGAACTCGCATCTAGGCGGCGAGAACGAGACAAAGCACCACAACCACAGTGACCTCTCATCCCCACCTTTAAGCATTTTATTACCTGTCACCACAATTCTCCACCATCATCCGGACATTTCAACATCTGTTTACATCATGAAATATCCATCGGACGGCTAAGCAGTTAACTAAGCATGGCTAAGCAACAACATAGCATAGTTAAGTATCTCAGGCCAACAATACAAACCTATGGATAATAGGAGGGAAACAAGTAATGGCATCGGAAACTTAATGCAACTATAGGATACTCTAATCCAATTCAAATTGACATTTGGAACCGCATGCAATATTATAGTGGAGAAAATATTTGCGAAAATATAGGATAAGACATGCTCAGAGGGGGATTACGCTTGCCTTGTTCAACGTGCTGGTAGTACGGATCGTCGGGGTATTGCGGTGTAACCCCGGCTGCTTGATCTATCGAAGCATAACAACGGAAGAACAATCAATCACCACACAACCTTTAACAGATGCAATGCGCAAACACATGATGACATGACAATTTAAATCCTCGGGATGGGGATGATTCAATCTATTCAACTTAAACGGAGTTCGGATGCGCAAGGGGGCACATCTCGAATACACCGTGGAGTTTAGTAATGTAACATATTTACTTGTTGATTAAGGTAGTTGAAACCCTAGGATTTAACTTGTAGATGAAATGACATGATCAGGTGCAGATGCAATGTTTAGGTGATTAACACATTCTTGTAATCAAATTAAAAAGGAACTGAAAGTAATTGTAGTACAGCTGAAAAAGGCTAATCGGATTATCCGATGAGGTTGGAATCGGATTATCCGATCCATCGGGCTCGAAAATACGGCTAAGGACCTTAAGTGGAACAGTGTTCTGGAGCACTGATTATTTTCGGAATATCCGGTTGTGTATGCCTCGGATTATCTGATTGTGCAGATGGCCTGAAATTTGGCTAAGGACGAAAATGAACTCGCACTGGATTGACTCAGAAAATCTGAATTTTGTATTTCCAGATTATCCGATGCGTTACCGCGACTGGTACCTCGGCGACGCGCGCGCACGGGGAGTTGACCAGCGGCAACGGCGATGACGGCGCCGCCGATTTAGGGCTCGCTGGAGCTGAACGTCGACACAAACCTACTCTACTCGTCGAGGGCTACTCGGGGGTGCGCTTGGTTTCACTGGGAACCCACCGGAACATCGCCGGCGTCGAGCACAGCGGCGACCCGAGGCAAAACGTACGGCGGCGACGATGCACGGCGAGAGGGAGAGGATGGGGGTGTCCGTTTGGACCGCAAGCTCACCCTGAGCTCGTAGGAGAAGACGGCGAGGTCGGAGGAGGCTTGTCGGCGACGGAATCGTCCGCGGCGGCGCTCGGACGGCAGCGGCGGAGTAGCGGACGGAGAGCTCGATTCCCAGCGCCCCGGCTCGATTCCTTCGGCGTGGACGGAGAAGACGGCGCGGCGGACCTGCCTGCGGTCTTGGATTTGCTCGGGAACTACTCAGTCGACGGCGACGAGATCGGAGGCCATGGCGGCCATGGCTCGCTCGTGGGGAGAGAAATGGGAAACGAGGGAGCAGGTGAGCGGGGGAATCGGGTAGGAGGAGCAGGTGTGGCCTCGTGGGGCTTGGTCTCCTCGTAGGTGAGGGCAGAGGAGAGGGGGGGGGGGGGGGGGGGGGGGCGGCGTGGCATCGCGCGGCACGGCGCCAGTGCGGCCTGCTACAGGAGGAAGATGACCGTTTTACAGAAAGCCCCCTGGCATATTTGTTTCCAACACAAACAAGTCCTTTTCAGTTTTAATTTTAAAAACCTGTGACTTTAGTCATTTAATTGAGGCACTTAAACATCTTCAAAAATTATGACAAAATTTGGGGAGGCTCCCCTTAGCCTGTAGAAGCTCCACAAATTTTGGTGTCTCAAACTAAAAATGTTTTGTACCACTTTGGTTTAGGGAGGTATATCTAGAGATTTTTGGTGATTTGAAAATTTGAATAATACCCTAGTGATTTTTAGAGCAAGTGCAAAATATTCTTTTGAACTCTTGGAACTTCCTTGACAAATATAAGATTCAAATAGTTTTCACTTGCCACAAACCTTCTCAGGACAAACCTCCTCTTAGCAATTTAAAGAGGATGCCATGATGCATGAAGGTATGCAAAAGTGAAAATTTGGTTCATATTTTACAATACCAAAAGTGGGCTGTTACAAGACATCCTCGAGTTGCATCTCACTCTCGAATTGTGTCTCACCAAGGCCGTTTGGGTCTTGTGTCTCGGCGTCTTCGGGTTTGATGAAGGTTGTGCCATTGTAGATAATGTCATCCATGACAATATCGCCATTGGCGACCTCATCGAAGAAGGCCGGGTTGGACGGCGTCACGGGCGGCATCTCCTCAAAATCAAGCACCCGAGGGTCGAGAAAGGTGCCCGCTTGCAACATCGACCGGCTCTTCGGCTTGCCGCGCTCTGTGGCGGCCGGCGTGACGTTGAGGTCGAGGGGGGGGGGGGGGGGGGGGGGGCGCGGCCGGCGAGGCCGTAGACATAACGGGGGACGCTGACCGCGGCAGCTTCCCTTTGGTGGAAGAGGACGAACTCGCCGCGGAGGCCACGCCAGCAGGGTCAGCGGAGGGAATGAGGCCGCCGAGGATAAGCACCGCTCGGGCCGCGGCCTGAGTGGCTATGAGGTCGGCCGCAGCGCGGGCCTGGATGGCGGCCATCCGCTCCTTCTCCTCGGCCGCCAAGGCGGCGGCCTTGGCCGCGGCGTCCTTCGCCCGCTTCTTCTCCCTCCGCCCTGCCCTCTTCTCGGACGCCGGCAACCGCTCCTTCTTCACCGTCAACAGGGCGGCGCCGGTTGCGGCCGTGGCCTCCGAGAGTCCGTCCTCCATTGTGGGCGGCAGCAAGGGCGGCGGCGGTAGCTAGGGCGGCGGCGGAGGGTGGGAGAGGGTTTGTGTGGCAAGGAGAGAATCTGTGGCTAGTGTTTGGGCCCGGCGCGGACAAGGGAGGACAAGGGCAGACCGAGAGTGTGTCCGTTTTTCCCCCAAACCTAGACCAAACTTGGGCCAGGTTTGGGGCCAAAAACCTGTCCGCGCGGATAATTGTCCATTTGCGCCGGCCCGTTGGAGCCCCTCCATTGTCCGTCAGGACAGTTTCGGACACCGGCTGTCCATATACGGAGTCCGTTGGAGGTGCCCTCAAACCTATCCAAACGGACAAAATCAGTCCGCTTTTGGTGTCCGTTTGCGGGGCACCGTGTCGGAGGTTTAACCAACCGAGCCGGCTCGAGTTTCAACTTCCAAGCCTAGCCGCGCCCCAGCGCCTCCCGCATCCCGCCGTCCCGTTTCGCCCACGCGGCGGAACGCCCATCAGACATGCGCCTCGTTCGCCGTCCGTTAGAAAGTTCTCAGTTCCCTCGCCCCGCCCTCCTCTCCAGTCTCGAGCAGCGCCGTGAGCCCGGCGGCAGGATGGCGTGCGCGGCCCCATCCAGCCCCCTCCCCGTGACCACCATCTCCGCTCGCCGCCGCAGCACGACTGCTGCCGTGCCCGCCTATCACTACCCCACAGCGTCGCGGCTCTCGAGGCGTTCGTGGCCCCCCTCTCGAAACGCGCCCCGCGCTCGGCTGCGGGCCGAGGCCTCCAAGGCCGACCCGGTCGAGGAGAGTCTCCCCGCCGCGCCGGCGCCGCCCGTCCCGTCGGAGCCCCTGCCCCGAGCACATACCAGGTCTGCTCCAATTGCTTAGTTTATTTTACTTGCAAATTCTGAGTTCTGGTTGCTTCGTTCTGTTTCTTTCTGAATAAATGGTGTCGTCGATTTTCTTTTGCTCGTTCGCGTGCAGCACATGGAACTGGAAGGGCTACAACATTCGATATCAGTACGCCGGAACCTCTGGCCCTGCATTGGTTCTGATTCATGGTTTCGGGGCCAACAGGTGAGCATCAGTCACACACATTCTTGTCTACAAATTACTGTTTGCAGGCAAGAAAACCTCTGCATTGATCATGGGGCGTTCTTTAACCTTTCGACCATAAATACGTTTTCTTAACTGCTGTTACACTTTGGTACCAAGTCCTCATGTAGTTGTATATTCATAGTACAACAATTTAACTGTTTGATCATAAGCGATATTAGTACTTTTGTTAGGATCCTTATGTTTTCTCTCCCCTTTAAGCTGACTTCCCTTTCCTCATGAACTACATACTTGTTTCTCTTCTTTTTCCTCAGCGACCATTGGCGGAAAAACATTCCTGTTCTTGCCATGGCAAATAGAGTATATGCAATTGATCTAATTGGCTATGGCTATTCTGATAAGCCTAATCCACGTGAGTTTGAAGAGAGCTTTTATACTTTTGAGACTTGGGGAGAACAGTTGAATACGTTTTGTGCTGAAGTCGTCAAAAGTGATGCTTTCTTCATATGCAATTCAATCGGAGGTATGTCCGATGCTTAACCACAGCAATCCTATGCGCTTAAAAATGTTGGTTAGTTGTACAATCTGTGATAGTCACTCTGCCACTCTTCAGAGCACTTTCTACTGAATTGCCCTTGGTTATTTCAGCAAACATGTTTCATGCATTGGACAACAGATAGGCCAAGATGCTGACTGCCGTAGCTTAGGACATACAACTTAGAATTGTTTATCTTTTTATTATTACCATTATGATAAAATGAGTGATGTTGTTTAAAGTAACATTGATCACCAATCTTACAATTTATATTTTTATAAATGTCAATGGAGACAATTTCTTATAGTAAAAACACCTTTATGAATCCTTGTAGTTGTTTCAAATTATGCAGGGCTCGTTGGTCTGCAGGCCGCTGTTATGGAACCTCAAACTTGTAAGGGTATTGTTTTATTGGATATTTCACTTAGGATGCTTCATATTAGCAAGCAGCCATGGTATGGAAAGCCTTTCATCAGATCATTTCAAAATCTCCTAAGGTAAATCACATTTCAATTTTGTCATGATTTTGGTACTCACAAGTTGTGTCTTATAGTACCTTTTCTGGTTGTCAGGAACACTGTTGTTGGAAAGCTCTTCTTTAATGCTGTTGCAACACCAGAATCCGTGAAAAATATTCTTTCTCAGGTGATTATTGTGACCGACCATATTTAAAAAGGATTCTACAAATTACGTAAACATAATATGTGGCATATCAAAAAATCTGTACATGTAATCTTCAGACCGGGAACCTCTTGACTTGAGTAAAAGACAAAGATATGCATTGCTCCAATCAAATCATACGCGGAGAAAAATCCTTGCCACAAACATTACTAATATATGTATATATATTTTTGAAACGAGGCAAAAGACTTGCCATTTTCAGTAAATAAGAAACTTGCCATTTTCATTAAATAGGAAAGAAGTTTCAGAAGTGTGTTACAACCCTAGCCTTGACCAAGAGGTCAAGACCCAAACGAATAAAGCCTACTCTCGCGGCATAATATTACACAATGCCTTTGCCACCGCGAGGCACCACAAATTTGTCTCATCCTTGATCTTCTCAAAGAGCATGTGGCGGTGATAGACTTGTTCCAAAAAACACGAGCATTCCTCTCTTGCCACACCTCCCAAGAGACTAGCATCACTAGGGATGCCCACGCCTTTCTCGAGCCTCCCCTTTTATGGATCACCTCATGCCACCTTTCCGAAATGGTACCAATGCCTTGCCAATCGCTCGGGACGAGGTCGTGGAGTCCTAGCCAATTCTTCAAGGAGCTACGAATTGTCATTGTGAACCGGCATTTAAAAAGAAGGTGCGCCGCCGAGTTTCTTGGACTTGGTTGCAAAGCTGACAAAGATTACAATTTGGCCATCCCCTTCTCGTCTATCCGCCATCCACACTCGATTTTGGAGGACCAACCAAGCAAAAAAATTGCACTTGGGAGGAACCCACGGCTTCCAAATTAAGGCCAACATCGTTGAGTCGGTGTGACCCAAAAATTGCATTATATATGCCGAGGCCGCCGAGTAGGTCTCATTCTTCGTGAACTTCCAAGAGACCTTGTCCGGGGGTCGGCGCTAAGTTGGACACCGATGTGCATCTCCCAAACCTTGAAAAGTTGTGGAATATGTTGAAGGGGGAGTCCCTCTTGAGTATTGGATCGAGAGACCCAAAAATCATTTTCGAAAGCTCTCTGAATCGTGCATTTTCTCTTCTTGGAGATGTCATATATTAAGGGGGCCACATCCTTCGGTGTCAAGCCATGAAGGCAAGATGTCTCCCAAAAGAGCGCTCTCTCGCTGTTTCCAATGGTCACTTTAGTAGCTGCCGCAAAAAGGTCATGGCCATTTGTTGTGCAAGGATTGCCAAGGCCGAACCATGGTTTTGGGTCATCGGCCCACTCATATCGGAATCAAACTTTTTGAGGTTGAGGATACCAAGGCCTTCACAAGATTTCGGCTTGCACACCTTCTCCCAGTTGACTTCTCACTAGCCACCCAAAGATAAGCTCGCCAAATACTATCAATCTTTAGAAGGGCCTCCAAAGGCACATCAAGCACGGTGATGAAGTAGATGACAACACTAGTGAGCACCGTCTTCACAAGGGTCGAACGACTGGCCATGGTGACATGTCTCCCCTCCCATGGAATGAGGAATGAGCTTGCTGGCCACTTTATCCTCCAAGGGATGAAAATGTTTTCTCTTGAGCTTCGTCACCGACAAGGGGAGGCCAAGAACTTCATAGGAAAGTTCGTACGGTTGGCCGGGAAAGGTTGGAGGATACATCGAGGTCAATCCCATCGCACCTAAAAGGGGCCACTTGTCTTTCAGCATAATTCGTGACAAGCCCGGTCACCATTCCAAAATGATCCAATGTGATGGCCAAGAAGGCAATATCTTTTTTTTTGGGTCACAAAAATTGCCGCATCAACGGCATAGAGGGAGGTGCGGATTGTTGGAGCCCTTCCCCGGAGTATGAAGGCATCCTTGGTCGGTGGCTTTGCGGAGGATATGGTGCAAGGGATCACGGGCCAAGACAAAGAGAAGCGGCAAGAGAGGATCGCATTGTCTAAGGCCCCTTCCATGCTTTATGGGCACTCCGGCGATGCCATTGAGGAGCACCCTCGAAGTTGAGGTGGATAGGAGCGCCGAAACCCAATCACGAAATTTGCTAGGGAAACCCATGTGTTGGAGCAAGTCCGTCAAATAGTCCCACCGCACTGACTCGAAGGCTTTTTAATATCAAGCTTGAAGAGGAGCATGGGAGTCCTCGCCTTGTGAAGTTTTCTTGCCAAGTTTTTTACGTAGAGGAAGTTATCATGGATGCTTCTTATCTTGATGAAGGCACTTTGCGCATTGGAGACAAGCTTGGTCATGTGAGGGGCAAGGCGAGTAACCATCATCTTCGAAATGAGCTTCGTGATAGCGTGGATGTGGCTAATAGGCCTAAAATCGGACACATCCTTGGCCTCATCTTTCTCTGGAATGAGAGCGATATTGGCGGTGTTGAGCCATTGAAGGTGATTGACATGGAGGGCGGAGAATTGGTTTGTCATGGCCATGATATCCGGCTTCACAATGTTCCAAGGCGACTTAAAGAAGGCCCCATGAAACCATCCGGGCCGGGAGCATTGTTCACAAGCGGTATTATCCACCACGGCCTTCACCTCCTCCTTTGAGAAAGGCATATCAAGCCCACCAAGATCACAAAGGGGCACCAGAATGTTGGACCAATTAAAACTGTGCGCAGAGAACCTTTCTTGATAATTGATTTGAAGTGTTCGTGGATGATGTTCTTCTTTTCATCGTGTGTTGTAACCCAACCATTATTGTGTCTCAAACGGTGAATAAAGTTCCTTCTCCTTCTAGCATTGACGCGGAGGTGGAAATATCTAGTATTAGTGTCACCATCTTTTAGATTTGTGATCCGAGAAGCTTGTCTCTTTCTAGCTTTTCAAGGACCCTTCTCTTTAGTCTTGATCGGATCTCCCTCTCCTCGATGCTAAGGGTTCTCGATTCTTGCGAAATGTCGAGACGAAGGATTACTTCCAACGCCATGTGGAGCTCCACTTTGACCTTAGAGAAGAGGGATTTGATCCACTTTCGCAACATTTGGCCAATTCTTTTAAGCTTATGGAACAGGAGTTGACATGGTTCCAAGTGGGTATAGTTTTCATTCCACACTTCCTTGACGGTATCACTGAACCCGGCATCTTAATCCAAAAATTCTCAAAGCGGAAGGTTCTTGGCCTCATCGGCCCTTTGGCATTTGCAAGGAGGAGAGGGCAATGATCGGAGAGCGGCGAGGATAGGGCATGTAAAATGTGGTCCGAGAAGGCAATGCCCTATTTTTCATTGCAAATCTTTTGGTCTTGCTGTTCGTTGCTCCAAATATGTTTGCGATTTTGGAGTGGAATTTTCTTGAGCTCACAAGTGTTGAGGGCATATCGGAAATGCACAATCCGGTTTCTATTGACATTTCCACGGTTCTTGTTGTTTGCCTTACATATTTGGTTGAAATCTCCCGTAACTAGCCATTTTGTTCCCATCGCCGGCTTAGACGTCACAAGCTCGTCAAAGAAGGGATCCTGACCTTGAGGTTTCTGCGGATGGGGCCATTGACCACAGTGAGCTTGTAGGAGATTTCTGCTCCAATGATGGCAACATCAGCCGAAAGAGAGAAGGTGCGTATGTCGGCGTTTGTGATTTGCACCACATTTTCGTCCGAGAGCAAAAGGATACCACCTCTGGTACCATCGGCCGGTTTCTGGGCAAATTTGGCGTAGCCTGAAGCCACCAAGGTGAGAAGCAGTATAGGAATTTGACCTCAAAGCTACGATAAGCGTAAGAACTAAAGAAGTACTATTGGAGTCATTCCATGGATAAGTGCAACATTTCAACTAAGGGGCACTATGCACCCCCCTAACTTACGAGTGCACACATGTTGCACATGCTGAAGGTCCCAACCTCCTACAGACGGGCTGCAATCTTACTGTGTAGCAACATTGGTAAAGTAGAAGTCTGGAAGAGCTATCATTCCTTGCGGCGATGATATGTTTGCATAAATACATGTACCTTCTCAGATGTAATACCAGGAAAAGACACTGAACAGTTCCATCAGTTACAGACTAAGGAGTCAGTAAGTCAGGAACTCAGGATATAGATCCCTGTCCGTACGAAGAGTGCAAAGTGTATTTTGTTCCAGGCTTCCAGCAATATATATGATTGCCCCATAACCCCATGGAAATGGTAGTGTAGCTTATTTATTGATTGATTTATTAATTTTTGTCTTATGTTAGAACTTAGAAGTTGGTACAAGATAACCTTTATCACCTAATGTTTGTCATTCAGTGTAGAAGAGTGTGATAGGCTGACGGGGCATTAAATTAAATTTGATAAGCGAATAAATTTACACATGCATGTCATAGAAAGTATGTGAGTTATATGCCTTATGTTCCAATAAACAATTTCATTTGGCATGCTCTTAGATTTTTTTTTTCAGAACTTGCAATAAAAACACATGCAAAGGCAGGAGCTTTGTATCATATATTTTTTCAGTGAAGTATGGAGATGCTTGAGTTTAATTGTCTCTGAAGTAGAAAATTTGATTTTATTTTCCACTTATTTGAATATTAGTTTGATATGGTCACGTTATATCATTGTATGTGAACTTATGCTCCTGTGTTTATGCCTTTTCTAATTCTGATGAAATTCCAGTGCTACCATGACCCATCCGCTGTCACAGATGAGTTGGTTCAGTTTATTCTGCAGCCAGGGCTTGATCCTGGGGCAGTGGATGTATTCCTTGAGTTCATCTGCTACTCTGGAGGTCCACTACCTGAAGATCTACTTCCCATGGTGAAGGTTAGGATTATTTTAGTTTTTTGATTGGTCTTTTCTTTTTTTATTTTCTTAGTTATGTGTAAGACTTTGATTTGTATTGTGCAGTGTCCAGTTTTGGTTGCTTGGGGAGAGAAGGATCCATGGGAGCCTGTGGAGCTTGGAAGAGCCTATGGATCTTTTGATGCCGTTGAAGATTTTGTCGTCTTACCAAATGTTGGACACTGCCCACAGGTCCTCTACCAGACAGCTGGATTTAGTTGAATATTTTGTATTCTACCTAGCATTTTTAGCAACAATCTATATGTATCAGGCAACATCTGCCTCACTTTGTATTTTTCCTTGCAGGATGAAGCACCTGAGCTTGTTAATCCACTTGTCGAATCATTTGTTAAGCTCCATAGTTAGCACATGGTTGGATTATTTTCTCAGTTTATTGAAGACCTTGGTCACCTGGAGCCAATAGTTGCTGGAAGATGGGAATGTCTATTTTATTGCAGGGTAACAAACGTGCCGTTCTTTTATACGCCATGGTAAGTAGCTTCACCATGAATACTTCATGTCATAGTCGATAATATAGTATTGCTTATTTTCTAGGTAATAAATTTGCTATTTCTCCCTGCAGTAGTTCCATTTGAGTACTGTTGGCAAACACATTCAACACATTATAGTTTAGGTATGAGACTTAAGGAATTATCTGATTTTATTTCCGTAGTAGAACCTGTGTTCTCAGAACAGAGGTTAACCTTGTTGTGCAGAACACAGGGGTTGATGTCAGCAGGACATGTTTTTTAATCTGGTGGAACTGTTGGAGGTATAATGGAAGTGAACGCAAGTTCATATGCATATGATTTTCGTCCTAAAACTCTTGTATTTCCGTTATTGAAAAGTAATGGAAAGGGGGGAAGAGCCCGTTTGGCATATGATTTTCGTCCTTGTCCCAGTATGGTCTTTCTTACGGTAGAATCTCTACAACTTGTAGGGAGATTTGAGGTTTTCTCCAGTGGGCTAACTCGCCGT
The DNA here is from genome assembly GCA_947311845.1 of Poa pratensis. Taxonomy (NCBI): domain Eukaryota; kingdom Viridiplantae; phylum Streptophyta; class Magnoliopsida; order Poales; family Poaceae; genus Poa; species Poa pratensis. Next base: position 29,821,613 of record CAMZMU010000128.1, read on the forward strand.
GCGTGGCTTCATTAATTTAAAGCCAGGCTCATCTTGAGCCTTACGTCTAAAAGAACAGAAGTTTAAGGCTTTACCAATTTGTGTCATACAGTAATGATGTAAAACCATACATTATCGGTGACCTGCTCCAGTGTTTGTGATTCCACATACGACCACCCTCATTTGAGAATTTTTCAGATTGCAGAGTGAAAACTAAAAAATAAACCCCCTACGAATCCGAACGCTTGTACGGCCCCATTGGAGGAGGCCGGGTCTTGCAATGCCACTCGCACAGCAGACCCTCACACGGTCGCGCACCACCACATCATCACCGAACCTGCCCTGTCTCTCCATTCTCCCTGCTGGTTTGGTCAGCTACCAGGGATTATGCTGCCCTATTTTGGTCCAAATTTGGTGTCCTGGAGAGCGCAGAAGCAGCCTCCAGTCAGTTGTTCAAGCACGGAAGCTGAGTGTAAATCTATGGCTAACGCCACTGCTGAGATCACTTGTTTGCAGTTTGTTCTACAGGAACTTAGAGTGACACTGTCTCAACCCCCAACAGTGTGTCATAATATGGGAGCAACGTTTCTTGTAGCCAACCCGATGTTTTACGCACATACAAAACACATCGAGATTGACATTCACTTCGTCCGAGAGAAGGTAGGGCGCTGCAGGTTCAGTTGATAATGTCGTATTTTTTGACAAATCTGGCCCTTTTAAGCAACTAAACACATGTATGGCCTCTCATCAAAACTATTTTCAATTCTGGGCTCTTGAGGTCAGCGCCAAAGAGAATGGAGCCGACCTTGTTCAGTTCAGCGTCATCCAGAAAGTCTCATAGTTTTCTTAAGGACTCAAAAAAATTAAACAGGGTCGGCGCCAAAGAGGATGGAGCCGACATATACAAGGTCGGCTCCATCTTTCTGTAGCCGACCTCAGGGGTCAGATTTGAAAATAGTTTTGCAGAGAGGCCAGAATTGAGATTAGTTTCGCTCAGAAGCCAAAAAATACAATAATGTCTCGTGATCAGATCGCCAGTATCTTCACGAAGTTTTTTGGGAAAGGAAGTGTTTGAACGATTAAGACAAATGCTGAATCTTGTACTATGCAGGAGTTTGGACCGCGGGGGGCTGTTAAACAACTCGACAATCTGATCGAGATGGTTATGATCCAAACCAATAGACCTAACTGTAGTAGTTGGGATATTGAGGATGCTTAGCCTGTTGTATATTACTCCGTATTAAGAATCCTAACCAATGTATCTACGTGATGTAGCAACCTGTACCTTAATCTCTATAAATAGCAAAGCCTATGCCGATGCATTGACACGGCAAAACAAACCAGTATTCTCTCCATCGTTTTTACAAGTAGGCAGTAAGAAAAAGACATCTGGTCGGCTCTGATCTTTGCTATTCCCACCTTATTTTCCACCATCCTTATTTTCCACCACGTGCAATGCCCACGCTGTCACCCTGCAGAGCACGGCGTTTAGTCAGCTCACAACTGCGACGGCTTAGCTGCCTCTGGGCGAAATTTCTTGGGTCTACAGAGTAGAGAAAGCCGCCGTATCAGCTAAGCTAGCAAGATTCGCTGACGTTTTAGGGGCAATTTTTCTTTGAAAGAGGACAAATGTGTTAAAGTCATCAGGAACTAGTAGACTAGTCGTATATATTTTGAGAGAAAAATAGACTGCAAGTGTTGACCGCAAGACTACGTTTAATGCTGCGTGGCATGTCATTCTCGCCGAACTTTCAGCGCGGCTGCCGGTGCGCCTTGGTCCAGCGAAAACTGTACTGCTCGAGTGCTTGCCTGCTTGGTCATAAACCAAGTAGTAGTACAGTACCTTTTGTGAACCAGTACTAGCTAGAACCTCATTCGCTTTCTCCTCATGGCAACAAGGCAAGTGTGGCAAGAAACTATGCAGTCTCTGCTAGCCCTTGTTCTGCTCCTGTTCTTGAGCTTGGGCGGAGAGGTGGCCTCGTCGGCGGAAGACGGCCAGTTCAACTACCAAGGCTTCGCCACGGCGAACCTGGCACTTGACGGCCTCGCCACCGTCACGCCAAACGGCCTCCTTGCGCTCACTTGCGCGACAAAGTCCCAGACAACAGGACACACCTTCCACCCCACACCACTCCGCTTCCTCAGGAACTCCACGGCAACAACAACAAACACCTCTGTCGCGGTGCGGTCCTTCTCCACGTCCTTCGTATTTGCCATTGTGTCCACATACCAAAACTTGAGTGCCTATGGCCTCGCTTTCGTGGTCGCTCCCACCATAAACCTCTCTAGGGCGGACTCCGGGATGTACCTGGGACTCCTCAACGCGACAAACAGCACCACAAGTGACCACATCTTCGCGATTGAGCTCGACACCATCATGGACTCTGACGTCCACGACATCAACAGCAACCATGTGGGCATCGATGTCAACAGCCTCGTGTCGCAGCAGGCCAAGTCTGCCGGCTACTATGCTGACGACGGCGTCTTCCAAAACCTCAATCTGAACAGCCGCAAGCCGATGCAGGTGTGGGTGGACTATGACAGCCAGACAAGACAGCTCAATGTGACATTAGCTCCCGTGCAAGTGCCGAAGCCCAGTAATCCTCTCCTCTCTGAAGAGATTGATCTTTCCACTATCATGGCAGACACGATGTACGTTGGCTTCTCGGCATCGTCGGGTATCGTGGTAAACACATACCACTACATACTCGGCTGGAGCTTTAGCTTCGACGGACCTGCGCCGCTGCTTGACTTCTCCATGCTTCCCACCCTGCCAGGTATCGGCCCGAAACCTCGGTCCAAGATCTTGGATGCCAGTCTACCACTAGCAACTGCATTGCTCATTGCTGCAGTACTAGCTGCCGTCTTTTTCTTCTTGTGGCGTTGGCGCCGCTTCGCGGAGGTTTATGAGGATTGGGAGAACGAGTTCGGTCCACACCGATTCGCCTACAAGGATCTGTTTCATGCAACCGATGGGTTCAATGATAGGAATTTACTTGGCGTCGGAGGCTTTGGGAGAGTGTACAAAGGGGTGCTTCATGTATCAAACTTGGAGATCGCGGTGAAGAGAGTATCACATGATTCAAGGCAGGGAGTAAGGGAATTCATCGCCGAGGTGGTGAGCATTGGTCGTCTCCGACACCGAAATCTTACACAATTGCTAGGCTATTGCCGGCGCAAGGGTGAACTTCTCTTGGTTTATGAATTGATGCCAAATGGTAGTCTTGACAAGTACCTACACAACAGAAGTGGCACCGTTCTATTTTGGCCCCATAGGTATTGGATCATCAAAGGTATTGCTTCAAGCTTGTTGTATCTACATGAGGGGTGGGAGCAGGTAGTCATCCACCGCGATATTAAGGCAAGCAATGTGCTCTTGGACAGCCAGATGAATGGATGCTTGGGTGATTTTGGCCTAGCAAGATTATACGACCATGGAAGCGATGCTCAAACAACACATGTGGTTGGCACCATGGGATATCTCGCTCCGGAACTGATCCGCACAGGAAAGGCAACACCGTTGACCGATGTATTTGCATTTGGCGTTTTTCTCCTAGAAGTCACATGTGGTCGGAGACCAATCGGCTACGATGAGAAGAACGACCAACTAGTTTTGGTTGACTGGGTGCTTGAGCACCAGCGCAATGGCTCAATTCTTGACGCCATGGATCCACGCCTCATGGGAAAATTCAACATGGAGGAGGCCACTCTCGTGCTCAAAATGGGCTTGCTGTGCTCCCACCCATTGCCCCATTCAAGACCTAGTATGCGTAAAGTGCTGCAGTACCTAGACAATGGCAAGTTGGCTCCTGACGTGTCTCCAAACTGCGTGAGCTACAACACAGTTCTGATGCAGAATGAAGCGTTTGATTCGTACAATATGTCATACCCCCAGTCTGAGATGAGCATTTGCGCTCTATCCGGTGAATCTTCGGTGACGGTTCTGCAAGACGGGAGATGAGGTGTACTATCTGGTGTAATCAAATTATATTTTGTATTCTCCTCTCCTCGCTTTATTAAGCACTAGAATGAACTTATGATCGCAGTTTGTCTGTGTTTGATGTGGTCGAGTTGGCTGGAGGAGCGTACTGTGAGCATCTGCATGCTGCTACACCTAGAATACCCATAAAAAAGTATTTTGGCAACAAAAAAAGTTGTCCATAAGTAACCTAAAACGAAATGAGCACCCATAGTTTAAGCTAATTATAAAGAAAACATGTTCTGTGGGTGCAAACTGGTACACCTAGTTGCAACTGTGACGAACTGGTACAAAAACTTGCAACCGAGGTGCACACTGGCAAAAAGTTGTTTTTGGAGCTGACATGCGGACATATTACACTTGCATTAACAAAACTTCCATATTTTTCTATCGCAGATAGACCTTTCCTCTTCTACAAATTCACCGGTTGTATGGTATCCCCAAGTTAAGATGTTTGAGTCTTTCAGTTATTATTTTGGTTTGTCTTGGGCATTATCAATCTTTAGCACTTACGTCTTTATGGTCATCTCATATCAATGTCTCCCTGAATTTTAGAAACTTTCTTCGCACAAATTTCACAGAATTTACTACTGGGGTTAGTACTCATTAAATAAAATCCACTCGTATACTATAGAAACAAGTTTCATGATCACAATTAAATATCAGTACTAACATATTTATTACTACTTCTATCCATCAATAGAAATTATAAACGATCCAATTAAAATCAGAACAAATAATGACATCAATCTGCCAAAACTGGAGTCCGTAAAAATTAAATTCAAAAAATACTTTTGTAACTCTAAATAGCATGCAAACCTAGGAAGTGGATGAAACTAAGCAGAGTTTTAGTTACCCGAACGTGTCAGATCAATATAACGTTCTGGTGATTTGGTGCAGTTTTTCTAATACAGGCCAAAATTCTGTTTCAGAATAGCAAAACATCAAACTTGCAACTTAAATTTACTACTCCCTCCTGTCCACTTTAAGGGCCCTTTTGTTTGGGCTTATTTTGGCTTCTGGGCTTTGGCTTAAGCCAGAAAAGCACCTAAATAGGTGCTTTTTGGCTTTTGGATTTTGGAAGCCAAAAACAATGATCCAAATCTTTTGGCTTCCAAAAACCAAAAGTCAAAAAGCACCTATTTAGGTGCTTTTCTGGCTTATAAGCCAAAGCCAAAAAGCCAAAATAAGCCCAAACAAAAGGGCCCTAAGTGTCGCAAAAACTGTACTATGGTAGTACAAAATCTGTAGAGACACGACACTCATTCCGGACTGGAGGGAGTATATGATACTCTTGGAAAATTATTTTTACGGTATAGTGGGTTTATAGAATACAATGGGATACTTATTTTTGGTTGAGGATTTGCATTATTTTCATAGGCATGAACAGAAGTGTTCAAGGTTGACCCCCACTTTTTCAATGCACATCTTTTCAATCACTTTTCTTTTTGAAAAAGTTTTGTGCCATTGTCGCATCAAACTGTGTCGACTATTGATCACGTAAGAAGTTTGTGTAAAATGTCAAACTCTGGTACACGCAGTCATGGTTAATTAGCACATTTGCATATAAAAGCAATGTCTTTGTCTTTTAGTTTGTATTACTCCCTAGCTTAGTCTAAAAGTTTGAGAAAGAAGATCCAAGAGAGACCTACGGAGACCGTCTTCAGCGTTCCATAATAGTCCGGCCACAAAATCGAATTAATTATCTTTATCGAGAAACTTAGATTATAAAATAGGAAAGATTTTGAATCATGAGATGAAGAAGAAGCCAAGCACACTTATAAATCCTACCTCTCGTATCACGATGAGATCATGACCATACTCGACGAGTCTAGTCACTGTAGAGTCAAATTTAAGTCAATAATTATGGGAATTTCAGACATATATCCACATGCTTTGATACCAAGGTTATAATAGTAAGATTTAATATACTGTGATTTTTATTACAATTGTGTGATGTTATATGTCTTGCACCCCTCATGGTCAAATTCTAGCTCCGCCCCTGGTCTTACTAGGCTACCATTTCTGGACATCATTTTCTTTTTTGGCTACGGAATTGTGGACACTATCGTACTTTTAGAACACACCAGAGAATTTCAGTTCCAGTCGATAGGTTGGTTGAACGCGACACGAGCCACAAGGCTCCGAGAATTTTCCCTGCCGCAAACGCTGACAAAACGAGCGTCATTCAGATAAAAACTGAGGATTGACTGCATACAGTTCAGAATTTTGAAGAAAACATATAACCAAAGAAGAAAGACGTGTGTTTCACTATTTCTTGCTCGACTACTTGCCGCTGCAGTCTGCTGGCCATCCGGCCAAGTGATACAAGAGCCATGTTTCTGGAGCATCACCACTTGGTCACTCTGCTCCTGGTCCTCGTGGCTTCCGGTTGCTACCTCACGGCCGCCGGCAGCGGCGATGACGGTCGGCACTTCACCTACAACGGCTTGTGGATGCGAACCTGACGCTCGATGGCGGCGCGGCCGTCACACCAAACGGCCTGCTCATGCTGACCTATGGCAGCCTTCAGATGAAAGGCCATGCCTTCCACCCGTCCCCGCTGCCGTTCCGCGACGAGGCGAACGGCACCGGCATCGTGCGGTCCTTCTCGACCACTTTCGTCTTTGCCATCTTCGGGCAGTACGCCAACCTGAGCAGCCACGGACAGGCCTTCTTCGCCACTGCGTCCAGGGAGGTGCTCTCCACTGCGCTTCCGGGCCAGTTCTTGGGCCTCCTCAACGATACCAATGGCAGCAGCAACCCGAGCTCCCGCATCTTTGCTGTGGAGCTCGACACGCTCCTCAACGCCAATTTTAACGACATCAACAGCAACCACGTCGGCGTCGACGTCAATAGCCTGCTTTCACTTGAGTCCGCCGACGCCGGGTACTACGACGACGGCACTGGGAGGATCGAGAACCTAAGCCTGATTAGCCGCAAGGCCATGCAAGTGTGGGTAGACTATGATGGGATGGCTACAGAGATCACCGTGACCATGGCTCCCCTGGGCATGGCCAGGCCCAAGAAACCCCTTCTGCAGGCCAACGTCGACCTCTCGGGTGTGCTGCAGAGCACATCATATGTCGGGTTTTCGTCAGCGACAGGGGTCATGTCCACACGGCACTTTGTTGTTGGCTGGAGCTTCGCCCTGGACGGGCCAGCCCCGGCGCTGGACATCTCGGCGCTGCCGGCCCTGCCACGTGCCTGGCCCAAGCCGCAGTCCAAGGTGCTGGAGATCGTGCTGCCCATAGCGTCGGCGACGCTGGTATTCGTTGTAGGCATCGGAATTTGCATCTTTGTACAGCGGCGTCTCAAGTACTCCGAGCTGCGCGAGGACTGGGAGGACGCGTTCGGCTCACACCGATTCTCTTACAAAGAACTGTTCCATGTGACCAAAGGGTTCAGCGACAAGAACCTGCTTGGGACAGGAGGCTTCCTCCCATCGAGATCGCCGTAAAGAGGGTGTCCCATGAGTCGAGGCAGGGGATGAAGGAGTTTGTCGCGGAGGTTTCAAGCATCGGACGACTGCGGCACCGCAACCTCGTGCCGTTGCTCGGCTACTGCCGGCGCAAAGGTGAACTTCTATTGGTTTATGCTTACATGCCAAATGGGAGCCTTGATAAATACTTGTATGATGGATCATCACCAACACTGCATTGGCATCAAAGATTTCACATAATCAGAGGGGTGGCTGCTGGGTTATTGTATCTTCACGAGGATTGGGAGCAAGTCGTGATCCACCGAGATGTGAAAGCAAGCAATGTTCTTCTAGACAGCGGAATGAATGGGCGGTTAGGAGATTTCGGCCTTGCAAGGTTGTACGATCATGGAGCCAACGCACAAACAACACATGTGGTTGGCACCATGGGCTACCTAGCTCCTGAGCTAGGACACACCGGCAAGGCAACCCCTTCAACCGATGTCTTCGCCTTCGGTGCATTCCTTCTGGAAATCACCTGTGGGCGGAGGCCAATTGAGCAACACCAGCGCAACCACCGCATCGTGCTTGTGGATTGGGTAATCGAGCAATGGCACAACGGCACGATCACTGACGCGGTGGATACGAGAATTCCAAATGGGTTTAGTCCGGACAAGGTCTCACTGGTGCTGAAACTTGCGTTGTTGTGCTCACACCCGTTGCCCACTGCAAGGCCAACCATGCGGCAAGTCATGAAGTACCTCCATGGTGACATGGTCCTCCCGGACTTGGCACCGGCATACCTCAGCTTCGCCATGCTGGAACGAATGTTCAATGGGGAGTTTAACGAGAATATGGGGCATACCCGTCATCAACAAGCATAGGTGCCATTTCTGATCTTTCAGGAGGAAGGTGAGGTCCACGCAGTGAGTAAAAAAGTGTGACCGTGTAATTGCCTAGATGCTCCCATATTCCTATATTGTACTCATTTACTAGGTTTGTATGCTAATTTTTTTTAGAAATTGGATGATTTCATTACCCTGGCATGTGCATCGATATGGTACCATCATCCAGTGTCATTCACTTCTTGAGGTTCTGGTTTGGCTGCTACTTTGTACATTTAGGGTGAAACTTACTACATGTTTTTGACATTTTTGGCGAAGGCCGTGGATAGGCCGTTTCGGAGTTTCAAGCCTCACCTCTTAGTTGGAAGCAACTAATAGCTCCAATATCAGCAGCTGTATCGAGCGCCCGGCTCATCGCAAACACTTCCGCACCAAAAGCATCGGCTACGCCTTCCATTTTCCCAGCGCTCGCCCTTTGTCATCCAGATTCCGCACTATCACACCCCAGCTCGCATAGTTGTTGCCCGGGATAAATGCCGCATCAGAGTTATTCTTCAGCATACCATCGCAAGGAGGCTGCCATTTCTCCGGGTCAGATTTTATTTTCCCAGTTCTGTGACTGAATAGTTCAAGAAATTCATTAGTTTGGCAAATACTTCGTCTCACAATTCCTGAACTATTCATCGGGAGCCCCAGCACACCCCCCCCCCCCAGCTTATTTCTATTGTTCCACCAGTGCCACCAGTTAGAAAGAATTTGGATTCGCTTGCTTTCTGGCAACGTCCAGATCAGCTCCAAGGTTTGTACTGCTGAACTGGCCTTTTCCAGTTTTTATCACGCTGTCGCCACACTTCCTTGACATACTTGCATCGTACAAACAGGTGCACACCGTCTTCTTCAGCCTGGCCACAGAACAAATACTTTGTATCTCAAGTTTAACACCCCTTCTCTGCAGATTGGAACGTAAAGCCAGAGAATTATGTGCGACGCGCCATGTGAACATCTTTATCCTATTCGGGCATGGCAGCGACCAAATCCTCTTCCAGAATCCATTTTCAGAAGCATTCAGATTTCCAGGAACTGAAAAGCTAGGGCCAGCATCATATCCTTCTCTTTGGGCATCAAGCTGAACGTAAAGTTTGTAAGCTTGTCTGATGGAGTGTTGCCCTTTTTCGTCAAAGTTCCACGCTGTAAAATCCTCCATTCCGTCACGCAATGGGATCTGTAGAATCAAATTTGCATCTTCAGCTCAGAACGTGTCAGTCACTAGCTGTTCATCCCATTTTCCATCTATCGAAGCCTCACATCTTAGTTGAAGGCAAATGACCGTTGAATCTACAATATGTATGAAGCTAACTGTGGTGCTTCTTCGTTAACCGTGAGTGTTCTCATTATGCCTTTTACTGTTTTTAATCTTTTGTTTGCCGAACATCACACATGTTTTTTGAAGGGTATGCAATAAGTAATTTGTTACCTTTTGAGACTATGGTGTGTGATTGCGGGGATTAAATTGTCCAATATGTACTAGTGGTGGGTGTTTTTTGGTGTTTTGTCAACGTGTTGATGGATAGGTTTGATTTATTAACTGTATCAGCTTGATATTTTAATTAGATTTTTAGCAGCAGAAAATCTAGTAAATATACATATAATCTATGAACTATGTCTCTTGTAAACAAACAAATTAAAAGTTTCGGCTAACCAATTGTTTTCATCGAGTTGTTACCCTCCCGTGTATATATTTAAGGCTCCAAGACTTTGTTAAAATGTATCACTTCGAACCTAAGACGTGTATACTAACATGACGTGACGCTGATGGTTTACCTAGCTCACTACGATGACAATTTTGTGGGGAGATAAAATTGTCCAAAGGTAAATCTTACAAACGGAGGGAGGATAAGAAAAACGGAACCAAGACAACTAGTCCTTATAAAACGGCTGCATGATTTAAACTTGTATCACTGTCACAACTGTTAGACATGTAATGTGCATATAAGGCCTTTGGCCCCCTGGAATATGAGTTAGTTGCTCACCTCGTAACATGGTATCAGAGTGCAGGCTCTGCTCTGCTCTCTCCCGCTCCCGCACGTAGCAACCGTGCTGCCACCGTCGCCGGCCTGCCGTCATCTCCGACCTGCAGCACAGCCGCCGTTCCGGCCTGCCGCGCTGCCGTCGCTCCGGCCTGCTCCGTCGAGCCGCCGTCGTCCTTGACCGGCCTGCTCCGTCGGGCTGCCGTCGTCCTTCCCCGGCCTGCTGCGTCGTCGGCCGCCACTTCTGCCTCTCCTGTCGCTGCTACGTCCCGGCTCGCCGCTGCCGCCGTCGCCCTCTCTCCTGGCTCGCTGCCGCCCTCGTGGCCTGCTGCAGCTTCCCCGGCCAGCTCCATCGAGCCGGCCAGCTCCGGCCGCTCGGGTCCGGTCCTCCGGCCGTCCTTCGGCCGCCTACTCCGGCCGCCGTCCGGCCACCTGCTCCGGCCGCCGTCCGTCCCAAGGACGGCCTGCTGTGACTGTTGCTGCCGCTGTGTCCGTGTGCAGCCTCCCCGGCCAGCTCCGTCCGTGTGCATCGGGTGAGATCCATATTCTCTCTCCTCAGCTTCAGTGTTGACTTTCAAAAAAAAATTCAGTGAGCCCGCGATGTCCTCTTCGGGTTATGTTGCTGTTCCTCGGTGCTCTGTGATCTTTGATGGCACCAACTACGCCGAGTTTGTGGGCTTTATGCGCATCCACATGCGCGGCCTCCTGTTGTGGGGTGTTCTCTCTGGCGAGGTCTCCTGTCCGCCGTGCCCCGTTGCTCCTGTGGCTCCTACTCCACCCGGTGCCACTCGCTCTTGCCGATGATGCTTCTGAAGCTGATCGTGCTGCCGCCAAGGATGCTGATGATCTTGCAGTTGAAGCCTATGACCAGCAGGTATCGGATTACTCGGAGTCTCTCTCTATTTATTGGGATGCTCTCTCTGTTTACACTCAGTGGTGCAATGATGATGCTCGTGCTGCTGCAGTCCTCACTGCTAGTGTTCTACCCCAGTTTGCTTCTGAGTTTATGGGATTGGGCACTACTGCTGCGATGTGGACTTATCTTTGTCAGCGCTATCAGCCCTCTGGTGATGCTCTCTACCTGTCTGTGGTGCGTCAGGAGCATGATCTTCAGCAGGGTGACTCTACTGTTGATGAGTTCTACACACAGTGCTCTGCCATTTGGCGTCAGCTTGACTCTCTGAGAACTGTTGTTTGCGGTACTTGTCGATGCTGTCAGACAGTGAGGTCAGACTTGGAATTTCAGCGTGTCCATGAGTTCTTGTCTCGCCTGCGTCCCGAGTTTGAGCCTCGGCGTGCTCACTTGCTTGCCCGTGGTCGACGTGTTCCCATCTCAGAGGTGCTTGCAGAGCTACGCGCTGAAGAGACTCGACTCCGTTCTGCTGGACTGCTTGTGATTCCCACTGTGCTTGTGCTTGCTGCCCGCGCTCCGGTGTCATCTGCTCCGCCACTGCTACCCACTCCTTCTCGGGGGGGGGGGGGGGGGGGGTGGGCGGGCGGCCCTCTGCAGGGGGGGTCGGCGCTCTCACATGTTCTGCGACTACTGCAAGAAGCCGGGCCACCCAGAGTCTGATTGTTTCAAGAAGCAGCGTGACATGGGTCGCTCCTCTCCCGCGGCTCGTGCGCCTCCGTCTGCACAGTCCTTCACTGCCCAGGACATTGCCCAGCTCAAGCGTATGCTGGCTTCCTCTGGCTCTTCTTCGATGGGCACCGTTGCCTCATTGACTGCTTCCACTACTGCTACTTCGCCACCACCGCCTACACAGTCAGGTACATCTCCGTGGGTTCTGGATTCTGGAGCTTCCTTTCACATGTCTTCTGATGCTTCCGCTCTATCTTCTCTTCGTCCTCTTGATTCTCCTGTCAATGTTCTTACTGCCGATGGCACACCTCTTCCTGTTGCCAGTCGTGGCATTCTTTCTACTCCATCTTTTTCTGTTCCTAGTGTTTCTCATGTTCCCCGTCTTACCATGAATCTCTTTTCCGCTGCTCAACTTACTGATTCTGGCTGTCGTGTCATTCTTGATACCGACTCTTGCTCTGTTCAGGATCGTCGCACCCAGGTTCTAGTTGGAGCTGGCCCTCGGCGCCGTGAGGCTCAGGGCCTTTGGGAGGTTGACTGGCTTTGTGTTCCTTCCGCTGCCACCACACCCGCCAGCTCCCATGCTCTTGCTGCCTCCTCCTCTGCGTCCTTCCAACAGTGGCATCATCGACTTGGTCATATATGTGGCTCTCGCTTGTCCTCGCTAGTGCATCAAGGTGTCTTAGGGTCTGTCTCTGGCGATGTATCTTTACATTGTAATGGTTGTAGACTTGGCAAATAGACTCAATTACCTTATCCTACGAGTGAGTCAGTCTCTCAGCGTCCTTTCGACTTAGTTCATTCTGATGTATGGGGTCCTGCTCCCTTCGATTCGAAAGGTGGTCATCGCTACTATGTTCTTTTTATTGATGACTTCTCTCGCTACACTTGGCTCTATTTTATGAAATCTCGCAGCGAGGTTCTCCCTATATACAAGCGATTTGCTGCCATGGTACACACTCAGTTTTCCACGCCCATTCGTGTCTTTCGTGCTGACTCGGCTGGTGAGTATATCTCCCAGATGTTGCGTGGTTTTCTTGCCGAACAGGGTACTCTCGCCCAGTTCTCTTGTCCTGGTGCTCACGCTCAGAATGGCGTTGCTGAGCGCAAGCATCGCCACCTTCTTGAGACGGCTCGTGCGATGATGATCGCCGCCTCTCTTCCACCCCACTTTTGGGCGGAGGCTGTCTCCGCATCCACCTATCTCATCAATATCCAGCCTTCGGCTGCTTTGCAGGGTGGTATTCCTATGGAGCGTCTCTCTGGTCGTTCTCCTGACTACTCCGCTCTTCGCATGTTTGGGTGCGTATGCTATGTTCTCCTTGCTCCCCGCGAACGCACCAAATTGACCACTCAGTCGGTGGAATGTGTTTTTCTAGGCTACAGTGATGAGCACAAGGGCTATCGATGTTGGGATCCTGTTAGTCGTCGGCTACGTATTTCCCGTGATGTGACGTTTGATGAGTCTCGTTCGTACTATCCGCGTCCTACTGACTCGACCTTTTCGGTTGAGGATATCTCCTTCCTTATCCTTCCCGACACCTCTCCCTCTGTGCCTCATGTTCCTCCTCCTCCACCTCCTCCTCCGATCGGTCCCACTCTTCTGATACACCACCGACGCCACCCTCCCCACCTTCCTCCTCTCCTTCCTCGTCATCCACCTCTCCACCTTCCTCCCCGCTACATCGTCCCATCTCTCCTTTTCCTCTCCACTACACTCGTCGCCCTCGTGATGTGGATGATCCTTCTGACGTGCCCTCCACTTCCGGTGCGCCTCCTTCCCCGTGTCCACCGGCTCATAACCTTTGTTCTCGGACCTCATTACGGTCTCCTGATCGCTATTCTCCTTCCCAGTACAGTCTTTCTGCTGCTGTTGAGCCCACTTCCTATCGGGATGCCATGGCTCAGTCTGAATGGCAGCTTGCGATGGCTGAGGAGATTGCTGCACTTGAGCGCACCGGCACATGGGATCTTGTTTCTCCTCCTCCCGGTGTTCGCCCCATCTCTTGCAAGTGGGTCTATAAGATCAAGACTCGCTCTGATGGTTCTCTTGAGCGTTACAAAGCTCGTCTTGTGGCTCGTGGCTTTCAGCAGGAGCAGGGACGTGATTATGATGAGACATTCGCTCCTGTTGCCCACATGACCACTGTTCGCACTCTTCTCGCGGTGGCTTCTGTTCGTCATTGGTATGTGTTTCAGCTTGACGTCCAGAATGCCTTTCTCAAAGGTGAGTTGCGGGAGGAGGTTTATATGCAGCCACCACCGGGGTACTCTGTTCCTGATGGTATGGTTTGCCGTCTTCGGCGCTCTCTCTATGGCCTTAAACAAGCCCCTCGCGCCTGGTTTGAGCGTTTTGCTTCTGTGGTGACTGCCGCTGGTTTTGTGCCTAGCGACCATGACCCTGCGCTATTTGTCCACACCTCACCTCGTGGTCGGACGCTGCTCCTCTTATATGTTGATGACATGATCATTACTGGCGATGACTCTGAGTACATTGCCTTTGTTAAGGCCCGCCTCCGTGAGCAGTTCCTGATGTCAGATCTTGGTCCTCTTCGCTATTTTCTTGGGATTGAGGTTTCTTCGACTTTTGATGGCTTCTACATCTCCCAAGAAAAATATATTCAGGATCTTCTTGCTCGCGCCGCTCTTGGTGATGAGTGCACTGCTGAGACTCCTATGGATCTCAATGTTCAACTTCGTGCTACCGATGGTGATCCCCTCACAGACCCGACACGCTATCGCCATCTTGTTGGGAGTCTTGTCTATCTGGCTGTCACTCGTCCAGACATATCATATGTAACATCCCAAAATTATTATCAGGATTATATTCCAAAAATGAGAGCCAACAAAAACTTTTTGTTGTTTATTGTATGTTAATTGCTTTTGTTACTTGAGATGTTGTTCTTGCTGGTTGTGTGAGTGTTTGCACTAGTGAACACTAGTAAGAAAGAAAACAAAATATAAAATCAAAGCAAGAAAAATAAAAGTGACAAGTTGTCACATGAAAATCTCCAAGTGACAAACTCAATTATTTTCAAACCAAAGTCAGTGGAGTTGTAATGTAAACACTCGACAAACTCAATTATTTTCAAACCAAAGTCAGCAGAGTTGTAATGTAAACACTCGACAAACTCAATTATTTTCAAACCAAAGTCAGTGGAGTTGTAATGTAAACACTCCCCATTTTGTTCCTACCACTTTCCCCTCTCAAATATTATTTTTGAACTAGTTTTAAAATTCAAAAATAAAAACAAGTGAAATAAATTAAAATAACATAAACAAAGTACTATGAAAGAAAATGTTGCCAAACATTTTATTTGGCAATGCCAATTTTTGTGGAGCTTCTACATGTTATGGGGAGGCCCCACAATTATTTGCAAATTTTTCTAAAATGTTTAAGTACCTCAATTAAATCCAGGAAAAGCTTCTGGATTTTTGAAAACAAAATAAAATAAAAAGGAAAAGAGGAAGGAGGGGGTTTTCTGCAAAACCTTCTTCGACTCCAGCCCCGACGCCGTCACCGTGTCGCCACCACCGTCGTCACCGTTTTCTTCGCCGCCAGGACCCCCCTGGCCGCGCTCTCCCTCGCTCCTGCGTCTCTGCACCTCTCTGCACCGCAGGGAAGAAAACGGGCACCTCTCCCGTCGCCTTAACGCCGATGTTCCCCGACGACCACCGCGGATGCATTGGACGGCGCCGAGCAAATTGGCCCCTGTCTCTGCTCCCCGACACGCACCACTCCTCTAGATGATTCTAGAACCTTGCCGGACCCCGTTAAGCCCCAAGCCGCCACGAGCCTCTGCACCCTCGCCGTGTAATCGCAGAAATGGTCGCCGTGGACGCGCCATGGCCGCCGCCGTAGACCCCGACCATCGTGGACCGCCCCGAGCCTATAAAAGCACCCTGAGACCTCACTGGAACACCACACCTCTCCCCCGCGCTCTCCCTCGCCTCAATTTAGTCTGTGCACCACCGGAGGGCAGTGCACTGCCGCACCCGACGCCGCCGTTGAGGTCGTGCATCGCCGCGACGCCACACCCTTCCATTCTACCCTCTGACCCCTCTACGATGTTGCCCAACTCACCGCACTCACCCAGGCTTCTTTTCCCTCTTTTTAGTGCACGGACGCGACCCCGAAGCTCCACCGAAGTTGCTGCCCGACGCCGACGAAGTGCACGACATCACCGCCGTCGACAGAGACTTCCCCAGCAACTGCCCCTCGCACCATCGCCTTCCCCGAGTCTCCGCCGTCGATCTGCTTCATCTCCGCGATCATCCGAGCCTTCTAGGTGAGTCTACGATCACCACCGTGCCGCCGGCGCGGCGGCGCCGCCAGTTTTTGGTCGCCGCCGTTGCCTTTGATCGTGGGCCGTTGGATCCTGATCCAACGGTGCCCTACCGCTTGCTGTACATATTAGACAGACAAGTGGACCCCACCCGTCAGTCTTTTATTCTTTTCCACGCACACACTGAGTCACTGACCAGTAGGCCCCACCTGTCAGAAATCTCAACATTATCCAGAAGAGAAGGAATTTCTATTTCATTTTCTCTGGAAAAACAGTACTGGACCTATCTTTGAAATTCAATATCTCGAGATTTAGGAATCCAAATAAATCAAACTCAAATGTTCTGGAAAGCTTATGAAATTGTTTAACCAACCCAATTGGATTCAACTCATTTAATTAAATATTTAAAAAGTATTATTAGAAACAGTACAGAAGGTTTAAAATCTAAACTTGTTTGTTTCTGATGCTCTGTGAGTCCAAATAATTCCAAACTAATTTTTTAGCTTAGTACTGCCATGTATAAGCTTCCCAAATTTTGGTGGAATTATTTGTGCAGTAGATATTGTTTGGTTTAAGATAGAAGTTTGAACACCCTTCTGGACCAAAATCTTTTAGATAATTATTGGTTGTCCAATTGACTTAGAACCAATTTTGTTAGCTCACATATAGCCATGTTTAGTTACCCCTAAAAGGGTTTAATTTTTGGAGCCATAATTTAAATGGTAGCCAAAACTTGATTATTAAGCTACTGGATTCAATCCAATGTGTAGGGTTGTCTTCTACACATCAGTAGCTTTCTATAGAATTTAGTTTGTATTTTTGTGACCAACAGAACTCAAGTTGTGGAATTAAACATGAATAACTAGTTTCTGCCATAATTTGGACTTAATTAAATAATGTTTAATTCAACTTTTTGAAAACCAAATTGTGTGGTTTGTGTGTGCAGTAGCTAATTGTGATGTTTATGATTGTTGTGTTGAGATGATTGCTTGTATAGCTTAGTGATTGTTTGCATTGTTTGTTTATTAATTAGACGAGAACGTTGTCGGATATATCGAGGAAGGAGAGTTTGCTGAAATTGAAGAACAAGAGCAAGATCACTTTGCCAAGCAAGGCAAGCTATTCTCTGAGCTTGCACTACAAACCTATGCATCTACTTTCATAACATGTTTTACTCTAAGCAAGATTTATAAAACCATTTCAAAAGTATATGGAAATTATTTTGCCACCTATGTAGTACAAGATAGTTATATCAAATTATAGGATGGGAAAAACAATGTGTTTATTCAAAACTCCTTTGAAATTACTTGTGAGTTTATGAATACCGAGATGTCGGTGTTGAATGGAGAAGTGGAAAATGGTGATGTTTATGAAAAATGCACAGTGTGTCCTTGTACTTACGTCAACCATCCGATACCCTGTGCGACCACATCCACCACATATGGGAAAAGGGCGTAGTCATATAATTTGCTCATATTAGTATGGGACTCCTCAACAACGAGGATGACCTCGTTCCATGAGGGGATGGTCATGGCGACCTACCCCCTGACCTGGGTCCTGGCATCTGAGGATGGGGGATTGAAGGGTTCGCTCGCCGGGCAGAACTACGAGTCCTCACACTTAGGTTTCCCGACGGGGAATCTGGACTGGGTGTTGATGGAAAGGATGATAATTTCGTAGCGGTAGGATCCTATACTAGCATGAGCAAAGGACAGGCTATGGTCGGCGGCTTACTTCGCATACACCTGTATGGCGAGACGTGGCGGACACGATGAGCTGCCGGATGGATGTGGGATAAAAGCGTGCTACCTCTGCAGAGGGTTAAAACTATTCGAATAGCCGAGTCCTCGGATATGGACAGTTGGGAGACCCTACTTTGACCATGTGCAAGTTTTGGAAAAGCTTTTAAAAAAAGAAATTGAAATGGTGATGTTGTGACAACTATACCAAATGGAGTGGTATGAGTTGTTGGAATAAATGGACTATGGTGAGCCATGGTCAGAAAAGGAGGGTTTTGGAGAACAATAAAATGGTGGTTTCTTTAAAAGTGATTATAAAACTCTTCTTACCTTTTTCAATAAAGATATAGAGATGTTTTAAACAAACAAAAGTTGTAAGTTAAAATAGAACTAGTGCATACTCATGTTGGGGTAGTTTGCGAGTACATTCAAATGTACTCATATTGGTTTCGTCCCTGGCTATTGTCCTAGCCAGACTACGAGGAGGAGCACTACGCCGAGCAGGAGTATGGCGACTTCTACGAACTAAGGATCTCCACAAGTCAGCTGCCTGTCGGGTTGTCATCGTTAGAATATGATGTCTACTACGCCGTAGCTTCCGCTGATATATTTGGTTTGGCCCATGAAGGCACCTATGTAAGAACTTGGTCTAAATGACCATTTATGTAAGACTTTTATTCGGTACTGTAATGGATGTAAACTTTGGTATCCAATTCGGATTATGTGCAACGACAGACTGATCACGGGATCGTTGTGTTAAGCATAATCGGGTATTTCGGACAGCTAGTCCGGGGTCCCCACAGACTTGGTATCAGAGCCATCCTGACTTTAGGAAACCTTAGTTAGCATGGTCGTTTGTCAAATGTTACAAAAGATGAATTTCTAAAAAGAAAGGAATGAAGTATTTTCGAAAATTGCTTATCTCCAATCCTCTTACTTATGCAAAATTTTACTCTCATTAAATGTTACATTTTCCTTGGTATCCCTAAAATTTTGTACACCTCTCATTAAGTTAAAATTTGACTCACTTGTTGCCCTACTACATTAAAATTTTGATATACTTGTCACTAACTAACTTAAAATTTTGCTTAAAAACTGTAGATGGCACTCCATTGGACCGAGTTCGTTCAGCTGGAGAAGGACAGCAAGCTGACGTTTGAGAGGGACTTGTTCGAGTTGACCAAGCTGTTAGGTCGCCCCGCTCCAGAGTTTGAGGGAGCTCAGATTGATGTTCACGGTGTCGGAAGGCTGAGCTGGCTCATCAGATCGTCAGTTCGCAGGAACATCAAGTCTCCCAGTTCCAGGACGCTCATCTTCACCACCAAGGAGGCCACCTGGGTTGATGGTCTCTGTACTGCTACACAGAGGATGCTAGCCCGACTTTGTGAGGAGCACAAGGCGGAGTTAGTAGACTCCCGTTTCCGGTTCTACGGGAGGCGCAACTGTGATGGACACCCTACTCCTTCACCTTACCACCCGATGTTTGGGAGCTACATCATGGACATGGAGATCTTACTTCAGTGCACTCAGGATGATCTGTTGCGCACTAGGATTCAGCTCCACTTCGACCGCGAGTCGCTCGTTGAGCTTCGCGAGAACGAGATGAAGCTGATGGTGGAGAAGGTTGCTCTTCTCAGGAAGAGGGCCCAGCTGAGGAAGACTATCGTGAAGCTCCGCACGAAGGTGGCAGAGCAGGATGGACTGATTGAGGATCTAGAGCACCATACTGACGAGATGGAGGAGGAGGGCGAGGATCTCCGCAAGGAGAACGACGCTTTCCTCAGTGACGATGATGACTTCGTGGAGGAGATGGACTGTGAGGAGGAGGATGATGAGGAGGAGTTAGTTGACGAGGAGGAGGAGCCACTCGAGCCAGTTCTCGAGGACGAGGAGGAGGATCCCGAGGAGCCAGCCTACCAGTCAGATGCTGACGTGTTAGAGCTGGAGGTTCCACCTCAGTAGGCGAGTGACTTGATCACTACCGCAGGATTAGGTTGACCCCCTATAGCTAGTCGAGTAGTAGTAGTGGTTCTTTTGGAAACCAGATGTTATGTATCCTAGATGTAAGGTGATGTTGTAAGCTTGAGGTTGTAAGCTTGATGTTGATGTGAACTCTTGATGTGTTGTTTGTGAAATATAAGTATGTTTGTCTTGTTTAAATCTGTGTGAACTATTTTCATATAAATCTTAGGATTAATCAACCACTTGAGAGATCGTCTTTTCCCTTAGTCGAACTTTTCTTGCCTTGTCTCTTATACCCGGTGTGCTTCAGGATGCCGCCCCGTCGCAGCAATGCGGAAGGATCAGGATCAGCACCACCACCACCGGACCCAACCCCCACCCAACTTCTCGCGCTTATCATGGAGGAGCGTGAAAATGCCCGGCAAGAGCGCCAAGCTCATCTCGCTGCCTTACAACAACTCGCAGCCGCTTACAACAACAACAACAACAACAACAACAACAATGGTGGTAACGGCAATGGCATGGAAACCAGCGATCTACCTTAGGCGATTTTCAGAAGACCAACCCACCCACCTACTCCAAGGGACTTCACCCACTGAAGCCGATGATTGGCTTCGCACCATCGACAACAATCTGGAAGTTGCTGCTGTGGGAGAAATGAGAAAGTGTTGTATGCAACCCACTATCTCGCTGGACCTGCAAGAGCTTGGTGGGAAACTACCAAGACTCTCCAGCAGCTGGTCATGTCATCAACTGGGCTGAGTTCCAGGAGAAGTTCCGCAAGAAGCACATTCCCAGGACTCATTGAGAGGAAGAAGGATGAGTTCCGTAAGCTGAGGCAGGGAAGTAGAGATGTGGTCGGTTATCTTGAGGAGTTTACCGACTTATCTCGGTATGCTCCTGATGACACCGACAAAGAAGAGAAGAAGATGGAGCGTTTCATGAGTGGACTTCATGATGAACTGCAGTGTGCTCTGGTTATCCATGACTTCCGTGATCTGGAGTCACTTGTGGACAAAGCCATCCAGCTGGAGACCAAGCGCAAGTCTATGTATGAAGGTCGCAAGAGGAGGATGAATGCTCAGGAAGGTTCGAGCAGCCAGAAACCTCGTATCTTTCAGCAGAACCCCAGGCCTGCCTATCGTCCACCCCAAGCACCACGCCCCAATTTCCCTAACCGCCCAACAACTTCAACCGCCCCAATGACAATAACCGTCCCAGAGGAAACTTCAACAACTTCAACCCCAATGCCAATGTTGTCTGCTTTGAATGTGGCAACAAAGGTCACTACTCCAGGAATGCCCCAATCCTAAGAGAATGTCCAGCGCCCCAATGCACCTGCACCGAACAATGGTCAAGGCCGCAATGGAAATGGTAATGGCAAGAATGCCGCACCCCGCGGGAATGCTGCTGTTGTCAGAGGCCGTCTGCACCACATCAATGCTGAAGAGGCTGAAGAAGCGCCAGATGTTGTGCTGGGTACGTTTCTTGTCAACTCAGTACCTGCAACTGTTCTGTTTGATTCTGGTGCTACCCATTCGTTTATTACCAAAGAGTTTGTTTCTAAGGGAGGTTTAGTCGGGAGTCTTTTACCCAAACCAATGTTGGTACAAACCCCAGGACTGTTAGCCAAAACCAACCAGATGTGTTCCGAAACCCCCATAGAAATTGGAGGAGGAAGGTTTGCAGCCGACCTAATTATCTTAGGAAACCAAGGCATAGATGTTATTCTTGGAATGGATTGGTTAGCCAAGTACCACGGTCGTATTGACTGTGCCCGAAGAGCTGTTTCTCTCACTTCTGATGATGGAGTTGAAGTGGAGTATGCATCTGAGACCAGCCAGACCAGACCCGGATGCCATGAGAGCATAGCTCGACCCGCCCTAGATGAGATCCGTGTTGTTCATCTGTTCAAGGATGTTTTCCCAGAAGAATTGCCTGGTATGCCGCCAGACAGGGATATTGAGTTCATAATTGAGCTTATCCCAGGAACATCCCCCATATCCCAAAAGCCTTATCGGATGAATCCGGAAGAACTGGTGAGTTGAAGAAGCAGTTGGCTGATATGCTAAGCAAAGGTCTTGTCCGCCCAAGCGCTTCACCATGGGGATCACCCATTATTTTTGTGGACAAGAGAGACGGTACCACACGCCTGTGTGTGGATTATCGCAAGCTGAATGACGTGACCATTAAAAACAAGTACCCTCTTCCCAAGATCGAGGATCTGTTCGATCAAATGAACGGAGCCCGAGTCTTTTCAAAGATCGATCTTCGGACAGGTTACCATCAGTTGAAGATCCGAGAGACAGATATTCCCAAGACCGCCTTCACCACCCGTTACGGTTTGTTTGAATACACCGTATGTCCTTTGGTCTGACCAATGCCCCAGCCTATTTCATGAATCTCATGAACAAGATTTTCATGGAGTACCTCGACAAGTTCGTGGTAGTTTTCCTTGATGACATCCTTATTTATTCCAAGACCGAAGAGAGCATGCTGAACACCTGCGTCTAGTTTTGGAACCCTCCAAGAGCACCAGCTGTATGCCAAACTTAGCAAGTGTGAGTTTTGGCTCAGTGAAGTGGCATTTCTTGGACATATTGTATCCGCTGGAGGAATTTCTGTTGACCCTGAGAAGATACAAGCCATTCTTGACTGGTTATCCCCAACCAATGTTTTTGAAATCCGAAGCTTTCTCGGACTTGCCGGTTATTACCGCAAGTTCGTGAAGGATTTTCCAGTATAGCCAAACCTCTGACCCAACTGTTGAAGAAGGACAAGAAATTTGAATGGACTCAGAAGTGTGAGGATAGTTTCCAAGAACTGAAGAAGAGACTAACCTCAGCCCCAATCCTGATCATGCCAGACGTCACCCAGAGTTTCGACGTGTATTGCGATGCATCACGCCTCGGACTTGGTTGCGTTCTGATGCAAGAAGGCAAAGTTGTGTCGTATCTGTCCCGGCAGTTGCGACCGCATGAAGAGAATTACCCAACCCATGACTTGGAGTTAGCTGCTGTAGTCTTTGCTCTTAAGAAGTGGCGTCCCTATCTTGCGGGACATCGCTGCGAGGTCTATACAGATCACAAAAGCTTGAAGTATATTTTCACCCAGAAAGATCTGAACCTGCGACAGAGGAGATGGATGGAATTAATCAAGGATTATGATATTGGAATCCATTATCACCCTGGAAAGGCTAATGTTGTTGCCGATGCCCTTAGTCGCAAACCTTGCACCCTGAATGCCCTGATCCAAGCCGAACAGCCAGCCTTGTTCAAAGAGTTCCAAGATTTTGGACTAGAGCTTGTTAGCCATGGTTATCTCGCCAATTTAGAGTTAACCCCAACCCTGATGGATCAAATCAAAGAAGCCCAAAAAGGTCATGAAAGCATAGAGGGAATTAGGAAGAAGATTTCCCTCGGCAAAGCACCCGGTTTTACCGAAGATGCTGAAGGAGTGCTGAAATTCAATGACCGTATCTGTGTGCCCAATGTCACGGAACTTAAGGAGTTAATCCTGAAGGAGGCCCATGAGACCCCTTATCAATCCACCCCGGCGGAACCAAAATGTACCAAGACCTTCGAGAAAGATTTTGGTGGCATGGAATGAAGCGAGAGATTGGTTCATTCGTAGCCAAGTGTGACATCTGCCAGCGAGTTAAGGCTGAACATCAGCGACCCGCTGGATTGCTTCAACCTTTGAAAATTCCCGAGTGGAAGTGGGATGAGATTGGAATGGATTTTATTACCGGACTTCCAGATCCAACCGAGGCCATGATTCAATCTGGGTCATCGTTGATCGACTGACCAAGACATCAGTTGGCCGACTTGTATATTTCCAGAATAGTGAGCCTGCATGGTGTGCCTAAGAAGATTGTATCTGATAGAGGCACGCAATTCACCTCAAGATTCTGGAAATCCCTTCATGAAGCCCTCGGAACCAAGTTAGCATTTAGCACAGCTTATCATCCCCAGACCGATGGCCAAACTGAGCGAGTGAACCAGATATTGGAGGACATGCTTCGTGCATGTGTTCTATCCTATGGTTCCAAGTGGGAAGATTGTCTTCCGTTTGCAGAGTTCTCGTACAACAACAGTTATCAGTCTAGTCTGCAAATGGCCCCTTTTGAAGCCCTTTACGGCAAGAAGTGTCGTACACCCCTGAATTGGTGATACCGGAGAGAGCAAATTGTTTGGACCAGATACCCTCCGTGAAGCTGAAGAGCAAGTTCAGCTTATTCGTGAATGCCTCAAAACTGCCCAATCCCGTCAGAAGAGTTATGCTGACACCAAGCGCCGTGACCTCACCTTCAACGTCGGAGATTATGTTTATCTCCGAGTGACACCCCTTAAGGAATGCAGCGTTTCCATGTCAAAGGAAAATTAGCGCCAAGGTATATTGGACCCTTCAAGGTCATTGCTCGTCGAGGAGAAGTATCCTATCAGCTGGAGTTGCCCAGAGTTAGGAGATTATCATGATGTCTTCCACATTTCCTTGCTCCGGAAGTGTCTTGAAGTTCCTGACCAGCCTGATGTTTTCAAAAACATCGACCACCTCTCCATCGACCTGAACCAAGACCTGACCTATCGCGAGAGACCCCTCAAATTCTCGAAGAAGATGTTCGTGTTACCCGAAGGCGTGCGATCAAGTTTTACAAAGTCCAGTGGACTAACCACTCTGAAGAAGAAGCAACTTGGGAACGCGAAGATTATCTTAGAAGCGAATTCCCAGACCTCCTTAAAACCTAAGCCTAGCAAATCTCGGGACGAGATTTATTTTAAGGGGGGAAGGATTGTAACATCCCAAAATTATTATCAGGATTATATTCCAAAAATGAGAGCCAACAAAAACTTTTTGTTGTTTATTGTATGTTAATTGCTTTTGTTACTTGAGATGTTGTTCTTGCTGGTTGTGTGAGTGTTTGCACTAGTGAACACTAGTAAGAAAGAAAGAAAACAAAATATAAAATCAAAGCAAGAAAAATAAAAGTGACAAGTTGTCACATGAAAATCTCCAAGTGACAAACTCAATTATTTTCAAACCAAAGTCAGTGGAGTTGTAATGTAAACACTCGACAAACTCAATTATTTTCAAACCAAAGTCAGTGGAGTTGTAATGTAAACACTCGACAAACTCAATTATTTTCAAACCAAAGTCAGTGGAGTTGTAATGTAAACACTCCCCATTTTGTTCCTACCACTTTCCCCTCTCAAATATTATTTTTGAACTAGTTTTAAAATTCAAAAATAAAAACAAGTGAAATAAATTAAAATAACATAAACAAAGTACTATGAAAGAAAATGTTGCCAAACATTTTATTTGGCAATGCCAATTTTTGTGGAGCTTCTACATGTTATGGGAGGCCCCACAATTATTTGCAAATTTTCTAAAATGTTTAAGTACCTCAATTAAATCCAGGAAAAGCTTCTGGATTTTTGAAAACAAACTAAAATAAAAAGGAAAAGAGGAAGGAGGGGGTTTTCTGCAAAACCTTCTTCGACTCCAGCCCCGACGCCGTCGCCGTGTCGCCACCACCGTCGTCGCCGTTTTCTTTGCCGCCAGGACCCCCCTGGCCGCGCTCTCCCTCGCTCCTGCGTCTCTGCACCTCTCTGCACCGCAGGGAAGAAAACGGGCACCTCTCCCGTCGCCTTAACGCCGATGTTCCCCGACGACCGCCGCGGATGCATTGGACGGCGCCGAGCAAATTGGCCCCTGTCTCTGCTCCCCGACACGCACCACTCCTCTAGATGATTCTAGAACCTTGCCGGACCCCGTTAAGCCCCAAGCCGCCACGAGCCTCTGCACCCTCGCCGTGTAATCGCAGAAATGGTCGCCGTGGACGCGCCATGGCCGCCGCCATAGACCCCGACCATCGTGCACCGCCCCGAGCCTATAAAAGCACCCTGAGACCTCACTGGAACACCACACCTCTCCCCCGCGCTCTCCCTCACCTCAATTTAGTCTGTGCACCGCCGGAGGGCAGTGCACTGCCGCACCCGACGCCGCCGTTGAGGTCGTGCATCGCCGCGACGCCACACCCTTCCATTCTACCCTCTGACCCCTCTACGATGTTGCCCAAGCTCACCACACTCACCCAGGCTTCTTTTCCCTCTTTTTAGTGCACGGACGCGACCCCGAAGCTCCGCCGAAGTTGCTGCCCGACGCCGACGAAGTGCACGACATCACCGCCGTCGACAGAGACTTCCCCAGCAACTGCCACTCGCACCATCGCCTTCCCCGAGTCTCCGCCATCGATTTGCTTCATCTCCGCGATCATCCGAGCCTTCTAGGTGAGTCTCCGATCACCACCGTGCCGCCGGCGCGGCGGCGCCGCCAGTTTTTGGTCGCCGCCGTTGCCTTTGATCGTGGGCCGTTGGATCCTGATCCAACGGTGCCCTACCGCTTGCTGTAGATATTAGACAGACAAGTGGACCCCACCCGTCAGTCTTTTATTCTTTTCCACGCACACACTGAGTCACTGACCAGTAGGCCCCACCTGTCAGAAATCTCAACATTATCCAGAAGAGAAGGAATTTCTATTTCATTTTCTCTGGAAAAACAGTACTGGACCTATCTTTGAAATTCAATATCTCGAGATTTAGGAATCCAAATAAATCAAACTCAAATTTTCTGGAAATCTTATGAAATTGTTTAACCAACCCAATTGGATTCAACTCATTTAATTAAATATTTAAAAAGTATTATTAGAAACAGTACAGAAGGTTTAAAATCTAAACTTGTTTGTTTCTGATGCTGTGTGAGTCCAAATAATTCCAAACTAATTTTGTTAGCTTAGTACTGCCATGTATAAGCTTCACAAATTTTGGTGGAATTATTTGTGCAGTAGATATTGTTTGGTTTAAGATAGAAGTTTGAACACCCTTCTGGACCAAAATCTTTTTAGATAATTATTGGTTGATCCAATTGACTTAGAACCAATTTTGTTAGCTCACATATAGCCATGTTTAGTCACCCCTAAAAGGGTTTAATTTTTGGAGCAATAGAATTTAAATTGTAGCCAAAACTTGATTATTAAGCTACTGGATTCAATCCAATGTGTAGGGAGTTTGGTAACTCCAAATGATCCAATTCAAATTGGGTTGTCTTCTACACATCAGTAGCTTGTATAGAACTTTAGTTTGTATTTTTGTGACCAACAAAACTCAAGTTGTGGAATAAAACATGAATAACTAGTTTCTGCCATAATTTGGACTTATTTAAATAATGTTTAAATTCAACTTTTTGAAAACCAAATTGTGTGGTTTGTGTGTGCAGTAGCTAATTGTGATGTTTATGATTGTTGTGTTGAGATGATTGCTTGTATAGCTTAGTGATTGTTTGCATTATTTGTTTATTAATTAGACGAGAACGTTGTCGGATATATCGAGGAAGGAGAGTTTGCTGAAATTGAAGAACAAGAGCAAGACCACTTTGCCAAGCAAGGCAAGCTATTCTCTGAGCTTGCACTACAAACCTATGCATCTACTTTCATAGCATGTTTTACTCTTAAGGCAAGATTTATAAAACCCATTTCAAAAGTATATGGAAAGTATTTTGCCACCTATGTAGAAATACAAGATAGTTATATCAAATTATAGGATGGGAAAAACAATTGTGTTCTATTCAAAACTCCTTTGAAATTACTTGTGAGATTATGAAATACCGAGATGTCGGTGTTAGAATGGAGAGGTGGAAAATGGTGATGTTTATGAAAAATGCACAGTGTGTCCTTGTACTTACGTCAACCATCCGATACCATGTGCGACCACATCCACCACATATGGGAAAAGGGCGTAGTCATATAATTTGCTCATATTAGTATGGGACTCCTCAACAACGAGGATGACCTCGTTCCATGAGGGGATGGTCATGGCGACCTACCCCCTGACCTGGGTCCTGGCATCTGAGGATGGGGGATTGAAGGGTTCGCTCGCCGGGCAGAACTACGAGTCCTCACACTTAGGTTTCCCGACGGGGAATCTGGACTGGGTGTTGATGGAAAGGATAATAATTTCGTAGCGGTAGGATCCTATACTAGCATGAGCAAAGGACAGGCTGTGGTCGGCGGCTTACTTCGCATACACCCTGTATGGCGAGACGTGGCGGACACGATGAGCTGCCGGATGGATGTGGGATAAAAGCGTGCTACCTCTGCAGAGGATTAAAACTATTCGAATAGCCGAGTCCTCGGATATGGACAGTTGGGAGACCCTACTCTGACCATGTGCAAGTTTTGGAAAAGCTTTTAAAACAAAAAGAAATTGAAATGGTGATGTTGTGGAACAACTATACCAAATGGAGTGGTATGAGTTGTTGGAATAAATGGACTATGGTGAGCCATGGTCAGGAAAAAGGAAGGGTTTTGGAGAAGCAGATAAAATGGTGGTTTCTTTAAAAAGTGATTATAAAACTCTTCTTACCTTTTTCAATAAAGATATAGAGATATTTTAAACAAACAAAAGTTGTAAGTTAAAATAGAACTAGTGCATACTCATGTTGGGGTAGTTTGCGAGTACATTCAAATGTACTCATATTTTTTTCGTCCCTGGCTATTGTCCTAGCCAGACTACGAGGAGGAGCATTACGCCGAGCAGGAGTATGGCGACTTCTATGCGAACTAAGGATCTCCACAAGTCAGCTGCCTGTCGGGTTGTCATCGTTAGAATATGATGTCTACTACGCCGTAGCTTCCGCTGATATATTTGGTTTGGCCCATGAAGGCACCTATGTAAGAACTTGGTCTATATGACCATTTATGTAAGACTTTTATTCGGTACTGTAATGGATGTAAACTTTGGTATCCAATTCGGATTATGTGCAACGACAGACTGATCACGGGATCGTTGTGTTAAGCATAATCGGGTATTTCGGACAGCTAGTCCGGGTCCCCACATCATATTCTGTCCACATTCTGAGTCAGTTCGTATCTGCTCCCAGTTCTGTCCACTATAGTCACCTTCTCCGTGTTCTACGATATCTTCGTGGCACGATCTCCCGCCGCCTTTTCTTTCCTCACTCCAGCTCTCTCCAGCTCCAGGCCTAATCTGATGCTACGTGGGCCAGTGATCCTTCTGATCGCCGCTCGCTGTCTGCCTATTGTGTTTTTCTTGGAGGATCTCTCATTGCCTGGAAGGCGAAGAAACAGAAGGCAGTTTCCCGCTCCAGTGCAGAGGCTGAGTTGCAAGCGATGGCTATGTTGACGGCTGAGGTGACCTGGTTGCGATGGTTGCTAGCAGACTTTGGTGTTTCTGCTGCTGCGCCGACTTCTCTATTGTCAGACAGTACAGGTGCCATCAGCATTGCGCGTGACCCGGTGAAGCATGAGCTCACCAAGCACATCGGCGTGGATGCCTCCTTTGTGCGTGCTGCTGTGCAGGATCAGATTCTTGCTCTTCACTATGTGCCCTCCGAGTTACAGCTAGCGGATTTCTTCACGAAGGCACAGACTCGAGCGCAGCATCGGTTTTTTCTCTCCAAACTCAGTGTTGTTGATCCACCATGAGTTTGAGGGGGGGTGTTAGACATGTAATGTGCATATAAGTCCTTTGGCCCCCTGGAATATGAGTTAGTTGCTCACCTCGTAACAACAACTACAAATTTTCTTCTCGGGTATCAGCGAACGATATACCAATGCCCCAAGAGCCGAAGACTAGAAGAGCCAGAAGTCCATGGATTTTTTCCTTGCATAAGTAAAAGATTTCTCGGTCAGCCATCGTTCTTTTCTAGTTAACTTTCTACCGCGTGCAACGACAAACACTGTCAGCCCGCGCAACACGCTTTACCAAGCTCACTTGACAGTTTCAGAGGAGACTACTCCTTCTAAGCACAAGGCACAGCAGTTCAGAAGGTAGACATTCATCTATGAGACTAAGACCCTCACGGAATTACCTTTGGTCTGCAGTCTGCACACAAGGGCAGGGTGTGTGAACTAACTGCGTGTTTGGTTGCTCTGATCAGTTTGGCGCATTTCGGCAAAATGGCATATGATAGCCTGGTTTTTGTGAGAGCCGGCGCAGCCCTTTTCGTGTAAGCACAATGGAGATGGGCGGCTGTAAGTAGGTCATGTGCCACCTTAATTTTTATGGGTCATCTCCACGTCATGGTTCTACCCGTGGTGGCCGGTACATATTCCCTCGTCAGAACGGATGGGGAGCTGAGTTGTCAAGGTAATTCATTTTACAGGACAACGGCAGGAAGGTGCATGGTCGTAACAAGGGTTCCTTTTTTTTCTAGCAGCTGAAATGACAAGTTGACAACTCTCTTAAGCTGCAGGCCACGGCGCTTACCCAGCTCACAACCGCGGCCCCTTGCACTTTCAGAAGAAGATATTACTTGTATGAAACAGGATGAACAAAAGGATCCAGAACCCTCGCTGAATTGTGTCCGGTCAATTCTATCATAAAAGCACTAGACTTGTGTTACCTTTTCTTAGACCGAAAAGCAGACGAGTAGTATTCGCTGCAACTACGACGTCGATCGAGTCCGGCATCCTCTTCTGAATTTTAGCCTAGTATGCGGTGTGCCCAGTTTTTCTGTGCGACTGCCACTACACGTCCCTCTCTCTGTGACTTTCAGCTTAGTGTGTGGTGTGTCACGGTCTTGCGATCTTACCCACAAAATAACTACACCATTGCATCTAGCTCCACGCCGTCAAAAACTAGCAATAGAGTGCTGCACTGGTGTTGGGGGGGGGGGGAGCGCAAGGTTTGGGAAGAAACCATGCCAGCTCTTCTTTTGCTCCTGCTGTTCAGCCTGGACGGAGAGTTGGCCTCGGCCGACGTCGGCCAACAGTTCACCTACCAAGGCTTCGCCACAGCAAACCTAACTCTAGACGGTCTCGCCGTCGTCATGCCCAACAGCCTGCTCGCTCTTACCAACTTCACTTCCCAGGAAACAGGCCACGCCTTCCACCCATTCCCACTCCACTTGCTCAACACGACGACGAACTCCACCGTCGTGGCACGGTCCTTCTCCACATCCTTTGTGTTCGCCATCGTATCCCTAGTGGATGGCCTGAATGACCAAGGACTGGCTTTCGTGCTCTCATCGACCTCCAACCTCTCGTCGGCCAACGGTGGCCAGTACCTGGGGCTCCTCAACGCCACCAACAGCACCGCGAGCGACCACATCTTCGCGGTCGAACTCGACACCATCCTGAACCCCGAGCTCAGCGACATCAACAGCAACCACGTGGGCATCGACATCAACAGCCTCATCTCGCGGCAGGCCAAGCCGGACGGCTACTACGGGGATGGCGCCTTCCGAGACCTGATGCTGAATAGCGGCAAACCAATGCAGGTGTGGGTGGACTACGATGGCCAGACCAGGCAACTCAATGTCACATTAGCTCCCGTACAAGTCCCGAAGCCCAAGAATCCTTTGCTCTCCGAATCCATTGATCTCTCCACTATTGTGGCGGACACAATGTATGTTGGCCTCTCTTCGTCGTCGGACGTGGTGCCCACGCACCACTACATCCTTGGATGGAGCTTCAGCTTGGACGGACCTGCTCCACAACTTGACTTCTCCAAACTTCCGACCCTACCGCGTGTGGATCCGAAAGCTCGGTCCAAGATCTTGTCTATTGCTCTGCCATTAGCCACTGTATTGATCATCGCTTCAGTGCTAGCTGTTGTCTTGTTCCTGTGGCGACGGCGTCGGTTTGCAGAGGTCCGCGAAGAGTGGGAGGAGGATTTCAGCCCACACCAATTTGCATATAAAGATCTGTTTCATGCCACCGATGGGTTCAAGAATAGGAATTTACTCGGCGTCGGAGGGTTTGGAAAAGTATATAAAGGGGTACTTCCTGCATCTAATATGGAGATCGCGGTGAAGAGAGTGTCACATGACTCAAAGCAAGGAGTACGGGAATTCATTGCCGAAGTGGTGAGCATTGGTCGTCTCCGCCATTGGAATCTAGCGCAGCTATTAGGCTATTGTCGACGCAAGAGTGAGCTTCTCTTGGTCTATGACTACATGGAAAATGGTAGTCTTGACAAATACTTGTACAGTAAGAGTGGCCCGGCTCTACATTAGCCTCAAAGGTACTGGATCGTCAAAGGTATCGCATCAAGTTTACTGTATCTACATGAGGATTGGGAGCAGGTTGTCATCCACCGAGATATAAAAGCAAGCAACGTGTTATTGGACAAGCAAATGAACGGACGGCTTGGTGACTTTGGTTTGGCAAGGTTATATGACCATGACACAGATGCTCAAACAACACATGTCGTTGGCACCATTGGATACCTCGCACCAGAACTTGTGCGCACTGGTAAGGCAACACCATCAACCGATGTGTTCGCATTTGGCGTGTTTCTCCTAGAGGTCGCATGTGGTCGGAGGCCAATCGGCAGTGACGAGCATAACAATCAGCTGGTGCTGGTCGACTGGGTTCTCGAGCACCATCACAATGGCTCTATCCTCGAGGCAGTAGATTCACGGCTTATGGGGAAATTCAACACGGAGGAAGTAACCCTCGTGCTCAAACTAGGTTTGTTGTGCGCGCATCCGTTGCCCTATGCAAGGCCAAGCATTCGAAAGGTCATGCAGTACCTCGACGGGGACCAGTCTATCCCTCGTCTGTCTCCAACCTTCATGAGCTACAGCAACATGGCCTAGATGCAGAGCGAAGGTTTCGATTCATTCATGATGCCGTGCACTCCGCGGGCGACGAGTATTTGCAGTGCATCTGGTGAGTCCTCAGAGACGGTTCTGTTCGATGGGAGGTGAAGTGCTGCTTGCAATTTACTGCTATTTGTGTTTCTATCCCTCTCTCGTTGAGGGTTTGTAATCATCTTGTGATCCAAGATGGCTCTTATTCTTTGCACATCTGGTGAGTCCTCGGATACGGTTCTGTTCGATGGGATGTGAAGTGCTGCTTGCAATTTACTGCTATTTGTGTTTCTATCCCTCTCTCGTTGAGGGTTTGTAATCATCTTGTGATCCAAGATGGCTCTTTTTTTTGCACACCATGTTGTCCGATATTCCAGGAAGCTATTTTCATGTAGTCCATGAATCCAGGTTCTTTCGTAGTGAAACGTTACTTTCACATGCATCAGTTCAGTTGTACTCCCGTGCATCAATTTCAATTCTAGTATTTTCCCGCATACAAGATCACTACTTGGGTGATCACAGATCTCCCTCCCTGGGTGATCACAACGATCAATAAAATCTGCCGACGTTTCTTTTGGAAGGGAGCCGAGGAGTGTAAGGGCGGGCACTGCAAAGTGGCTTGGCTTCAGGTGTGCAAGCCAAAGATGTTGGGTGGACTTGGTTTCCACAACCTTAAGATGCTGAATGACGCCCTGCGCATCAGATGGCGATGGTTGGAGAAAGCAGGGCAGTTGAGAGCTTGGACTGGTCTGAAATTCAAGTTGTCTAAGGATGCCGAGGCAATGTGTATCGCGGCCATTGAGTGCACAGTGGGAAACGGCATGAAAACGATATTTTGGCAGGATCGCTGGCTCAATGGACAAAGTATCATGAGCTTGGCCCCAGATTTGATCATGTTTGTGAAACCCAAGAGCGCCCTGCAGATGACGGTTCATGAGGCACTGACAGACAATAACTGGATCGCCCACATCCGGGGAACGCTGTCTGTTCCTGCTATTTTCAGTTTGTTCAGCTTTGGCAGGAAATTCAGCTTGCGCCCAACTTATCTACAGAACCGGATAGATTCAAATGGCTGCTGACAGCGAATGGTATATACTCGGCTCGCTCAGCTTATAACGCTTATTTTCTTGGGACTTCGCAGGCTGATTTTGCGAGTCTACTCTGGGAAAGCTGGGCTCCTCTCAAGGAGAAATTCTTCCTGTGGCTAGCACTTAGAAACCGGTGCTGGACAGGGGAGAGGCTGGCGGCAAAAGGACTGCAGGGACCGACTAAATGTTTACTATGTGATCAGTGTACAGAGAGTGTGGACCACCTGATGGTGCAATGCCCCGCCTCAAGGTCCATCTGGTTTTAGGTTCTCTCTGCATCATCTGGTTTTGCTCATTTCATACCGCAAGGAACTATCCTGTTTAGAGCTTGGTGGCTCAGCCTTGCTGAATGTCAGCCCAAGAGTAGGAGAAAGGAGCTAGCCTCGCTCTCCATTGCCTGCTGCCGACACTTGTGGCTGGAGCGGAATGACCGGTACTACGAGCGCAAACAAGCTAAAGAAGACATCATCATTCGCAGGATTAGAGATGAGTTCCAGTTATGGGCAATAGCTAGGCAGCCTGCAGACAGACGGGAGGGGTAGCTGTAGTAGGCGATGTTAGCGGAAAGTGGGCAGTTAACCTGCATTTGTAATATGTATTACTCTCCTTTCTTAATGACATGACATGCAGTCCTGCATGTTCTTGAAAAAACAAGATCACTACTTGCTAGTATTGGTTGATGATGACAATCTATTATGTGCTGACCACAATAACTTAACAAACCAACTTTCTGTTTGCCCTTCGACCTTTAAAACATTTTCTCTCGATCCACCATTGCTCGTAGTAATTCTACTGTTTAAGAGGCCTGAGTGCGCAACACAGTTTGCATAAAACTACTGACGCTTCTGGGGCGGAGTCGGTGGTAGGGATCCCACTGTGAACTGACGCCGCCGATGTCCATTCGCTGCACTCCTAAGACATACTTCTGCATGCATCAAGGTTGAGATTGCGCCAATACCCGAACCTGACTGTGAACATCCCATGCTTCGTTTGGATGTTTGCATTGGAGGCTAGACATTATATTGGGTTGAATGTCCAATACCCAGGATATTGATATTGAGATTGAATGTCAATATTTCTGTTTGGATGTGTTAGATATTCGGACCCCAAACCAGATATTGAGGTTGAATGTCAAATGTTGTTTGGATGGTAAAAGTGATGAATTGTAGTTTTTCGAGACTTTGATCACTATACTTCTATATCAATGTCAAAATCCTCTTCCGCCATCTGATGCCACACACAGCTTCAGATTCCTATTCTGCCGCACGACTCAAGCAATCTCCGATAGAATTTGGCATGATACTGATGAAAGCATGAACACTGTTGGTGAAAGTTCGTGGAATCCGCCGTCCAGAAGGTCTTCTCACTGGAATCCTTGGCAGCATCCAGCACACTTGCTTGACGTGCACAGCGCAGGCGCACACGGACTTGACTGTGAGTTCATCCCTGCAAGCATGTAACATCGGAGAGCTCAAGGAGGGCCCATCTGCACCAGATCCGGGACCCAAAGGACACACGCATGGAACCACCAGATATGAGAGCTCGAATCTCCTCCAACACCACCGTCCTTGCTGGCCTTATTTCTAAAAAACACCACCATCCTGGCCACCTCGGTGAAGACAAGAAGGTGAAGGAGAAGAGCTCGGAGGTCCAGATCCATCTTATTCAGGGGCACCGGCGACGGGGAGGGAGGCCGGAGCTGGGAACGACGAGGGGATCTAGGAGATTCGACACGGAGGTCAAGTCGCCACAGGAGCAAAGGGGAAAAGTCCATGTACGAAACATGTCCATGCATGTTTTAAAAGGATATATGTTATTTTTATAAATCCTTCGAAGTTGTTTTGACCTGATTTGGAGACTTAAACTAAAAATTATAAAGAAATAAAGAAAACCCGAAAAAGAAAAGATTTTTAAAAAAAAGAGTGAGTAGACCCAAGCTGGGCCGAAACTTGGCCCAACTAGGCCGAGCGAACCAGGTCATCTTCCTCATCCTATTTATAGCTGGCCAAACGGGCTGCCCGGCACGGCACGGGCCCGTGAAGGCACGGCCCATATAAGGCACGGTTGCTATCGTGCAGTGCAGGGCCAGCACGCGGGCCTGAATTTCGGAGCTGGCATGGCACGCCGGCACGTTAATGGCCCATCGTGCCGGCACGGGCACGTTCGGCCCACTTAGCCCGAAAAAATTGGAAAATAGCTAAAAAATAATTAAAAATATATAAAAATAGCTAGAAATTCAAAAAAAAATAAGACAAAGGTAGATATGATTTTAATAGTTTTTATTAAGCTAGCAAGCCGCTTCATTAAAACCTTCCAGTCCCCTTAGATACCCTAGTAAGGAAAAAGAGTGTGTCTGAAACTTGCTGCTCTCCGACTTAATTGTTCATATTACAGACCAAGTTCATTACAAGAATAAAAAGGAAAATTACAAAAGGGTTAAGAAAATTATTCTTCATCGTTGATATGAAGATACTCCAGCGCAGCAGTCAACTCGGGGTCCTCCGGCATGTGTTGGTTTCTTCGCATCGCCCGATCCCGATCTTTTACCGTCATCAAACTCTTGACCATATCGGGTGGAGACTAGCTCTTCT
The DNA here is from genome assembly GCA_947311845.1 of Poa pratensis. Taxonomy (NCBI): domain Eukaryota; kingdom Viridiplantae; phylum Streptophyta; class Magnoliopsida; order Poales; family Poaceae; genus Poa; species Poa pratensis. The sequence goes on from CAMZMU010000128.1 coordinate 29,857,727, forward strand.
TGGCTCAAGTACTCTTCCGCTTAGACTGAATGTTCCCTCTGACGATGTTGTTGATACGGGGACAGTTAACACATCCCGTGCTAGTATGGAAAGCGCGGGATATGTTTGTTTGTGATCACGCCACCACTCCAATATGTTGAAGTCATCTTCATCGTGGACGATAACAGGACAGTCGTTGAGATAAGCTGCTAACTCATTGATCCTGCCAGAGCTGCTTGAACTTCCACCACTAGAGCTGGCGAACATCTTGAAGATGGTCTTCTTCTTTCCGGGTCGTTGGGCTTGTGGAGGCCGGTGTGGACGAATTATCCCTGCAAACTTCTTCTCGTACTTGTCGTACAGATCAGCGAGTTTGCTCTTAATTTGAAATTGGTATTGACTATAGTCAGTCGATAATGCCTCCGTTAAGAGAGCAAGAGCGTCACCGAACCCGTCAACTTTAGCCCTCGGGTCCAAAATGAATGCAAATGCACATAAATCAGGAATTTCTGCCCAATATTTTATAAACTTTGCCTTCATTTTTTTAACAGCTTGTTTTAACCTATCATCTTTTTCATAAGCTTTTAAGTGATCAGTAAAGAAATAAATTTGATGCACTAGTAGAGGAGATGTGGGATAATAAACCCCAAATAAAATGTTTGTTGCATCATAAAGACATTCTAGAAAGCTCATAACCATGGCAGCAATATCCCAGCCATCATTTGTTAAAAAGATTGACCCCAGTGAATTTGCATTAACATACGTGGTAAACTGAACATTATCACACATCAAATCTCTAATCATTATGTACGTGGAGTTCCATCTAATGTTCATGTCTACATTATAGACATGACTGGCTGTTGTAGCCGCAACACACCATCTCTTATAGTCAGCTAGCCATGGATTAGAAGCATTTAAGAAAACAATGGCATTTCTTATTTTCTCAATGGTTACGGACAGATGTTTTAAAGCACATTTAGCAATAAGATTAATAATATGGCATGCACAACGTTGATGGAAAAGGTGTGCTGAGGCATAACCACTAAGTATAGGACTGGTTCATTCATTGCACTGGCATTATTTGAAGCATTATCTAAAGTTATTGCAAACACTTATTCTTGAGACCAAATTCTTGCACTACATTCAATATTTTTTCAGCAATTGCTTTACCAGTATGTCTAGTGTCCATTAATTCAAATCCAATGACACTTTTTTTTAGTTCCCAAGTATCATTGGTCACATAATGAGCTACAACACTTAGATAATCTTGCTTAGCTCTACCGCTCCAGATATCATATGTTAATGAAACTGAAAATGTACAGTTCGCAAACTCATCTTTTATTTCATTTTGCATTTTTGGCTAGTTTTTTCATATCTCTAGATGTAGTTTGCCTAGAAACTGGTTGATAATGTGGATTATGACAAGATCTAATCCAATCTACAACAGCGGGGTACTCCCCAAAACCAAGCGGCAAATCATGTGCAGCAATAACATGGCATAGTCCTCTACGAGATTCATCAGGATCATAGTTGAAGTTACGTACCTGGCCGTTGGGGGCAAAACCAAGATCGCCCTGTCTTCTCACCGTCTCCTGTGACCTCAACAGCTTGTGCACTCTTGCGTGCTGCTCCAAGTGACCGGTCCCCGACTTGGAGGCGCCGCTGAGGATCTTCTCGCACCTAGGCCACTTGCACACCGCTTCGTGTTCTTTCTTGCCATCTTCGAGTGTCACAAGACGATACTCGAAATGGCCTTCCACCCACACCCATGAGGTTCGACGCCTCTTTGAGCTGGTAGTGGTAGAGGAGGGGCGGCGGTATTATTAGAAGCGGCACCACTACTAGAACCAGCAGCGGATGAGTGATGTTCTTGGCTAGATGGATTTGGGATTTGGGTGTGAGCTTCTTCTACGTAGGGGTAATCGTCGGTACTAATTCCTAAAGTTTCGGGAGGAAATAAGATCATCGGCTCCGGGATAAACCCAGAGGGATGTGGGTTAAACAGGGAAGGTCGCTGATCCATAGGATGAGAAGTGTGGGATGCGTGTGAAAAATTATGTGGGTGAGGAGGCCTATTTATAGCAAAAAATGTTAGGGTTTAGGGGTTCAAAATTCAAATTTTGAATTTTAACGTGCCTACAACGGTCGGCGGGCCGCATATGGTCTGACGTGCCCTTGTCGTGCCATGCGGCACGGCCCGACAGAGGCCCGGAAACACGATCCGTGCCTCCCGCGTGCCGGCGTGCCACAACCGAGCATGCCGCCCGCCCGACATCGGCCCGACAACGGCCCACCGTGCCCGCTCCTCCCCGTCGTGCCCGTTCCAGCCTGCCATGCCCGTCGTGCCCACCATGCCCGTGTGCCTACCGTGCCGCGTAGACGGGCCGTGCCGTGCCGGGCCGTGTGCTGGCACGATTAGGTTGTGCCGTATCGGGCCAGCCCGCGTGCTTCAAATCCATCCTCGGCACGGGCACGGGCGGGCCGCGGGCCTGGCACGACACGTTTAGATCGTGTCGAGCCGTGCTTGGGCCATGCCAACAGTTGCGTGCCTCGGGCCGGCCCGTTTGGCCAGCTATAATCCTGTTCACATTCAAGAGCACGAATACCTAACAGCCATGGCCGTTACTTCCTTCCCTTATACCCCATCAATTTAGAGACCGTTTCCTCTCGAGTTTAATACGAGAGTTACTCAGAATTTGATGGGTTCCTCATTCAGGGAGTTTATTTCTCAACCAATTGTCTTTATCACCCAATTTGACGTAGTGAACCGAATGCCATCCGGCGACGTTCATCTCCAGATCACTCACCTCAAACCATACCAGACCAAACTGAGCGCGTCACTTCGTACCTCTCTTCCTCCTACCCCATTTTGGTTATCAAACTTTTCCAAAAGGACATCTCTACAGCCCGCACCAACCATGCCAAGTTCAGCCCCAAATCGAGTTCATCGTCAGATCTTTTCGTCCACGATGACCACCTCGTCAATTCCTCGCACCAGTGGACTCCCATCATCAAGGCCTACCTCCAGGACATGGTGGTGCATCATTCCCTTGTAGTTGGCCGCATCGTCACGAAGGCCGAGCAAAGTCTCCGCCGCGACCAAGATCCCGATGAGGTGAGACCTCACCACGCCCTTTCGTGGTGTCCATAACGTGTTACATGTCCTCTCTAACCTGCTAGACATCATCCCATGGCCGTAGGACCTCCAGAACGACGAACGCATCATGCCACCATTGGTAAGCTTCGGAACTTTTGTTCATCCATGAAAACGACCTCGAATCCATTTTGTGTCAATATGAAAGTTGTTCGTATTATCGATATCTATTACTCTGTAAAATATCGTCCAATTTCATTCAACACAACTCCCCATTTTCGTGGTCAAACTTTTCGAGTTTCGAAAAAGAAAATTCAGATCCCTTCGTACTCGAGGTACCAAATGCAAATCCCTTTGGTAGGAAGGTAGATCGGTATATTCTATACAACTTTCATGTTTTGTGTTTTTCATTTGGAGCTACGGTTTTGTCTCATTAAATCAGATCAATTTTGACATATCTTTTATTAATCTGTTTTTAGCCAGATTTGACTCAAATCTTAGAAATTTCATATCAAAACAACCGTAACTCCGTTTCCAATGTTTTTGTAGGTCTATGGATTCGTATGAACGTGTAGAATACAGTGGTATAATAAAAACATATATTTTAGTCATGCACTAACTTGTTATTTACATAATCATGTAAAGCATTATTTTCACTATAGTTTTAATTCTATAATTTATTTTGAGGTGATTCTTTTTGCTAATGTTACTATTTGAGACCCTCTGTACAGTTGTATAGAAACATAAATTTTGGAACTTATATTTTATTATTGGTTTTTCAAATGCATTGTTTACCCTTTTACAAATCATAAAATTTGTTTAAAAAATGATTTTCATTTTTTACTTGTTTAATACAGACCTTTAGACCAGAGAGACACAAAACCATCTTTGTTAAGTTATTTATATTTTATATATTTAAGTATTTGCTAAAAGTCTTTAAAATGTTTTGATTTACAAACATTGGTTTTAAAATGTGTTAAGCCCTTTTAAACCAAACCCAAATGTTTTGTTGTTGTCCATGTTTAATGTTGTGTTGTATGTTGATTGTTGTATTGTTATTTGTTTATATTGTTTAGATTGAACGGAGAGCTCCGAGTTACGTTGAAAAGAGTTTGTGAGCAACAACAACTTTCAAAGACAAGTGGCACATTCATAAAATTCCTAAGTATTTTTGTCTATGCATGACTTAGTTTATTTTTCTTAAGCATGTGTAGGTGTTATTAGTACTGCTATGCAAGACATGTTTAGAATAGCACCCTTATTCCTGTGTGTCTAGGAACCTATATAATAACTTAGTAGATATTAGTGTTGCTACGCTGAAAATATTTTATAAAAGTAAAGGGATGAAAATTCTACTAAGTTAATGAAACACCTGGGTGGATGTGGCATGTGGATGGAGGTTGGAGTTGAGTGGCTGCTTAGGCTCATTTAGGTGAGTGCATCTGGATTAGACCCAGGCTCATTTAGATGAGTGAACCTGAGTATGTGCACTTGTGGATTGCCACCCAGGGACAAAGGGATTTGAAGTTACTCTAAGTGAAGATTGCTTCCAGTGCAGCCACTTGGTACTATGGCTCTGCCTTGACTAAGTAATATCTAGGAACCTGATTCTGGCAGTTCTCAACGGATGAATGTCTTGTATGGGTCTGCCTAGAGGAACATGGGACTGTTTCCAAAAGGTCTCGTCTCAATCTTCTCCTTTTCCTTATCACTAATGGAGTGTAGAGGATAGTTTGAGCTGACTGAGACTTGTGGTGAACATGCACAAACTCTCGAGAGTGTCAAAACTAGTACTTAGCTGTTTCCCCGGTTACGGACAATTCTGATCAGCTGATCAAGGACGTCAACGGAGGATCCCAACATTCCAACTTCTCAAATAAAATTTTTAAGGGTGAACAAGGGTTAGGAACTCAGGCTCATTTAAGTGAGTGCATCTGGTTTAGACCCAGGCTCAGTTAGATGAGTGAACCTGAGTACGTGCAAGTTTTCCAAAGAGTTAAGAAAAAGATGGCTTTATGCAAAATAGCCTTTGAACTCCACCAGCCAAATAAGCATCTAGGTTATTAGAGTTATTCCACTATGAGTACACAAAGTGTCGCTTGCAAGTTCCATTTTATATGGTTCTGACCCACCTTGTTGCAACATTTTTCCTGTTGCAGGTTGTTCCGACGACGAGTGAGATTTCGTTTAAGGGTTTTGAGTCTACAACCAACATGTTTCGCCTGTGGCACATGAAGATGATGGAGACTCACTGCTACTTTTATTTCCGCTGCTTTACTCTTTCAAAGCTAGCTTCGTGCTATGCAATTTGTAATGGATATTTTTCTAAGTACTGGATCCACGTGTAATAATTGTTACTTTGTTGTGATATTTCATCTTAAACTGTGTGTGCAAACGAATCGATCTAGAGATTTGCACTATATACAGGGACTTGCCAATTTTTAAGTGCAGGTCCGCTACATCACCTCACGTAGGCTGCAAGTGCTGACCTTGATGATTTTGGCTGGCCGGCCGGCCCTCTAACCATGCTTCTCACACAGCCATGTGAGATTAATCAAAGTTTTGTGTTATGCACACATCTAAAAGCTTGGAGCATGTCAGAGGTTTCTGTCTTTTTTACTACTTCATTATCTCTTAACTTCTGTATTGCACACCACATAATCTACATAAAGATGGTCTGGTCGATTTGTTTTAGTGCCTCTTGGTATTTACCAGCATAGAAACGCAAAAGCATGGTTGGCAGTATTTAAAAAAAAATGTGAGTTAAACCCTGGCCTCTGTATTCAACAGAGATTGATCTACAGTGTATATAACATGTTGAATTATTTGGTTCCAGCATGATTATGGCACGATAAAAATGACAAGTAATGGAGAGAGACAGAGAGAAGGAGAGAGAGTTTTTTAAGAATTCTTTGGTGAATATAGATTTACATTATATATTACAAATCATGGATTTTCTTAAGATCAATTCATAGATTGATTTACAAAATCCAATCATGCATAGGAGAATTTTATTAAAGATATTTATCGTGAGACAAATAACCACCAGGAAAACAGTAAAAAACAGTTATGCACGTCATATATTCTCAACAATGTTCCCTATAATTTGAATTTTTCTATTAACAATTTTTTTAAGCATGTAAGAAGTTTATATGAAAAACATTAACTTATACCGTTCTAAATGAAAGACACAAAAACAAAACTAATCGTGCAACTGTGTTGGTCGATCAATAGCCTTTTAATCGTTTAATAATTGTCCCGCAGGATTTTGTACTCCCCTATTTTATGGCGTGTGCGAAGAAAACGCGATATGAGGGTTTAAAAACGATGATCTTACTCACCTTTTCCTACCGTATCAATACAATACTTTTTCCCTTCCCTGTTTTCTTTGAAATTAAAAACATATATGTAAACGAAACATGTTGTTGCGCCCATTTAGAAAAAAGGAACTACATAGACTAAAGAGAACATGGTGATAAAAGTGTACTCATATGTATGTGTGCATGACTGAGAATAAGAAGTTAATCACAAGTTAGTTACACTTTTTAGATACGTTGAGTATGATGTAAATATACTCATGAGCACACTACCACAATTTATATATGTCGTCCATTCACGACTTGAGTCAAGGATTTTTTTTAGATTGACAAAGTTACAACTTCTGGCTTGTTATCGACATCAACATCGACTCATATTCAAAAGAGTAATCATGTTTAATTATATACAATATGACGCAAAACCTGAGGTTGGATTAAAACAATAAAAGAGAAGCCACAAGAACCATTGGCTACATGGACCACTGCCTAATAAGTGTTAAACCATGGAAAAACACCAAGAATTAGACGGAACCAATAGGTTTGTTTTGTGACACTGTCTCAATAAGTTGTTGGCTAGAATTTCGTGGTGCAATTAAAAAGATTATTTTTTAGATGACTTGAAGTTAATTGGTGATTGATAATTATTTTGAAACTAGGATAGTTATAGCATATATAATTAAGATTTCAGTCTTTACAGTATCTAAGATACCTCAAATTTATTTAAACATAATCCATACGCTAAACACAATGCCCTCGCATTTGCGAGGGCCACCTTGCTAGTTATCCGAACACCAGTGGAAACAGGGGCTTTGGTGGAGAGGGGTGTTGGGCTCTAGTCCCGGGCGTGGTTTGATCCCGGACTAGAGGAGGGAACTAGTACCGGGCCGGCTGCTCCGACGCTGCGCAGGTCGGGTCCCGGGTTGTAGGGCACCTCTAGTTCCGGGCCGTGATACCACCCGGGACCGAGGCAGTCAGCGGCAGGGTGGAGACAGGAGGGTGGACCTTTCGTCCCGGGCCGTGGTACAGCCCAGGACTAGAGGTCCCGCTATATCATCTCCCACCCGGGCCAGCCACCATTTTGAACTCTCAAGATCATCTCCATTGTTTCCTCTCTCAAGCTCAGGTTAGCAACACTTGATCCTTTCACCCGGCGGCCGAATTTTAGCCATTTCCATACAAGTTTAGCTCATTTCATTTTTATAGTGCTACCTAGGTGTTTGATGAAATGCCTAAGCTAGGTAGTTCATTTTTTTATGTATTTTGAGCTCAAATTAATTTATTATTTGTGGATTTTAGTGTCGTCTCGGTCCTCACCGCCGTCGATAGCCCCCGCCATCCCGTGACCGGCACCACCTCGGTGAGCCTCTTCTTTTATCTGTTATTTTACAAAATTACTTGTATGATTTGATTGCATAATTATTTTTCTTGTATAATTTTCTTATGTTTTTTATGTATAGTGTCATGGTTTTGATATCCGTCCCCGTCGTCCCTCGTCCGGTCTATGATTCGGATGTGGTATATTTTTATCACTATTTATTTTGTTTCGTGTTTATAACAATCATGCCGACCAAATTGACATAGATATATTTTTATTTAGGAGGTAGTTGAACCGGAAATTCCAGCCGACCCTATTGTAGAGTTTTTTATAAAAGAAAACAACGATTTGAAAGCAAAATTGAAGATAAGTGAAGATCTTCGTCTCCAATGCCTAGAAGAGAAGATGGTATTGGACTTGAAGATTGCCGACATCGTTGATACTCACGGGGTCGAGCTTACCGACGTCGTCGCTGTTCACGAGATGAAGATGGATGCAATGCGCTTGAAGCTTAGAAAGATTAGAAAATATGTCATTAGTCAAGAGGCTTGGTATCATTATGCTGTTGGTTCAATAGTTACCTTAGTTGCGATTCTGATCGCATTTGTTGTTGGATTTAAATTCTTTAGATAGTTGTATTCTAGTTTTAATTAATTTATGTTTTATGAGAACTATGTATTACATTTGGTCACTACTATACTTTGGTTTTAATGTGATGAACTTGTATTAATGAATATGATATGTTTCCTATTAGTTGGTTTATCGTAATGGGTTTTAGCGGTGATTTGCAGATGAGTCATCCGTGGATGTACGCTGACCGACGCTCTAAAGAGTACATGGATGGCGTGCAATCTTTTCTCAATGTGGCTAAGGATAACAAGAGGCCCAATGGTTTTATGTGTTGTCCATGCAAGAAATGTCGGAATGAGAAGGATTACCCTAACACAGACAGAATTCACCTCCACCTGATAACGATTGGTTTCATGCCCGGCTATAATTGTTGGACCAAGCACGGAGAAAAAGGGTTATGATGGAAGATAACGAAGAAGAAGAGAACGATGACAACTACATGTACCCTGAATATGTTGGTAACCCAACAGGGGAAGCTGATGATGAACCAGATGATCCCATCATACATGATGATTTACGTGGGGTCATCGTTGATGCACATACCCTAGCAGAAACTACACTTGAGAAGTTGAAGTTGGAGCGCATGTTAGAGGATCACAAAACAAAGTTGTACCCAACTTGCGAAGATGGCAACACAAAGCTCGGTACCACACTGGAATTATTGCAATGGAAGGCAGCGAATGGTTTATCTGACAAGGGATTTGGGAGTTTACTGAAAATAGTGAAGGACAAGCTGCCGGCTGGTAACGAATTGCCCGAGAGTGCGTATGAAGCAAAGAAGATTATCTGCCCTCTAGGATTAGATGTGCAGAAGATACATGCATGCATTAATGACTGCATCCTCTACCGCGGTGAGAAGTATGAGAATTTGAATGAATGCCCGGTATGCGGTGCATTGCGGTATAAGATCAGAGCAGATGACCCTGGCGATGTTGAGGGCATGCCCGCCAGGAAGAAGGTTCCTGCCAAGGTTATGTGGTACGCTCCTATAATACCACGGTTGAAACGTTTGTTCAGAAACAAAGAGCATGCCAAGTTGTTGCGATGGCACAAAGAAGACCGCAAGAGCGACGAGATGTTGAGACACCCGGCTGATGGGTCGCAGTGGAGAAAAATCGATACAGAGTACAAGGAATTTGCACGTGACCCAAGGAACTTAAGGTTTGGTCTTAGCACGGATGGCTTTAATCCTTTTGGGGAGCAGAGTAGCAGTCATAGCACCTGGCCTGTGACTCTATGTATCTATAACCTTCCTCCTTGGTTGTGCATGAAGCGGAAGTTCATTATGATGCCAGTGCTCATCCAAGGCCCGAAGCAACCCGGTAACAACATTGATGTCTACCTGAGGCCATTAGTTGATGAACTTTTACAGTTGTGGCGTGATGAAGGGGTACCTGTGTGGGATGAGTACAAACAAGCGGAATTTAACCTACGAGGGTTGTTGTTTGTAACCATCAATGATTGGCCTGCTCTTAGTAACATTTCAGGACAGTCGAACAAGGGATACAATGCATGCACACACTGTTTAGATAGCACTGAAAGTATATATGTAGGTAACAAGAATGTGTACCCGGGTCATCGTCGATTTCTTACAACTCAGCATCCCCTAAGAAAGAAAAGCAAGCAGCAGCATTTCAAAGGCGAGGAAGATCGCCGGCCGAAGCCACCCCTCCAAAGTGGTGAAGATATATATGATGCGGTCAAGGATTTAGATGTAATCTTTGGAAAGGGTCCTGGCGGACAGTCTGTTCCGAATGACGCTAACAACCACGTTCCCCTGTGGAAGAAGAAGTCTATATTTTGGGAACTACCCTATTGGAAAATCCTAAAGGTCCGCTCTGCAATCGACGTGATGCACGTGACGAAGAATGTTTGCGTGAACCTGCTAGGCTTCTTGGGCGTGTATGGGAAGGCAAAAGATACTCCGAAAGCACGAGAGGACCAGCAACTTTTGAAAGACCCAAAGAACCTGCATCCAATGAGGACGGATAAAGGACGTCTACGTCCTGCTAGCTACGTTCTTACCAAAGAAGAGAAGGAGATATTTTTTGAAGTCCTGAGCAGTATGAAGGTCCCGTCTGGCTTCTCGTCGAATATAAAGGGAATAATAAATATGGCAGAGAAAAAGTTCCAGAACCTAAAGTCTCATGACTGCCACGTGCTGATGACTCAACTGCTTCCGGTTGCATTGCGGGGGCTTCTACCGGAAAATGTTCGAGTATCCATTGTTCAGCTATGTGCGTTCCTCAATGCAATTTCGCAGAAGTCAATCAGCCCAACCACTCTATTAAGGTTACAGAAGGATGTGGCTCAATGTCTCGTTAGTTTTGAGTTGGTGTTCCCACCATCCTTCTTCACTATTATGACACATCTCCTAGTGCACCTGGTCGACGAGATTCACATTCTGGGTCCTGTATTTCTACACAATATGTTCCCCTTTGAGAGGTTCATGGGAGTGTTGAAGAAGTATGTTCATAACCGTGCTAGGCCAGAAGGAAGCATCTCCAAAGGGTATGGAACAGAGGAGGTCATTGAGTTTTGTGTTGACTTTATTCCCGGCATTAAGTCGATTGGTCTTCCTGAATCGCGACATGAGGGGAGACTAAGTGGAGAAGGCACTCTAGGAAAGAAATCATACATATGCAGGGACGGGTATTCTTTCACAAAAGCACACTACACAGTTCTGCATAATTCCACTTTGGTGGCTCCGTATATCCAGATGCACAAGGATATTGTACGCTCTAACAACCCGGGGATGGATGACTCCGCCATTGCAAAGGAACACATGGAGAATTTTGGCGGTTGGTTGGAAACGCATCTGAACAACAACAACACAGTCTCAGATGAGCTGTTCTTGTTGTCTAAGGGGCCATCTTCGACTATTTGGACTTTCCAAGGGTATGAGATAAACGGGAATACATTTTACACGAACGCCCAAGATAAAAAGAGCACCAACCAAAATAGTGGTGTCCGCTTTGATGATAAGAGCACGAATGAGGCCACGGTCACATATTATGGTTGCATAGAGCAGATATGGGAACTTGACTATGGACCTTCTTTGAAGATCCCTTTGTTCTGGTGCAAATGGTTCAACCTGAGAGGCGGCGGGGTAAAGGAAGACCCATTGTACGACAACGAACCATTCGTTCTAGCCAAGGATGTGGCTCAGGTTTTCTATGTGAAGGACATGTCTACCAAGCCAAAAAAAAAGAAAGATAAGGAAGTGAATACATCAGCCGATGAGCCAAAGCGCCACATAGTTCTTTCAGGGAAAAGAACCATCGTGGGAGTGGAGGACAAGACAGACATGTCAGAAGATTACGACAAGTTTCATGAAATTCCGCCCTTCAAAGTGACCACTGACCCAAGTCTCAAGTTATACGCAGACCCTTGTCCATGGTTACGGAGCGATCAGAAGAAAGGGTCTCACAAAAAGAAAAAGCGAAGACTAAATAAGGATGTTGTTCATGATGTGTAATAATTTATTAAACTTTTATATAATTTATAGTCTGGAGGACAAGACAGACATGTCAATGAAATCAAGCGTATGGCGGTGGCGGAATGTAGTACTTAATTTATAAATTTTTGATGTAGCATCAAACTTTGTGATGTGAAATGATCAAAAGATATAAAAAAAGTAAGAAACCAGAAAATTAAAAAAAATTAACCTCTAGTACATTATTACACATGATCCAACGTCTCACAAGCGCTTGAAAGAAACACACCCCTGATCCAACATCACCAACATTATTCTACATAAACAGACTTGCTGGCTCGAAGGCCGTAGGATTAGGGGGAACGGCGGGAGGAGCCAGCCCCGTGGGCGGCCGCCCGGTTCTCGCGCGCACGTTTGCGGCGGAGGGCAAGATCCATGGAGGATGAGTCTTTCAGCGCCCAATCCAGCTCGGAAGCCTCCTTCGCCTTGAGCTGGTAGGAAGTCTTTGCTCGCTGGACAGGGTAGTCGCGGACAGACTGGAAGGAGGCTGCCATGGCCTCCTGTATCTGCAACCCACAACCCTCTTCCCCGTCGTCGCTCCAGTCGAAGTCGTCGTCCTCCTCCTCCGCGGGAGGAGCGGCGGCGCCTGGTGGAGGTGCAGCGGCGCCAGGTGGAGGTGCGGCGGCACCTGGTGGAGCAGGAGGCCGGTAGCTGGGCATTCCTCTCCACGCCGGGCTCGTGGGCATACGGCGGGATAGGCTCCCGCGGTTGCGCCCAAGCGCGCTCTGCCGAGCACGCTCGACCTCGTCCAGAAGGCGCTGCGGCGGGCGTGGCGGATCCATCTCGTGGAGACGATGCGTTCGTGGCTAGGAATGTTGGATTAGGGTTTACCCCGTCGGCGACAATATATAAAGACCTACAGGGCAGCGCTGGGGGAGGACACGTGCCCAGGGCAACGCTGGGGGAGGACACGTGTCGTGACCGCAAAGCCCGCCTTTAGTCCCACCAACCGGGACTAAAGAAGCACACGGATCGTGTGTTTCTTTCAAGCGCTTGTGAGACGTTGGATCAGGGGTGTGTTTCTTTTGAGGGATTGTGAGCTGTTGGATCAGCAGTATCACGACCACTTCGTGAGCCACATGACCCGGTTGGTTACCAACCGGGACTAAAGAAGCACACGTACCCTATATATAGCCCCCTCCTCAGACAGGTTACTCACACACAAAACATTCCAGCGTCACTCGGAGAGGCATCTTTGGGCAACCAGCGGCAAGACGTCTCTGATGACCTGCGACCGTTCCAAACGGTTGCAGATCATCAGAGATGTGTTGCCGGACGGTTGTAGATCATCAGAGACGTCTTGCCGCTGCTTGGATCGAAGTGGCGCTCAAACACAAAACATTCCAGCGTCACTCGGAAAGGCATCTTTGGGCAACCAGCGGCAAGACGTCTCTGATGACCTGCGACCGTTCCAAACGGTTGCAGATCATCAGAGATGTCTTGCGGCCGGTTGCAGATCATCAGAGACGTCTTACCGCTGCTTGGATCGAAGTGGCGCTCAAACACAAAACATTCGGGTTCCCTAGCTATAACCCATTTCTTCTAGGTGGAAACTCTCATTTCGTGTATTAACCCATTTCTTCTAGGTGGAAACTCTCATTTCATGAAATTCCGCCCTTCAAAGTGACCACTGACCCAAGTCTCAAGTTATATGCAGACCCTTGTCCATGGTTACGGAGCGATCAGAAGAAAGGGTCTCACAAAAAGAAAAAGCGAAGACTAAATAGGGATGTTGTTCATGATGTGTAATAATTTATTAAACTTTTATATAATTTATAGTCTGGAGGACAAGACAGACATGTCAATGAAATCAAGCGTATGGCGGTGGCGGAATGTAGTACTTGATTTATAAATTTTTGAATTGATTTTAAATTAAGCGTATGTAGTACTTAATTTAAAACCAAGCGCATGTGATACTTCATTTTAAACCAAAACAGAAAACAGGAAAATGAAAGCAATTTTTACTTAATTTAGACAAGTAAATCAAAAGATATAAAAAAGTAAGAAACCAGAAAATTAAAAAAAATTAACCTCTAGTACCGGGCCGTGCGACCACCCGGTACTACAGGTCCACTGGGCTTGGCGCGCAAATTTTCGCGGCCCTGAGGGACCTCTAGTACCGGGTGGTAACACGGCCCGGTACTAGAGGGTCTCTAGTACCGGGTGGAGCCACGGCCCGGTACTAGAGGCCTTTTTGGCGCTACTTCTAGTGGCTCGGGCCGAAAATTTGCCCAAGTCCAGCAAATCGACGCTCCGCCTCCGGGCTCCAGACGACGCCGCCCCCTGCGCCGCCAGGCTGCCGGATTTCGTTCCCGCGCCGCTGCCGCCCTCACCGTGGGTCGCCGTCCTGCTCCTGCTCCGGGCGCGGCCGTCCCCGCTCTTCCCCCGAGCAAGATCGTCGTCCCCGAGCAAGCAAAGCTCGCCCCCGACCCACGCGGTGAGCTCGTCCCCCCGACCAACTACTCTCTCCCTCTCTCAGATCTAGCGCGGCGGCGGCGGCGGACCCTAACCACGGGGCCGGCGCCGGAGTTGGCAAACAAGAACAAATTTTTAGGGCCTAAAGGGGCCGATTTCATTATAGTTATAGGCCACAACCGGCCGATTACATTTGGGGGGGGGAGGCCATTGATAAGGCCATTACATTGGAGGGGGGAGGGTCGCCGGTGCCGGTGCCGCCTAGTCGTCGAGGATGTAGAAGGGCGGCGGGGTCCAGAGATGCTCCGGTGGCGCCTGCTGCTGCGGTGGCGCCTCTGCTGCGGTGGCGCCTCCTGCTGCTCCGGTGGCGCCTCCTGCTCCTGCTCCCGTGGCGCCTCCCAGCTCCCGCCGGTAAAGACCCAGGACTGGCCAACGAGGCCGGTGGGCAGAGGAGGCGGCGGCGGAAGGTCCTGCTCCTGCTCGCGTTCCATGGCGTAGTGCCACGGCTCGACCTCGTCCGGGTCGTACTCCTGCTGCATTGGCGGCGGCGGCGGCAGCAGGGCCGCGGCCGCGGCGGCCGCGGCCGCGGTCCTCACCTTCTCCCACCTCTTGATCTCGTCCTCGACGAGGGTGCGGTTGGAGGCCTCGTAGGCGGCCTGCATCTCCGGGTCGTCGTCGTCCTCGGGGACCTCCTCCTCGAACCACAGCGGGTCGGGCAGCGCTGGGTAGGCGGATTGGACGGCGCGGGGCGCCGGGGCGAAGTAGGAGTGGCGGCGGTCCTCGTGCTCGTCCTTGAGCCACTGCTCCCAGTGAGGGGAGTCCGCCGCGTAGACGGGGTCGTTGCGGAGCGCCGGAGGGAGGAGGCGGCGCCGGCGCGCGATCTCCCTGTCCAGTTGCCTCCCAGGGAGCGGGACCGCCGGCACCGGAATCCTCTGCGGGTTCAGGTGCCAGCCCTCGGGGAGGTGGACGTCGTGCCACTCCAGCGTGGCGGCGTTGTCCCAGTGCCACTGGCACTCCGGCTCCGGCACGTAGCGCCGGCGCCGGATCCTCCTCCCTCCAGCGGTGGTGGTGGAGGTTCGTGGCGGCGCGTCGGGTGCGTGGGCGACCCGCACCGGTGGCGCGGTCCTCCGCACGCCCTGCGGAACGACGCCCAAGGCCACCGGCGGTGGAGGCGGTGGAGAAGCGCGGCGACGGTTGGAGGACTCGCCGGTCTCGTTCTTCGGGGACTTCCCGAACCAGCGCGACATGGCGGCGAGGGCACTGGACGGGCGGAGGGGAACCGTCGGGCGGAGGGGAACCGTGGGGGCGGAGCGGAGTGGAGTGTCCACATCCGCACGGGCGCGTCCCTTTTTAAAGACCAGGACCGTCGGGAGGGGAACCGTCGGGTGGGCCAGCGCCCGAGTCGCTGGCAAGTGGGCCAGGAGCATTGACTCCGGGTGGGCGGGGGCTGTTCGTGCTCCGCATTGACCACGGGGGGTGAAGGCGAGGCGGCCGGGTGGGAACACGAGGCGGGGAGGTGAAGACGAGGCGGGGCGGGAACACGAGGCAGGGCGGCGGGGTCAGAACTGGGTCGCTGGCGGGTGGGCCAGCATTGACCACGCGTGGCCAGTGGGCGGTCACACGTGGCGGTGGGGCGGGTAGGCGCTGGCAGGTGGGCCAGCGATGACCACGGTGGCCACCTTTGACCAGGTTCTGGCCCAAATTTGGGCTGGGCTGGGATTGGGACAGCAGCCTAAGTTTTTTTTGAATTTTTTTTCTTTAGATGCAATATTAAATTGTTTTTGTTGCATATTTGTATATTGAATTATTGTACTAATGCTATTATTGTTTTATCTTTTTTTTGTATTAGTTAAACAATGGATATCGATGCTCCCTTCGCAACGAGAGAAGGGGAAGAAGAGCTACTTTCCTACATTTGTGAACCCGGTGAATTTCGGCATCCCAGAAGGAGCTGAAGATGAATTTCGGCATCCCGCGGAAGGAGCTGAAGATGAGGACTCGGAAATTGGTGGACCCACGCCGTCTGGCGAGGTATATTAAGCCTATGTTGAGCAGATGCAATAACTGATTTGTGCATATATATGTATTCACACATGTTTCATATTTTTAGACCTCCGCATCGAACCAAACCACTAAACGAGGCCATGCCCAAGGGATGGGCAAAGATGAGCATCTCACAATTGACGAGGTGAATGCAACTACTGGCCAACCACTGGCACCCGTGCCGAACGCAGTTAAGTTTGTGCATCAATGCGGAGTCACTGTCAGGGACAACGTTTATATCAGCACTCAGGAATGGATTAAGCCAAAGTTAGAGGGAGTTAGTTACGTCGACAAGAGAACCAAAGATGTGCTTTGGAACAAGCTCATTGCACATTTCACCCTACCGGTCTTGGAAGATGAGGTGAAGACAAAAAAAATGACGGACAAAGTCAAGCATTTCGCTCTTAAGAAGATGGCTCAACAATTCAATAACTACAAGAACAAATTATTCCGTGAGTGGGAAGAAGATGGGAAACTTCCGGATTTCACCGGCACACGAGAGAGGCAGCGGCCTCACTGGCCTGCATTTCTGGAGTACAAGAAATCAGAACGAGCTAAGAAAAGGTCGCAAACGAATAAGAATAATGCAGCGAAAAAGAAGTATCACCATAAGATGGGGCCAGGTGGCTACCGAGTTGCCGAGCCTAAGTGGGAAAAAATTGAGTCCGAGTTGCGTGCAAAAGGGCTCACCCCGGTCACAGAGGAATGGGACAGAAGGATAAGGAATTGGCTACTTGCGCATGGAGGGGAGTATGACATGGAAACAGGGGAGTTAATAATTGATGAAAGCAAAGTAGTCAACGGAGCCCAAAAAAAATTATTGAATTAATTGCCAAGTCTAAAGAGGGAAAGTTTATTTCCGACAGAGAGAAGGACGAGCTGTCAGAGGCCCTCGGGACCAAAGAAAAAGGAGGATCAACACGAGGCTTAGGAGAAGTGCCGTGGATTGAAGGGTTTCCCGAGGACCGTGCCTCTTATAGAAGCCGATTGAGAGCAAAGAGGAGGAAGGAGCAGCAGGAATCAGACCGGTTGATGATCTTAGAAAGAAATCATGACCAGATGGTTGCTCTCTATAAGGAGCAGCAGAAGCAAATAGATCAAATGCGCGAGCAAGGGGCGCCAACTCTTCAGCTGGAACAAGCGAGTCAAGGCGGCCCATCGCATCGCAGAAGCAGCGTGGCTTCCTCGGTTATGGTCGGTGATGATGAGACAAGTTACCCCGTGGATTATATCACGGAGAAAACAACTTGTGAGCTGCATGTCCCAGTATTTAACTTATCCACGAAGGTGGCGGACGGCTATGCATTCTCCATTGACTCTACAGCATCGTGGCTTGGCAATGCCATTCCAGATGGATATGCTCGTGTCGGCGTGGATCAAGTTGTACAAGGATATGAATCACTGAACCTTGAGTTCCCAAGAGCTGATGATGAGTCGGTGCTAGGGGACGTCGTGGGTGGTCTAATTCTATGGCGGAAGAAATACATCAAGTTTGAAGGCTGGGCGCCAAGGCCACCATCGTCTCCGCCAATTCACGATTCACCACCTGATGACGATGAAGGGGACGACAACCATCAGTCGCCTCCGCATCAGTCGTCTCCGCCGCCGCGTGCGCCGACTCCACCGCCGCGTGAGCCGACTCCACTGCTGCGTCAGCCCACTCCGCCGCTGCATGAGCCAACTCCACCGCCGCATGAGCCGACTCCGCCGCCGCATGAGCCGACTCCTGAGCCCCGACATAGGAAGGGCGCCACTTCGTCGTCCATGGGATTCGGGCGAGACCCCCGACGTTCGCCCCTCCCAAAAGTACCCAAAAGCCTTGACGACCTCAGAGCTTGCGACATGACTAAAGAGCAATTGGATGCGTGGGTGGATGCAGACACAAAAAGACAGCTTGCACGGAAAAAGCCCGAGGAAAAGCAAACATTTACTGCAAAGGAAAACAAGTGGGCTATTGGATTCATCACGGAACCATCGCAATATGAGAAAAATAAGCCAGATAACTATTTACGAGCTCTGAGTAAAAGTAGTAGCTCTCCCAAGACGAGAAGTAGTAGTGCCAGAGGGAAAAGAGACGTTGCCCAGCTCGGACAACAGGCAAACCAGTCGATAGCCCCGCTCGTAGTTATACCCAGTGGTCATGGCTCTGTGACGGACCTAATTCCTACTTTATCCTTGAAGAAGGACTTTGCTGCAGCTGCTGGTATTACTCTTGCTCAACTGGACAACGAAAATCTCTTTCCGTCTGATGTAGATGATTCATGGAAATGGAAATGGGGGAGGTCCCTGCTGCGAGGTGATCAGATAAAGTGTCTACCGACATGTATGCGACAACTCCATAGTTGGTACATGAAAACCACAAAGCAATTTGATGAATTTTTGATCTGTGTGAAAGTTACAAAAAATCATTTCGCGGGTGAAGACATGTTCACAATTCAGCTCGAAGAACTCTGGTACTTATACAACCTTGACTCCCTCGACTTGGCTCTCGTCGGTGCCTACTGTCTGTAAGTGATTCAATTCATTTATTTCCAAAAAAGATAAAGTCTTTAGCTCTCAGCTCGTTCATTGCCATCGCTAATTATGCTCACTACGGTATTATGCAGAATGAAGAGTGATGAATGTGGTAGAAAGGGCATCTATGGCTTTGGGTTCGTTAACCCAGTACGAGTTAATGCAAGGACACTAAAAAACCACGTGAAGGACACGGAGAAGAACTTGCTAAATACCCTAATGAAGCAACATTTCAACACGGAGATAATGTTTCCTTACTTCTTCAGGTAAGAGAGTGTTACTCGCTTGTACAAATTAAGTGTAACTGATGAGTTACTGACGTGTATATAATCATGCGCAGCGATCATTACATTCTGCTAGTCATTGAAGTTGATAGATCAAGAGTTCAAGTCTACGACTCATTGGACTGGCCTGAGGATAGGTACCAAAGCATTCTAGATACGCTCCAAAGGTAATTTCAAACATTATCGCACTATATCAGTCTCTCTTATTGATTTCAGAGATATCAAGCAACTAATAACTCATTTATTCTTTTTTTTGCCCGGCAGGGTTTGGAAACAATTCAAAGCGAGGACAAAGGGTTCAGGTTCATTTGAAGAACAGCTGACTTTTGTTCACCCACAGGTAGGTAGTACGGTCTAGCTAGGTTCACGCATCTCTTTATTTATTGTTTTCAATACCACTATATGTTGACTATGATTTGATTGAATTCTATTCTCGTAAAGTGGATCGAGAGGCAACCACAGGGGACCAATTTCTGTGGATATTTCGTTTGCGAGTGGATTCGTCGTTCGGTCACTGAGCGGGACCCAAAGAAATTTTCAGACGTACGTGAACAATCATATTCATCAATTGATCTCCAGTGTCATTCATAATTTTTGATAGTCATGATTAATATTCGTATTGATCTCCTTCTTTTATAGGCAGAGCCATTGCGCGAGAGTATGCCACTAAAGAAGCGCTTTCAAGCACTAGCAGAGGAACTTGCGGGGTTTCTGCTCAGCGAAGTCATACCTACAAAAGGAAAATACAATGGAGAATAGCGGTGAAGTCCCGGTTATGATCTCCCGTGTAACCGAATAGACGGGCTCTAGTCCCGGTTATGATCTCCACACACGTGTAATCGAATAGACGGGCTCTAGTCCCGGTTATGAGCACCTCCATGTAACCGGATAGACGTGAACATATTTTTATTTATGAACATTTTGATATGTTATATGTAGTTTCTGTTTTTAATTAATTAAACGCATATTTTTTTGCACCATTTCAATATTAAATTGGGTGGAAAAACAAAAAATTACAAGCTGCCACGTGTGAGGTCCTTGGTCCCGGGTCGTA
Source organism: Poa pratensis (assembly GCA_947311845.1). NCBI lineage: Eukaryota > Viridiplantae > Streptophyta > Magnoliopsida > Poales > Poaceae > Poa > Poa pratensis. Next base: position 29,877,868 of record CAMZMU010000128.1, read on the forward strand.
TGACCAATCGGGACTAGAGGTCCTCCACCACGCCCGCGCCTCGGCGGCCACGTGGGAGCCTGTTGTTCCGGGTCGTAACGGACCCGGTACTAGAGGGGGCCTCTAGTGTCGCCTTGCTAGTCCCGGGTGGACACCCGGTACTAGAGGCCCTTACGACCCGGGACCAGTGGCCCTGTTTCCACTAGTGGAATAGTCCGAAAGCGATTGCGGGGGGGCTCGCATGTGGCGCGGCCAGTAAGCCACCTATTTTGGGACGGACAGAGTATAAGTATTGACACTACATTGTTTCAATCACGAGATCATATATCATTATGGCGGTTTTTTTTTTTGCGAGAAACGAGCTGTATTACAGAGTTCTTACAGAAAGGTCCTGAGACAAAGAGAAAATTACAACGAAGTCCCTCAGCAACCCGTTGACGAAGACGACGACGAGGACGTACGCCGGCGCACCGCCGCCACTGCTCCCTTCATGCCTTGGATACGGAGCAGCCCCTCCACGGCCGGGAAGTCGACGAACTCGGTCCCGAAGAGCCTCCATCCAACGCCATCGAAGCCAACGCCCTGCAAACACAGCTCGAATCGAACCAAACGAAGCCCGGAGACGCCGTCCCGCGAACTCCGGCGAGGGGGCCTCGCACCCAGCAGCTCCGCCGAGCCCCGAGTGCGCGGAAGACAGAAGATCAGCAGCGGCGCTCCAAGGATCACCACCACCGGAGCAGAGACCTTCCGCCGCAAAACGCCACTCCGGCCGCGCCATCCGCTCCCAAACGCCGCCGGCTAGCACCCACACCGAACCTACACTATTTACACGCCGCAGATCGGGGCTTCCCCATCCTCCCGCTGCCGGAGCAGCCGGCGGAGGGTGAGGAACCCACCGACCCGACGGCGGCGAGGTGGATCGACGCGGATCGCCCAAAAGTTGCTCCTCTGTACTGTAGACGGGAGAGGATAAGCTCCAAGGTAGCTTTTGGACAAGCATCATTATGGCGGTTTGTAGGTACAGGAGTTTGTATATAGAGATTACAAGAAGGGATCAGGTTGACGTGAAATCAGTCCTAGAGACATACATATTCTAATTTCCTACACAAAAACAATGAATGAACTATCGACCAAACTTAATCAAGAACCAATGGATGGATGAACTATATATCTTCATGGCCGGCGTGGGAGCGTGCACTCCTTTGGCATCGTGGTGGTTTTGTACCTGGCGGTGTCTTCGCAGTAGTCATAGATGACCCAGCCATTGTCGCGCACCCACTGCAGGTCGTCGAGCGCCGTCTGGTCGAGGTTGAAGAGGGTGGAGTTGGCGGGCTCGCTGCCGCACCAGTCCACCCCGGGCGACGGCTGGCACCAGGTGACGGCGTAGTTTTTGTAGTAGGAGTAAAATGGCGCGTACGACCAGTCGGTCTTGATCCTCCCGCCCTGCGTCGCCCAATCCTCCGCGTTCCACAGGCTCCCGTACACCCGCTGGTGTTGCCACGACGGGAACGGCACCCCCTCGTCCTCGTTGTTGTCGAACACCCGGATCATCCGCCCGTCCACTTGGATGCTGCAGCCAGACATCGAGATACAGTACTGTTATTCACGGGGTAACTCAAGCTCTCAGTTTGATGCGCAGGAATGTGGTGCTTACATGATGCGCTTGGGGTTCCAGATGATGGTGTAGGTGTGGAAGTCGGCGGTGGCGTCGAACCAGAGCCGGAACTGCACCTCCCGGCGACCGATGCCATTGGCGAATATGTTGGTGTGGAGCGTGTAAGGCTCGCCGGTGGTGTTGCCGAGGAACTCGAAGTCGATCTCGTCGTGAATCTTCCACTCCCCTTCCGAGGTTGTCTGCAGCACGCACGTTCCAATTCCACATATCCACATGTCAAAAGTCAACTCCAAACACACAAACCTACCCTAATATATCGATCGATCGATGGGAGGAGGATCGGAGTAGATCTTACATAGATGGTGCAGACGGTGCCTGCGGAGTCTCCTTCGACGAGCTTGATGTCGACATCTATGCGGGCAAAGAGGTACGTTTGCTTGGACTTGAAGCCAGAGCCCCCGGACTGGTTCATGGACATCGCCAGCACCTCGCTCTCGCCGTCCATGAAGAAGTAGCTCTTGTCCTCGCCCCATACGCGCTCGACCTCGTTGTAGATGCCGGCCGCCACCATATCTACCGCCAGGAGGAAAGCCAAGGCTACAAGTAGGGGCGATGGCGCCATTGCGAGCTAGCTAGGGATCTGTGCGCCGGCGGCTAGCTGTGAAAGGATATTTGAGTGGAGTGGAGCTAGCGGCAGGTCAGGGGCGACCCCCACGCAAAGGGAGGAACCGAAAGCGCACCCTAGCTTGCCGTCGAGACGGAGAACGGCAAGATTGCTGGGCTGCTACGCGAGCACTTGCGCGCGCGTATATAGATGGAGCGTTTCAGAAATGCCGGCGAGCTGGTCGTCTCTCTCGGCACGCGCTGTGCACATGCTTACACGAGAGAGTGTAGATCGATGGAGAGCTGAAGTAGCAGTACATGTTAGCTAGCTGGCTAGATCTCGGTAAACTGATATCTTATCATGGCTATCCGCTGACCTGATTTGCTACTACTACTTGTCAAAGAAATTTTGTGGAGTCGCCGTCCTGTTATTACACGCTACGCTGTATCTCAACATGCTTATGTTTAGTTGTCTGGGGCGGTAAACTGTTTGACTTTGTGATGATGATACTCTCGTGGCGAGCAGATTGGACGGCTCTGGCTTGGGAAGATCTATAAGAAATGATAGTCCTACGCAGTTAACTCCCAATTGGGGTGTTGCTGCATCTGAGAACGTACATGGCGCTTTCTATAAACGCGCTCAAAAGATGTAGAAAGCCAGTGTGTCTAGCTAGCTAGCTGCGCGGTCGTGGTAAACGGTTTCTGAAGATCGATCAGTGCTCCCAGATCCAACTCGCAGTAGGCTACTCACCGACGAAATGCGGTGCGAGATAGTATATATTTTATCGTCTCGAAAGGAGGAGGAGACGTTCGTGATATCTATGAATACTAAATTTTATTTCTTACATGGATGACTTATGCAACTAAAGTAAGATGAGAACGCGTGAAAGCATTTGGAGACATAATATTGTACTGTAGCAAGTAAAACAACAACCCCATTTCGATTAATGTTGAGCTGGTACGAACAAGAGAGCATGGACAAAATTCATGACCTTAAAATTTTAAAAGATAATTGATGGAAAGATAAACTTGAGGGGATGCCGGGTGCGAAATTTTAAAGTATGTTACTAATAAAAAAAATAAAAAAGTTTAGCCTACATTCTTCCTTAGATCCTCTTTTTTACTCGATTTTCAGTACTCGCACAAGATCCACACTAACAATCTAGACATGATGAAAAATATTTTTCCAAGCATCCAATCATACGACTGTCACAAGATGTCAATTCTAGGTGGACGGTGGCTATCAATGCTAGACACACAATGCCACAACTGTATATCAATTCTAACAAAATGACAATTTAAATCAAATAATAGTTGGCATGGAAGATTTTTTTTAGATGAAATTGCTGCGATCTATTAATTCATGCCAGAATCCAAGATAATCTGGTTCCAAATACACGCAGTGACATTAGCAGTCCACGTATTACAAATTTTATTCTCATAGCCTTCTTTTGCTAACAAATGTGCCGCCTCATTCGCCGAACGTCGCACCACTCTGACGGAAGATTCACAGAAACCTCAAAGAAGGGAGCTTATTTCGTCGACCAATGGACCGTGAAGAGACCGATCATGCTCGTCCCTAAAAAGCTTGGCTGCCACCCACGTACTATCCGTTTCAGAACCACCTTATGCACCTGGAGATCCCTAGCAAGTTGTAGACCTCGACGGTAAGCTTGGAGCTCCGTACTCTCAGCATCAAACAGATGGGGGTAAAAGGCATGTTGCTAACAAAGCATCCATGGTGGTCTCCGGTAACCACGCCACTCCCTCCATCTTCCGCTGCCGCACGGAAAGATCCATTTGCGTTCACCTTCACCCAACCAAAGTCAGGCCTGAGCCAATGCTCTCTCGGCTTAGCAGTAATTGTGATTGTCATCTTATATATGTCATTCCACTCCTCAACCGCAGCAACAGTTTTTCAGTGCCACCGACTTCAGATCAGCCATTTTTTGTGTCTCCCTTGCATCGTTCCTTGCTTGCCAAAGCATATAACATTGTGATAAACCAGGAGATCTGATCTCCCGTAGCCTTCTTAATCCAATCCAGCAGCCAGCCTTTCAATTCCAAATGGCATAGCAACCTTTTTGGTGGGTTTTCCAAATGACACTGAGATGTACGTCAAATAAATAAGACCATGGAGATTTTGAATGAGGACATGTCCACAAGTGCTGTACCAAGTTTTCAGTTCTTCACGCAAGACAGACAACGACGTCCTTTATTTTCCTATGACTCAGCTCAGTAGCAAACATGTATATGTTCATGCCCAATTTTTTTCAGAGTTTTTTATGTGTTTTCATTTTTTTTAATTTTGACAAACATAACAGGAGCATATGCACCCGGGAGCCAAAACGCCTCTCCCCAACCCCAGTTCGATTAATGTTGAGCTGGTACGAACAAGAGAGCATGGACAAAATTCATGACCTGAAAATTTTAAAAGATAATTGATGGAAAGATAAACTTGAGGGGAATGCCGGGTATGAAATAGATATTATTAATATCGAAGTATATATGTGGTTTTGCATGACGGCAACGCCACCAGCATCAATACAATCGGTTTTCAGTACTCGCACAAGATCCACACTAACAATCTAGACATGATGAAAATTATTTTTCCAAGCATCCAATCATACCACTGTCACAAGATGTAAATTCTACGTGGACAGTGGCTTATCAATGCAAACTCACAATGCCACAATTGTATATCTATACTAACAAAATGTCAAATTAAATCAAATAATAGTTGGCATGGAAGTTTTTTTTTAGATGAAATTGTTGTGACCAAGGACAATCTGGTTCTTTATCGAAAAAAGGACAATCTGGTTATTATGAAGGATGTGAGTCCTTATTATTCTAGATAAAAATTGGTTGTCCAACGGCATCTTCTGGCCACATTGCTTCAATAGCTGGAACAATTTTTTCGATGAAAATACTCCCTTATGATTTCCCTGCTGACAAAATGATAGTTTGGTTTCTACTGTCCCTCTCTCTCTATTATCATCTTTCCTAACTTTTGTTGTTTGCTTCACAAAGGCCCACATACAAAGTTTTCCTGAAAGTGTCACTTCTACTTCTGCATCATACCTTGGTCTAGCCACAGCTGTCAGAAAATTTACCTTGCCAATAAGAGTTCTTGTCATGTGTACTCCTATATGGGTCTTCTTCCTCGGGTAACAAATAGTATATCATATTTTCTTTTGTCATCATGAACCACTTCTCGTCAATATGCACAATATTGTGCATACTTACGAATCTAGGTCTTGCATCTCATGTTGTTGTGCCATCCAGCATGGAAATGCAAAATTATAACCTAGCCCTCTTGTTTTTTGCCTCTTTCAATGTTGGCTTCAAGGCACTTGTGATGGGCTTAATCTTTTCATTTTGAATTTTCTATGAAGTGTTGTAGTGCTCACATTGGAAGCTTTAGGAACGTTGACCTTCTCAAGAGAATTTGGGGATTAGGGATAGATCACAAGAAGCAGGTTTCCGACCACATCTAACCTTTTTTTTACTAGTGGCATCTACCTCCGGCCTTTGAGTAGCTTGCTTGTTTGCATCACTCCAGATTTTTTAGATTTCCTGTATGTGGACATTAAACACTGCATCAATTTTTTTTCTTATCGAATCTCTTGAACTTTCCACCTCTAATCTGATACAGTGTTTTGTAGTGCCATGTAAGCTCCAAATCTTTCCTTGTCATTGAGTGATTTCCGTAGTCTCAACACTGGTTGCTAAAAACCTACAAGGACAAGGAGTAAACTTGTTAAAATTGCTGAAAATATTATTAGAAATACTTACTACTACAACTTAAATTCAATATTGCTAAAAATATTTGTTACTGCAACTTAAACTTCAGAAATTGCTTGCTTAAACTTGCTTGTTGTCAAACTAGTGCAACATAAACTTACTTGCTGTCAAACTAGTACAATATTGCAACTTAAACTTGCTCCTGAATTTAACTTGTTGTCAAACTAATCCTGAATTTCATGGAGGCAATATTATTTGGCACTACTCCAGTGGAGTGTGGTAGAAATATTATGGTGCAGTATGACGAACTGTTGGAGCGCAGCGAAATGTTAGAGCAGGATGATCTGGACGCTGGAGCGCGACGAGCTGGACGATGGAGCTCGCCGAACTGGATCCACGCTATGGAATTGTTCGTGGGCTTGTTTGTATATGATTTGAATGTTCGTATGGTGGCGACAAGCATTTTGGAACGGAGGGGCAAACACGGCTTCCTACTTGTTTTTAACTTTGTCGAAAAAGTCTACTCCCTCCGATCCTATATAAATGTCGCTAGGAACGTACATACCACGTACAACTTTTAGGTACAGCTCACGTCACTTCTTATGAACCAGAGGGAGTAAAACATATTACATTTCGGAATAGAGAGAGTAGTAAAAGAAGATCCTGGAACTCGTTTTTATACTTTCAGTTTCAGTTCCATCCCTTCATTTTACTATCTGAACCAGTAAAGTTACTACTCTCTCCGTCCACAAAAGGATGTCTCAATTTGCATGTATGTACACACTAAATCATGTCTAGATACATATAAATTAGACTAGGTTGAGACATCCTTTTGTGGACGGAGGGAGTAGTTGCTAAAACTGCGTGCGGTTTTTCCACACATACATGGGCGTCCATGTCCTATCCAATGGTCTGCAATGCTTCACGATCTGTGTAAATGAACTTTGCACTTTCATCCTGTACTCATGACAATTTCACATCTCTATAGAAACCAAAGTGTACACGGTACAGTTTGATTCTGAGCACCACGTCGTCTCTCTCCTCTATCTCGTCTCTCTCTCCTTTATCTCGTCTCGTCCCACAAAATCGGGGGAGGCGCCCCCTCGTCCCCATCCCGGCCTGCTCCATCCCCTTCCTCCGCGGAAGTAGGCGGCGCATCCATCCCGGCCTCCGTTGAAGGAGCTGCCTCCATCTCCGGTTGGCTACCTATACAAAGCTCCGCATCCGGATCCAACAGGTTGGCGACGAATCCGGCGGCCATGTCGTCTGTGGCGGCATGGTGACGGTAGGCTGGATGACGTTGGCACCAGCGACATGGCTGTACTTGAGCAGCATATGCAGATGCTGCGGTTTTCCTTCCATGGTTCTTGATTTTTTTTTCCTTTGATTCGTGTGTTTTTGTCCCAACGATTTTGTTCTTTGTTAATCCATGGGTTGGCAAGCACGAACATCTCTCTCTCTCTCTTGAATCTAGATGGGGACGCGCGGGATGGTTCCGGGGATGGTGATTGAGGTTGGTTCATGGTTTTTTTAATTCAACTAGCAAACAATGCCCGTGCGTTGCACCGGAAGAGAAAATCATTGTCATGTTTATATTGATATAAAATAATATTTTTATTACTATCATATATATTGTTTATTTCCATGCAATATGAAAATCAAATAGCTTTACTAAAATTGCACATTGCAATTTGACATAGATAAAAAAACACAGAAAATAAAGCAAATTAATCATGGGTTTGATTTTGTCATAAACAAAGTCAGCTAGATATGTTTGATTTTCTCACCTGGGCAAGTCCGAACTCTGAAGCATTGGCCCGCAGCGTGCACGCACTCAAGCAGCCCAGGCTAGCCTCAAGGCAACCCACGTCAGCAGCACACGCGACCAAGGGGATGGACGACGACCGGCAGCCGTGCCTCAGGTCCTCGTTCACGAAGACGTCTTTGGGGAATCTAGACCAGCATTATGTCTCCCCGGCGGCGACGCCCTGTTCAGCTCGGCGGCGTACGCGCAGCTGAAGCTCGCGTAGTTCCCCTGCGACGCCGATGTGATTCAGTCCTCGGACGCAGCAGTGGTCGCGGAGCTTTCCACTCTCGCTGACACCAATCGGAGGTTCTTCAAGCACCCTTCCAGCGCGACCTGCGACATGGCGACGGCGGGCAACACCGCACTCCCCGCGCATGGAGATGTGCTGAACGCGACCATCTCGAGGGTTGAGGCAAGACCATATACTATGCCCGCACGGCGAGCTGGCCGCACTGGGTCGAGGACATGTCGGACAGAGTCGCGCCGGAGCAGGTGGTTGACGTGCGCACTGGGCATCGTTTCCGCCGGTTGCAGCGGCAACATGGTCGAGCGCTGCCGCTAATGAGGCTGCGCCGTCTTAGAGTCTGGACGAAGAGCGACGCTCCTGGGCCTGTACCACGTCTTCACGTACACCAAGGTCATCATCATCGTCTTCCGGTGATCCATCGATATCAGTTTTTTTCGCTTGTTCCATCGATCCAACAGGTATTGGGTAGTTTTCGACCTGGTCGATCTCGTCTCCTCGATCTCACCCGGTAGCAAGGTCGATATCGTCTGTATATATAGCGAACCAGATCGGGTGGGAGCTCGGAAACACGTCCAATAGGAGACCCGATCGACCACGAGTTGATTTCTTCCTAACCTCACGCTAATAAAAAACTCACGCGACCCAAAGGAACCCATCGATCAAACGACGTACGAAACCAATCAAACTTCGACACGGACGCACAACGGAAAATAAAACGAAACGTTTTTTCCACTTACCGGTGACAGTGGTGGGTAATTTTTGCGAACTTTAAGGATATTTTGAACGACGTACGAGAAGAAGTCTTAATACTTTTATTATTAGGTATAGATTTTCTTATTTCGTTTGGCCCTATTTGGTTCATGCGCAATGGATCGCGACTTGATCCAGACTTCCTCTTCTCCCTGGATTTGGGGGAAAAAGTATGTACATGGTCTATTTTTGTAGCCATGTTGTTGAGTATTCGGGTCATGACTGATATCCCCATGTTTTGATCTCGCTTCTACCGAGCTGCAACCTCGCTGGATCCGAGCTACATCTGGGGAGGAGGCGAAGCAGGGCCATGGCGGGCTCGATCCATGGAAAAAACATGGCGTCTGCTGGCGGGCAGGGAGGCCAGGCCAGACCCATATTGGGGAATTTTCCTCTTTTTTCTTGGTTGAATGGTTGATCGTGTGTTGATTCATGGTTTTCTTTCTTTTTCCTCCACATCCAGATCTCATTTGTCCAGGCTTCTTCCGATGCGCTGGTGTTCTAGACCTGATTTGTGATTTGATTATTTTCCAATCAGTTCTTGTGATTTTTTTTTTTTTTGAGATGGAGTTCTTGTGATTTGATGGTGCTCGAGTTCCAGATAATGATAGCAAGCGGCTATCTACTTTTTTTTTCCAATCTCTTTTGTGGCTTCGTGGTTCATGTGCCACGGTCAGTTCCTATTTCAGTAATTTTTCATGGATTTTGTTTGAGTTTTAATGTTCAGATCTTGGTTCAGATCTTCTATGTATGCTGGAAAAAATGGTTCTGGTCCAATTAACGTACACTTGACACTTGTGTGCAATCTGTTCATCAACGAACTTCCAATTAACGTACACTTCAATGGAATTTGGGTTATATTTTTCTGGCGAAGAATGACTATGCATTTTTGCCGTACATGACCATCAGGCAGATCCATGTTTTTACTGTTGACAACATGTTCCAATTTTTGTACTAAACTACTGAATGAAAAAGTACAAATTGCGTACTGAATCATGTACGATATTGTGAAAGAATACTGAACTAATGAGAAATATGTGTGTCCCGATCTAACTGTGAAAGAATGCCGTTTTGCTTTTGATCATGGTCTAAATCCTCAGGTTTTATCTAATTTATGTCCTGATCCATGACTTGCTTTCGGATCTAGTTATTTTTCTGTCATGGTCCAGACCAGTGCATGATCGTTGCATGCATTCGCTGTTTATTTTGATAATCTGATTTTCATTCATGATTTTCCCTTTACATATATAGAACCGAAAAAAATGTAATGTTAAGGTACGTATCTCATAAATGAGTACCATAAAATTCTGTGAATCACTGGTTTCTTAGCATAAAATCTGGCTGCAGTCAATTTTGATTTTATTTGCTTCCATCTTTTTCTGGACGCAATATTCTGGCCCAAAAATGTTCTGCATGTTGAAGAATGAAAAATCTGACCGCAAAAAGTTCTGGCCAAAAATTTCCTTGCCTTTAATTTAGGTGTCCATCCTTAACTTCTAAACATAATTACATTAATATAATTATGCTTAATCAGTGTAAATGAATGGTGGAATGGTTAAATGCATGCCGATTGCTGAAACATGGACACGGTGCAGAACAAGATATCAAATAAACGTGAGTTGTGGAATGCAAAATGGGGAGGACTGGCAGATTTCAGTTAGAGATAGTTGAGGGTGTCATGTGCAATGTGCAATAGAAAAGGCACAGATCTTACAGTACGATTGGACGCACATGATAAGCCAGGTACCCCCACGTATGTGTGGAATGTAGTTTTCGTTGCTAAAATGAAGCCAAGCTCAGTTTGTAAGCCCTCAGATGGACCATAGACATTCTACTCGAGTGCTGCTACGCTTGGGACGGGCATCAGAATAAGTCAATGTCCCAGAATGTTTAGATACGGATCAGCTTATGATACAATCGGCAGGCCGTCCACAGTCTGATTACGTTTAACGTTTCTTTAAGCTAGTAAACTACTAGCACTGCCGTCGCAGACGTTCCACTGCATCCGTTGGACCAATATAGAATGGAACAGGAACACGCACAAACGTCTAAACGATACTTTTATCTTGATCCTCCAAGAAAAATCTTTGTAGCGCAGGCTCATCGGGCGAAAACACATATACTACAACGCCCGCATCGTATCGTTAATTAGCATGAAGCAATGATACGCCACGAAGCCGGAGTTTTCAGGAACAGACGAACGGTAGAGCCAAGGCGTCCTGAAAGAGCCACTTGGAGTCCTGTAATATGACAACAGTCCAAGCAATGGCGTTGATCACACTGCCAAACCAGACCTTATATAAACCGGATGGAACATAGATATGTACATCGCCCATCAAAAATCTGCCAATCATATAGTACTGGATTGGAGACGAGGAACTCAAGCCAAACCCCCAAAAATGGCGGCAACGAAGCACTTCCTCGCCATCCTGCTCCTGTCCTTGCTGAGCTCGCCGCTACCGTCGCGCGCCCAGACGTTCCCCGTCAATGTCTGGCCCAAGCCGACGTCCATGTCCTGGGCGGCACCTCTCGAGGCCATGCCGGTGTCGGCGTCGTTCCGCATCGTCGGTCCGTCCGCCGGGAACAACAACCCGTACCTCGTCTTGGCCACGGAGCGCTACACCGCGCTGCTCTTCACGGAGCGGTACCGCCCCATCGTCCGGCCGGCGGTCAATGTCACCGCGGCAGGGCGCCCCGCGCTCCAGAGCATGACCCTGTCCGTGTCCGACCTGTCCGCGCCGCTCCAGGACGGCGTGGACGAATCCTACGTGCTGGAGATCCTCCCCACGGGCGCGGCCAGCATCACGGCGACCACGCCGTGGGGCGCCATGCGCGGGCTGGAGACCTTCTCGCAGCTGGCGTGGAGGGGCGCCGGCGGGGAGCTGCTGGTGGCCGCCAGCGTGCACGTGGAGGATCGGCCGCTGTACCAGCACCGAGGCCTGATGCTCGACACCGGGAGGACGTACTTCCCGGTCCTGGACATCCTGCGGACGATCGACGCCATGGCGGCCAATAAGATGAACGTCTTCCACTGGCACATCACCGACTCGCAGTCCTTCCCCATCGAGCTGCCCTCCGAGCCGGCGCTCGCGGAGATGGGCGCCTACGGTGAGGACATGAGGTACACCGTCCAGGACGTCAAGCGCATCGTCGAGTTCGCCATGAGCCGCGGCGTCCGCGTCGTGCCGGAGATAGACGGGCCGGGTAAGCACACTGGCATCGCTGCTCTGTTTCCGTTATGGCCTTGTAAGCCATGTGTTAAAACACGGCCCAGTTTCTTCTACTAATACAATACAGCCCAGTTAACTAATTAATCTTGGCAGAGATAAGAAATTAAAAATCATATTTATAAGTTTCAGACTTTGAAACAAATCCTTAATGTTATCAACGATATATCCCACAAACGACTTTATTTTAAATCGAGATTTTACACGTCTGTGGGATACATCATTGGCAAAACATAGGATTTTCTTAGATTTTTAAATAATTGTAATACTCCCTCTAATCCCTATTAAGTGTCATGGAAAAACAACGCTACCAAGCACAACGTCATGGTACAACTCGCGACAGAAAATTCGGATCGGAGTGAGTATGTTTTTTGAATTTTGTTTAAGTAGATGGAGCACCGGAACTCGGGAGCCAATTTCCTTCTTAATCAATTGTTCATTTCAGGCCATACAGCGTCGTGGGCCGGCGCGTACCCGGAGGCGGTGTCGTGCGCGGGCAAGTTCTGGTTGCCCGACGCGAGCGACTGGGGCAGCAGGTTGGCGGCCGAGCCGGGGTCAGGCCAGCTCAACCCGCTCAAGTCCAAGACCTACGAGGTGGTGGCCAACGTCATCAACGACATCACTTCCCTCTTCCCGGACGGCTTCTACCACGCCGGCGCCGACGAGGTCACCCCGGGCTGCTGGCAGGCGGACCCGTCGATCCAGGCCGACATCGAGAACGGCGGCACCCTGAGCCAGCTCCTGGAGCGGTACGTCCGCGCGGTGCACCCGCACGTCGTCTCCAAGAATCGCACCGTGGTGTTCTGGGAGGACGTGCTGCTGGACGCCGCCGTGAACGTGAGCGCGTCGGCGATCCCGCCGGCGACGACCATCCTGCAGACCTGGAACAACGGGGCCAACAACACCAAGCTCATCGTGCAGGCCGGGTACCGCGCCATCGTCTCCTCGGCGTCCTTCTACTACCTCGACTGCGGCCACGGCGACTTCCTCGGGAACGACAGCCAGTTCGACGACCCCAGGAGCGACTACGACACCAAGGGAGGGTCGTGGTGCGGGCCGTTCAAGACGTGGCAGCGGGTCTACGACTACGACATCGCCTACGGGCTCACCGCCGATGAGGCCAAGCTAGTCATCGGCGGTGAGGTGGCGCTGTGGACAGAGCAAGCCGACGCGACGGTCCTGGACGCCAGGCTCTGGCCACGGGCGTCGGCCATGGCGGAGGCGCTGTGGTCCGGCAACCGCGACGCGTCCGGCAGCAAGCGGTACGCGGAGGCGACGGACAGGCTCAACGACTGGCGGCACCGGATGGTGGGGAGAGGGGTCCGGGCGGAGCCAATCCAGCCACTTTGGTGCCGGACGCGCCCCGGAATGTGCAACCTGGTTCGGTAAAGGACCCGGCAAAACTTGCGTGTGCCAACTCAGGACCAATATAATGGTTTGCCTAAAAAAAGAAACTCGGAGAAATATATTTCATAATCATACGTGTCAAACTGAACTATGAGTAAGCTGAAGGATGAGAATTTCTTCCATGACCATGTCGTTTTCTTTTTGTTGTGTCATTGTGCGAGAGAATACTGCTTCAGCAGTGCCATTTTCTGTCAATTCGTGCTTTGTTTTTTTGTTTTTTTAATGTGAAGTGGTCGGCATGTTAATGTTATCCAATGCAGATCTGTTTCTTGAAAGCCGGCTTTTTCATGGGACCCATTTGTCAATTAATTGATTGTACTGGTGCTTGATTTGATTTAAGTAATCATGTGATGATGTTAATGTCTGAGTTGTTTGTGCCAATCAATCACGGCTTTTTCTTCCGGAAATGTGTGTGCATTATAGCTTAATTGCATATTTCAATTTATTAATATGATTGACATGAGATGCTTTTCACACTCGAGCACAAGACATCGAATGAAGTTTTCCTTTCTTTTTGGCATTAGGGTGAAATGGACAAGAGGAAGCTGTCTAGCACCACGTCTCACACTTTCTTTTTTGGAAACATGGTATATGCGTTCAAATACACTTGCATGCACTCACTTTATGAACGCACTGCACACCCCTACTCCTACCCCTATGAGAATCTCCGAAAGACTGAACCGATGGATCAGATGCTAAGATTGATAAATTCACCACATGTGTCTCGCTATCGATGGGAAAGTCGCTTCGCATCGAAAGAATATTCTGGCTTTATTTATGAGGCACATACATGTCAAGATGGGATTTGAACTCTAATAGGATGGGAGTACAACCACGCTCCTACCCAATCAATCACGGGTTGGTTCTCCACAGCTCATCCATATTCACCCACTAACTACAAACTCCATGCCGCATTGCCCATCAGGTATTTCTTTGTTTGGATTACACATCTTGTGGATGATCTAATTGAACTCCCATATCTAATTCACTATAAACATTATTTTACCAGTGCTAGGATTTTTTTTGTTTGAACAAAGAGAAGTTTTCAATGTTTTATCACCAGCGTACAGTCGTGAGATATATATATTCTTGGGTCCACGTGCATCGTAAGCAACTGAAATTTCGTCGATGGGTTGTAACATGTACCATCGCTCGGCCGCAAGCGGCCGCGAAACAGCCCCACGTCCAACGATTAATCAAGTGAACAAATAAGTGGCCGCAAAAAACTAAACAGATGAATGAGATTCTACCAGCTCGTATACATATCAATATCCTCCTTAACCTTAACAAAACATTTTGTCCCAAATAAGTTGGGCTAGGCTAGATATGAAACCCTATCACGAGGATTTCTCAGGAGGTCACCCTTGTATTACTCTCGCCCAAATGGGTTTCATATCCATGTGACTGGCTAGTTTTTACGTTGACTCGCCAAGCCTATCACAACCCTTAGATATGAAACATTTCACGAGGACTTTTCAGGAGGTCACCCACCCTAGTACTACTCTCGTGGGTTTCATATCTATGGGACTGGCTAGTTTTTACGTTGGCTCGCCAAGCCTATCACAACCCTCCTCCTTTATCCGGGCTTGGGACCGGCTATGCCTAGAAGACATAGGCGGAGTTTCGTATACATATCAATATGAAAAGAAAAAATCTAAATTTTAAACTTCTAAACTTCATTTACAAAACAAATTTGTTTAAAATTTTGTATAAGTACGCAGGCACCTAGAAAACAAGAAACAACTTCTATAAGACTACAACTATAGGAAAATGCCACCTATAAATAACCAGACAAAGAGTAAGAAAAAATATGATCAATTCATTGAGAAAACTTTACGTCCCAGGTAATCGTCATGTCGTATGATTTAAATGTTTTTTCATCCCATCTTAGTATGTGATGTGTGCTTCCGTGTATGGGTTAGTTGGCCAGGTTGTAGTGCTTCCCCTTTGCATATAGGTCTTCGTGGGTTTTGCCTTGTGTTCTTTTAACTAATTTTCTCAAGAGGAGGTATCACACTTTAAACAACAACATTAACTCCATATCGTGTCATAAACTAGCTAAGAAATAGGATCCAGTCGCTTGTTTTCAAGATACATAGTTACACATTTCTTGAGAAATCTGCAACTCATAGTTATATAGAAAAGCGAGATCTGAAGTTGAAGCAAAGGCCAAAAAAATATAAAAAAGAAAAATTGCCCGTATTTAAGAGTGAAACACATATCGAAAAGTTTGGATACGACTACAGATTTATTGATAAAAGTGAAACACATATCGAAAACTTGTTACTAATTGTACGTTTCTTGAGAAAAAATGCAACCCGTTTGGCAAAGTGGTTGCTATGGTTTTTTTTTTCAAAAAAGTGTAACTCATGTCACAAATCGGTTAGATTTTTTTTAGAAAGTGCAACTCGTATGAAGTAGCGGTTCCTAGTTGCACATTTCACAAGAAGAGTACAACTTGTACTGAAAACATGTTGAAGTTGCACATTTTTTGTGAAAAGTGCAAAATCATATCGAATATCGGTTTACTAGCTGCACATTTATTGAGAAAAGGTGAGTCTCGTATAAAATAAATTATAGTTGACCATTTTCTAAGAAAAAAGTAACTCATATCGAAAACTAGTTGGAGTTACATACTTGCTGAAAAATATCGCCCGTATGGAAGAGTTGGATGTTTCTTAAAGTACAACTCATATCGAAAACCAGTTGTAAAAATTCAAAATTAAATCGAATACGGGCTACTAGTTGCACATTTCTTGATAAAGAGTGCAAGTTGTATTGAAAATTGATTTGAGTTGCACGTATGTTATGATGAATGCAACGCCATGTTAAATATTGGTTGCTAGTTGCACATATTTTGAGAAAAAATTGCTAGCTACATATTTATTTTTTGAAAAAGCGTAACTCGTAAAATTACAAGATTAACAAATTAGAAATACCAAGACAAAGTGGAAAATGCATGTCAAGCACTGGTTGCACTTTTGTCGGTGAGGTAGTTGCGCATTGTTTATAAAAAATGTAACCGTTGTATGATTAGAAAAAGTGCAACCCATAAGGATAACCAAACAAAAATCTGGAAAAATACGGTTGCCACATCTCTAAAAAGTGCAATTATGTTGTGGCGAAAATACAACCTATATAACAAAGGAGAAAAAAAATACATATAGAATGATGGCTGTACTCTTCTTCATGAGGTATTCACACATTAGTGAAAAAAGTGGACATACAGTTGAGGTGACAAGTGCGACCTATAAAGATGATTAGATAAAAATATGAAAATACATATAAAACCTTGGTTGCGCTTTTCTCGATAAGAAAGTCGTATATTTTTATAAATGTTGCAGCAACGGAAAAATATAAGAATAACCGGAATAACGCAAAAACAAAAACAAAACTAAAAGGTAACACTATCATTACAAAAGGTTTTAATTTTGCCTTTGTAACAAAAATATTCTCTTAGTTGCATAAGTAGAACAATAGAAAAATACAACTAGAGAACTTCATTTCTTGAACAAAATAGAACTTTTCTATTTCCTAGAGAAGCATGAGCCGAAAGAAAGAACAAAAAAATGGCCTGCAAGTCCACAGACTAGATAGAAACCCCACTAAGCTCAACATGGGACCTCTCAAATAGAAAAGTTCCAGGGTGGGTTGCACTATGAACACATCAACAATGAAGGGAAATCGATGGATCGTAGGGTTATCTCGTCGACCGAGATATAACAAGTTACCAGTCGATTGAGACATAGCAAATCCGTAGCTTCCTAAAGTTCCGTACATTGATTTTGTCCGCTTCGCTTTGACTTAACAAAAGATACACTAGATTTTATCTTTCTTCAACAATCAGGTATATCGAAAACGAGCTATTTAATAAAACTAGTAGTGAATGTGCAGGGTGTATTACAAATAAATTTGTGTTTCTATTTGTAGTATAATTTATACTACTATTAAAAGAGCAAACTTGTGTTGATACATTGAATCTGAGCCCTTCAATATTTGGCCAACGGTTCAGATCGCTCCAATGTTTGACAACTCAACACAAATCCACTTTTGCCCATTTTACCCTCCCACCAAATCACATAATACTGCTAATGCCATCGTACCTTTTCGTTTTAATGAATATTACAAGGATTACAACCACCTAACAGAAGTATTGCAAGATCAAACGGGAACGGAACATGATCTCCGATCTCCTCTTTTCTTACTGCAAACAATGCCACGTCAAAACTATAAATCCCAAAGAACGCCCCGGCCATGAAAAACCTCAACGCCGCGCTCTCCGCCGCCGGCCTCGCGGACATCAAGGTGTCGACGGCTGTCAGGATGGACGTCCTCTCCTCGTCCTCGCCGCCGTCTAGCGGCATGTTCAAGGACACGTACATGAAGGATGTCGTGGCGGTCCTGAACAGCACCTACGACACGGGCATCACTGCGCCGCTGTTGGTTAACGTGTACCCCTACTTCGCCTACACCGGCGACACCAAGAACATCGACCTCAACTACGCGCTCTTCTAGCCTAGCTCCACCGTCGTCATGGACAACGGACTCAACTACACCAACCTCTTCGACGCCATGGTCGACGCCGTGTACGTGGCGCTGATGAGGGAAAAAGTGGTGGTGCCCATCGTGATCTCGGAGAGCGGGTGGCCATCCAACGGCGGCGTCGGCGCTAGCGTCGCCAACGCGCAGACGTACAACCAGAACCTCATTAACCCCGTCGGCACCAAGGGCACGCCCATGATGCCGTATCATCCGGAAACGTACGTGTTTGCCATGTTCAACGAGAACCAGAAGACTGGGGCTGAGACGGAGCACTTTGGGCTGTTCAATCCGGACAAGTCGCCGGTGTACCCCCATAAAATTCTGAATGATTCAGGTATGAAAATGATGGTAGATTTCAACAATTTAAGATGCAAGATTCATGCAATTAATTGACATAAGTTTAGGACAAAACTTATTGTAAATCAATCTTTACTATTAAATGGGAGTCCGTGGTATGGTTCAACCAAGGTGGAAAATTCTGCCGGATCGCTGCGTCCCGCGATGGATCGGTAAAATGGGCCCAGGCCCAACAAACTCACTCGCACAAAGGATCGCTACCTTTGACCTTCCCTCGCTCAGTTGCCAAAACTGATGCCGTACGAACCAGGAAACTAAAATCATGCCTTTTCTTTTCCCACAATCACGGAAACGAAGTTAATCATCATTATTGCTCAAAGACTAAAAATTGATTCCTTCCCCAAATACCGCCCTAGGTCGCTGAACTTCCACAACACAAGCAGTTTGAAAAGAAAACCTGCCGCCCTAGGGCACACTTTCGCCAAGCTCCGGTGTCCACGCAGGGAACGACTCAGTTTCCGCGCCGGCCGCACCAACGACGCCAGCTATCTTCAACGTCCTTCGATTCCTGCCAACCAACGATAGAACCACGGTCAGTCGATTCCTGCCAACCAACGATAGAACCACGGTCAGTAATGGTGAATCAAATAGCTTATTGAAACATGTACGTGATGGCATTTCCTGCTTATCCTTCAGTACTCTACAGGCCTCTATTGCTTGCATATAAGTTATGTGCTCCCCCCTTACGTCTAGCTTCTCATGATTGATATACTCTTATAAATTGTGGCATATGAACGTACCATCTTCTTCTGTTGGCACTAAATTAACAGCAATGTGCCATATGGCATCATCAAAGCGTAATGCAACGCGGGGTCCATTCCAAGACCTAACGAATACCAGCAATTCGGGTAAAGAGCTCACCACCTCTTTCTAATTCCAATAAGCTATTACCATCTAATAAAATGTAATGACGATGCAGGGGTAATACCAGATCCAAAAGAATTGAAGAGACAGAGGGAACGGGAAAGATATGCAGCAAAGAAGAAAATTACCGCATCTAAACTCAATGAAGTACAGAGTACATCTAATACACCGGCTGCCATATCACCTGGTATATGTTCATTATTGACACCAGCCCATATAATGCAGTTATCATAAGCATCATCATGGGTTCGTGTTTGTCAGGCTTTCACACTTCAGGAAATGTCACTGGCCAATCAGCTATCACACAAAAGCTAGCTACAGAAGGTGATGTTTAATACCAGAAAGAGCATCGTCATTGATGTACTACTACTTATTCTGCCAAATTGGTGATGTAGTCTAAAATATTTTTACCCACAGGACAAATAGTAGATCCAAAAGAACTGAAGAGACAATATGATCGGGAGAGATATGCAAGGAAGAAAGCTGCAGCATCTAATCTCAATGGAAAACAAACTACATGTACCACACAAATGGGTCACCTGGTACGTTCAAGTTTAATTTGGTTTCCTCGAAAACATAATGCTAGACCTCCAACCAACCTGATGATTTCTTCTAATCAGGATTTCATACTCCACATAATGCCACTGTGCAATCAGCCATCACACAACTACCATTAACCCCAACTACAGAAGGTGATGCTTACTACGGTACGGAGCTGGTTCATTTGTGTATTACTACTGACTCATTTCATATTGATATAGGTATGCCGAGTTTTGATATGACATCCGGTGCAACTACATGTGACTCATTTCATATTGGGACTCAGCAGGATTGTGGGTTACAAAAATCAGTTCCTCACATTAATATAGCAGGTAATGACGGTCAACCGATTCTCACATATCAAATTTAGTTTAGGCACAATTTATATGAAGGCAACACATATCTACTATTAAGTAGCATGCTGACTTATCTGTTTCTAAAGCAGCTCAAATAACTGGAGAACCATTTCCTTGGCAAACCCCATAACAGAAGAACCTCCAACAAGGGCCATAGTGACTCTTGATAAAAACGAAGTTAAACGGCAACAATATAGGGAACGCAGAAATAATTTAAGTGCCGATCAGAGGGAGGCGATAAACGCACGGAGAAGAGCAGCAAGGCAGAAATCAAAGGAAGATCGAATAAATAAGTTACCAATCAAGGAAATGAATGATCGACATAATCAACAGAGGCGGGAAAGAAGATCACGTGAAACAGATGTTGGGGATATACCTACTAGGGGTATCACCAGCATGGATCAATCCGACTAGTCTAGGGTGGCCCGCAGTGGTGGTAAAGGTTTTGCCTGCCGGGCGGCCCAGATAGCTGACGACCAAGGATGGCGGATGCCGGCAAGGAGGAGGCCCAGGACAGAAGCCCATGAAACCACCAAGACCAAGACGGAAGGCGGCATACTTGCCGGCTAGGTTTAGGACTCCGTATACTTGCTGGATACGTAATCACCTTGTAACCCTAGGTCCAGCCACCTATATAAGCTGGACCTCGGGACGCCTTTAGGGCATCCAAGCATCAATCAACCTCATTGTAACCTGTACCTCGGCTATTTGCCTCATAGTAAATTATAGCAGCACGTAGGGCACCGCCACCACCGTGGTGCCTGAAGCTGGGTAAACTACCGTGTCAATCCCGACCTCGACGACATCCACCTTCTTGCCCTACGCTCACCCTCGGCTAGCAGGACCCCGTGGGGCCTAAGGCGTCAGGCGTCACGTTCCAGGCGGGAACCCTAGGCGGCATCGGTGAAACAATCGCCGTCGGCCGCGCTGTTCGCTATGGCGACAACCACTACATCAGCTGCGACGAGTCCTACATCCCCGCAGACGACTGCTAGCGCTAAGTTGACGAGGGAATATCTCCCTGGCAACAGCGCCAGAAACTATGCTTGATGCGTGTAACGTCACACGTCAGTTGGGAACCCCAAGAGGAAGGTATGATGAGTGCAGCAGCAAGTCTTCCCTCAGTATGAAACCAAGGTTTATCGAACCAGTAGGAAAACGAGTTTGCTTAGAAGGTGTTGGTGAAGGAGTATAGTGCGGCGCAACACCAGGGATTCCGGTGCAAACGTGGAACCTACACAATATAATCAAATTACTTTGCCCCAACTTAACAGTGAGGTTGTCAATCTCACCGGCTTGCTGAAAACAAAGGGTTAAACGTATCGTATGGAAGATGATGTTTGTTTGCATAAAACAGTAGAGAACAATGATTGCAGTAGATTGTATTTCAGATGTAAAAGAATGGACCGGGGTCCACAGTTCACTAGTGGTGTCTCTCCAATAAGATAACTAACATGCTGGGTAAACAAATTACAGCTGGACAATTGACAATTGATAAGTGCATAAAACATGCATGTGCGAGTTGTGGTGTCTACTATGAGATTCATTTGGTCATTACGACAAAGTACATAGACCGCTATCCAGCATGCATCTATGCCTAAATAGTTCACCTTCCGGTTAACATCCGTACCCCTTCCAGTATTAAGTTGCAAGCAACAGACAATTGCATTAAGTAATGTGCGTAATGTAAACAATATATTCATCCTTGAATAAAGCATTGTTGTTTTACCCCTAGTGGCAACAACACATCTACAAACTTAGAACTTGTTGTCACTATCCCAGGTTAAATAGAGGTTGAACCCAACTATCATGCATAAATACCCTCTCTTGGAGTCACAAGTATTCACTTGGCCAAGGCTTCAACAAGTAACGGAGAGCATGCAAGATCACAAATGACATAGACATGATAATATAATATTCAGCTCCACATAGGTATCAATATAAGTCAGATCCCAGCAAACACAACATGTAGCATTACAATAACATGATCTTGATCATGATAGGCAGCTCACAAGATCTAAGCATGATGGCACAAGTGGAGAAGACAACCATCTAGCTACTGCTATGGACCCATAATCCAAGGATGAACTACTCACGCATCACTCCGGAGGCGGGCATGGCGATGTAGAGCCCTCCGGTGATGATTCCCCTCTCCGGCAGGGTGCCGAGAAGAGCTTCAGAACCCCCCGAGTTAGGGTTGACAACGGCGGCGGCAGCGAATATGTTCTGGATGAAAGGCTTGGTGTTTTAGGGTTTTCACGTCTCGGGGAATAAATAGGCGAAGGGGCGATGTCGGCGGACCCCCGAGGGGCCCAAACCACCAGGCGGCGCGGTGGGCCCCTCTGCCGCACCGGCCTATGGTTTGGCCACCTCGTGGCGAGTCTTCGTCTCTCCTTCGGACTCCGTGTACGTGTTGGAAAAATAGGGACTTGGCCTTTTGTTTCGTGCAATTCCGAGAATTTTTCCAGAAGTAAATTTCTGAAACCAAAAACAGCAGAAAACAGGGAACTGGCACTGTGGCATCTTGTTAATAGGTTAGTCCCCAAAAATGCATAAAAGTGATATGAAGTGTATATAAAACATGTAGAAAAAGGTATAATATAAGCATGGAACAGCATAAATTATGGATACGTTGGAGACGTATCAACGACTACATTGTCGGATGCGGAGTTGTGCCGTTTGGCGGCGTCGATGTGTTCATCGGCTACACTTCTGAGGCGTATGGGTTGCCGCGAATTTATTCGCCATCCCACCCGCCCTACAATCAAGACGGATCTGAGTTTGCCTCCTCTGAGGAGTCCGCAGATTCAGATCTACACTTTGTCGGCATGACGGGACTGGGATCAGACTCCCAGCCCAACAGTCAAGATCCCGAATCTATTCTTCCTGCGCTCCAGGATGATGCGATGTCGGATGCCGGATCCAGATCTACCGTTCACGTCAACGTAGATTCTGATTCCGAAGAAGATTCTGCCAGCATGTTCGAGCAACGGGTCAAGCAGTGTTTTGTTACACCTGATCCTCCGCCTCTGAGGCGGCTACGGGCTCCTCCGTCAACATGCAGCAGGTTTTTGTGGCGGATGTCACCGGTGCAGCCTCAGAGAAGGCGGCAACTGACGCCGCCAACCTGGGGACCCCGGCAACCGATCCACAGTTTCCAGAGCCTCCTGGGGCTCCGAAGAAGAAATTCTGGAGAAGGGCGAGCCCAGCAAGATAGGGAACATGGCGGCCTGGCGGAAGTTCTTCACACGCCGGTAAACGACAAAACCAACCGGCTGATTTGGAGAAACTTCGAAACACCTTGGTGGAGCAAACTGAGTACCTCAAAAGCAAGCAAGCAGAGGTCCAGAGCCTCCTCGACGAAGCCAAGGAGGAAAACGCCAAGATAACCGCCAAGTGTGACCCCAAGCGCAATCTTTTCACCACCACCCCATTGCCCAAGCCGGCAGGACAAGGGGAGAGAAGAAAAAAGAAAGGCAGGGATCATGACACCTTCAAATCCCCTGCCCAAAAGCTTGGTTTCGAGTGGGCTACAGCGCCGCAGCGTAAGGACAAGAACGGGGACGTCATCCTCGCAACCCCTGTCCTCAACACTGCAGCCGCCTTGGACATCCTCAACAATGATGACTATGACAAGGACGAGAAGATCTACTACGCATCGATCCTTGCTCACAAAGCTCTAGAGCAGCAGGCCCGTGCTGATTCTCGCGCCGACATGGCGGACGCAAGGGGAGGAAAGTTGGAATCAAAATCCAACGCTTGCAAAGCTGCGGCCGGTGGCAACCCGAAGATCCGTCCGGCTCCAGTAGCCACGGAAAAGGGAAGGACAAGGAGACCCGCAAATCACCACCTCCCAAAGGCAGCGTGACGAGGCATCCAGGACCGGCAACAGGCGCAAGGCCTCACCCCTCCGCCTAGGCGGGATGAAGGCGGAAGCAGGGGCAGCAAGCAGCCGCCAAGGAGTGGCGGCAACCGCGACGACGCCCCGCCGCCAAGAAGAAGCAGGGACCGCACACAGTCCCCACCACCAGTGCCCAGGCACGAAGGCGGAAGCCGGGGACACAACAACGAGCCTAGGCACAGCCGGGCAGCGCAGGACGAGCCTCATGCCGATAGATCTGGCAAACAGCTCAGTCCGCAAGACGCGAGACATCGTCTCAATGACATCAAGGCTGGAAAGCAAGATGCCTATCTAGGACCTGAGTGCTTTGGCCCAGCCATCCGCAACGTTCAAGTACCCGAGACATGACATCAGTGTCAAAAACTCATCAAAGGTACAATGGAGCGGACAAGCCAAACTCATGGTTGTCGGACTACGCGCTGGCAGTTGAAATTGCCGGAGGCAATGGCCTCGTCGCCGCACGCTTCCTTCCCCTCATGCTGGAGGGGACAGCCCGAAGCTGGATCGAAAACTTGCCGGAGAAAAGCATTCATAGTTGGCATGACATGGAAAAGGTGTTCACGCAGCACTTCCAAGGCACGTACAAGCGACCCAATACATACACAGATTTGGTTCGTTGCGTGCAAAAGCCAGATGAAACAGCTACAAGCTTCTTGGCAAGGTGGATTCAAACAAAGGCAAGCTGCGAGAACGTAGACGACAATCAAGCAATCCATGCCTTCACCACAGGCCTCCTGAAGGGCTCAAGTCTCAGACATAAGCTCGTACGCATGCAAGTCAAGGATCTCGGAGTCATGCTCGAAGTAGCAGCCATGTACGCACAGGCGGATGACGATGCACGCGATGGAGATGGCGCACATGATATGGCGCCAAACAGGCGAGCAAGTCACAAACGCAAGGCTCCCCAGGATGACAAAGCCGGACCATCAAACGAGGTCGCCGCCGCCTTCGAAGGCAAAGGCGGCAACCGCAAGTGGAAAGGAAAGGGTAAAGATGGCGGCTCCAGCAAGCAGCGCCTGACGTACGATCAGGCGAAAGCCTTGCCCTGCCCAATCCACGCGTCCTTAGGCAAAGTCAACCACACATTAGGGGAATGCCGGTTCATGGAGGACTTCAAGAAGGACCCCGAGGTTGGCTGGAAATCAAAAAAGAGCAAAAAGGCTGAGAAGACAAAGAAGGAAGACGATGATGGGGCATGTCCATGTCCGAGGATGAGGAACCCAAGCTGATGCGCAAAGAAAGGAAATATCCCAAGGTACATGGCCAATTGGTGTGCTTCCTGGGCACTCCTTCGGCAAAAGAAGAAAAGGCGGAGATGCGCGAGCTAAACGCCACAGTACCAGACGTTCCCCAGTATCTAGACTGGTCAGAGGAGCCAATAACTTGGGATAGAGATGATCATCCAGATCACGTTCCTCACCCCGGCAAATACGCCCTTGTCGTCGACCCAATTGTCGATAACTTCAGGCTCACCAAGGTGTTGATGGATGGCGGCAGCAGCCTCAACATCATCTACGCGGACACTCTGAAGCGCATGAACTTGTCGGAAAGCCAGCTTGACTACAGCAAAGTCAAGTTTCATGGCATCGTTCCGGGAAAGCAAGCCAAGTCAATGGGAAGCATCAATTGGAGGTTACTTTTGGGCCTGAGACAAACTACCGCTCGGAGTATCTCAGGTTCGAAGTAGTCCCCTTCAAAAGTGCCTACCACGCCATTTTTGGACGGCCAGCTTTCGCCAAATTCATGGCTCGCCCGTGTTACATATACAGCAAGCTGAAGATGCCGGGACCCAATGGTACAATTACCATCAGTGGCAACTTCAAGAAAGCAAAGGAGTGCGAGCGTGGCAACGCCGCCTTCGCTGAGGCAGTCCTCCACGCAGAGGAGTTAGCCATGTTGAAAAAGAGCTCGATACATCGCAGTTGCCGGAGCATGTAAAGACCGCTGAGCAAAAGAACACTTTCAAGGCGTCCGAAGACACAAAGAAGGCGGATCTGGTCCCAGGTGACAGCTCCAAGCAAGTCACCATAGGGGCTGGCTTGGACGACAAATAGGAAAGCGCGCTCGTCAGGTTCCTCCGTGAGAATCAGGACATCTTTGCATGGTCATCAGCCGACATGCCAGGTGTCCCGAGGGAACTTGCCGAGCACTCTCTTAACGTCTACGAAGGAGCCAAACCAGTGAAGCAAGGAATAAGGCGCTACGGTGAGAAGAAGCGGACAGCAATAGGGAAGGAGATCATCAAGTTGCAAGAAGCCAAGTTCATTAGGGAGGTAGTACACACTGATTGGTTGGCAAATCCTGTAATGGTTCCAAAACCTAATAAGGAAATGAGAATGTGCATTGATTATACCGGTTTGAACAAGTGCTGTCCTAAGGACCACTTTGCTTTGCCTCGTATAGATCAGGTCATAGACTCCACAGCCGGCTCCGAGCTGCTGTGCTTTTTGGATGCGTACTCCGGGTACCACCAAATCAAAATGCGAGAATCCGACCAAATCAAAACAGCGTTCACTACGCCCTACGGGACCTTCTGCTACATCACGATGCCCTTCGGTCTAAAAAATGCCGGCGCAACGTATCAGCGGTGTATGCAAAGATGCCTTCACGAGCAAATTGGCCGCAATGTTCACGTCTATGTTGACGACATTGCCGTCATGTCAAGAAAGAAGGCAGATTTGCTTGACGATTTGAGAGAAACCTTTGATAGCCTCCGGGTATATAGGATGAAACTCAACCCGAAAAAATGCGTCTTCGGGGTTCCTGCCGGCAAATTGCTTGGCTTTATCGTTTCCGAACGAGGGATAGAAGTGAATCCAGAAAAAATCAAAGCGATCCTCAACATATCCAGGCCCAAGGACCTGAAGGACGTGCAGCGACTTGCCGGCTCGGCGGCTGCCGTCAGTCGTTTCATTAGCCGTCTTGGTGAGAAGGCACTGCCTCTCTACCGGCTTCTGAAGAAATCCGACAACTTCGAGTGGACAGACGAAGCAGACGCCGCCTTGCAGCAACTCAAGGACGCGTTAACGTCTGCTCCAATTTTGGCAGCTCCTCGTTCGCAGGAACCAATGCTGCTCTACATCGCGCAACTAACTTGGTTGTTAGCGTGGTACTGGTTGTGGAACGCAAGACGGAAAATTCAGACTTGCCGGAACAACGTCCGGTTTACTTCATCAGTGAAGTATTTTCCGCCTCAAAACAGCGTTATCCGCATTACCAGAAATGGTCTACGGTGTTTTCTACGCCGCCAGGAAGTTAAGGCACTATTTCCAGGAACATTCAATAACGGTGGTGAGCAAGGCACCTCTGGGGGATATCATCAATAATACAGATGCAACAGGCCGCGTTGCCAAATGGGGCATTGAACTTGCCGCCTTCGACATCATGTATAAACCCAGAACGGCCATTAAGTCTCAAGCCTTAGCAGATTTGTAGCAGATTGGACGGAGGCCATGGACGAAGTACCTCTCCCTGAAGATGCATACTGGATCATGCACTTTGATGGATCAAAAATGCTTCAGGGCTCGGGGGCTGGCATTGTTTTAAGAAACCCTCAAGGAGACAAGCTTAGTTATGTGTTACAAATTCACTTCAAGGCAACTAATAATGTTGCTGAATACGAAGCTCTCCTTCATGGTTTACACATTGCCAAGGAACTTGGCGTCCAGCGTGTCCTCTGCTACGGAGATTCAGACTTGGTGGCGCAACAGATACGTGGTACTTGGGACACAAAGAGCGAGACAATGGCGGCATATCGAGCTACCGTTGACGAATTCGCCAAGTGTTTTCTAGGCTACGAGGTCCGCCACATCCCAAGAGCTCAAAATGAGGCGGCAGATACACTTGCCAGAATGGGTCTGAACGCAAAAAGGTACCAAAAGATGTTTTCCTGGAACACCTACACAAGCCGTCAATAAAGGAGCAGACCTCCTTGACCCAGTCGGCAGAACCAGTTGATAATGCTAGCTATGCCGTCTACTTGGTAAAGCCGGATTGGACGACGCCATATTTGGACTTCCTGATCAATCAGGAGTTACCGGATGATGAGGTTTTGAAAAGGCAAATAATAAGAAGAGCCAAGGCATTTACAATAATCAAAGGCGAATTGTACAAGCGTAGCACCACTGGTGTTTACCAACGCTGCATTTCGCCCGAAGAAGGCAGAGAACTGTTGGATGAGATACATGCCGGCGTATGTGGACATCATGCTTCCTCACGCGCCCTTGTTTCAAAAGCCTTCCGACAAGGTTTCTATTGGTTGACAGCCAAGCAAGATGCAGAAGACATTGTTAAAAGATGCAGGGGCTGCCAACTTTATGCCAGACAATCACACATGCCGGCTCAAGAGCTTAAAACAATACCCATCACATGGCCTTTCGCAGTCTGGGGCTTGGACATGGTTGGTCCGTTTAAAACGGCGCCTGGTGGCTACACACATTTACTTGTGGCTGTAGACAAGTTCACCAAATGGGTTGAAGCTAAGCCTATCAAAAAGCTAGACGGCGCCACAGCCGCAAACTTTCTGTGGGGAATAATCTCTCGGTTCGGGGTGCCTCATAGCATCATCACCGACAATGGCACTAACTTGTCGCAAGGCGAAGTCGAGGAATACTGTTATAAGCATGGTATCCGCCTAGATCTAGCCTCAGTAGCGCATCCGCAGGCAAACGGTCAAGTAGAGCGTACAAATGGTTTAGTCTACAAGGAATCAAACCACGTCTCGAAGTACCATTGCACAGAGCGGCTGGGGCTTGGGTGGATGAATTGCAGTCTGTCCTTTGGAGTTTACGCACAACTCCAAACAGATCAACCAAGTTTACTCCTTTCTTCTTAGTCTATGGCGCAGAAGCAGTGTTGCCAACCGACATGATGTACGATTCTCCCAGAATTCAAGCCTACGTCCAGGAAGACGCAGAAGATGCAAGACAGGATGGCCTTGACCTACTTGATGAAGAACGAGATGTTGCCCTTGCACGATCCGCCATCTATCAGCAAAGTTTGAGGCGTTATCACAGCAGAAGGGTGAGGCAACGAAGTTTTAGAGTTGGTGACCTGGTTCTCCGCCTAATCCAAGATAGGAAGGGCTTGCATAAGTTATCCCCGCCTTGGGAAGGACCTTTTGTGGTCAGTAAGGTGTTGCTCAATGGTTCTTATTACTTGGTCGACGCACGAGACGGATACAAGAAGAAGCGAGGTCGCAAGCGCAAAAGGAAGGTTGACGACAAGTACGAAGAAACCAAGCGACCTGGAACATTGAGCAGCTACGTCCTTTTTACACTTAGCAATTTCCACATTGTAATAAGTACTATATGATTATGAAATAAAAGTCTGTGGTTTGCTCATTCAGTTTTGGGATCATGCCATCTTTTGTCTTTTCTCGCAATCATATATCTGTTGTCATAAAAGTTACCAAACAAAATAAGTTTTGCTCCGTGCTAAGGTCAAACTTTTTGACATTTGCCGTCTGCCGGCTAAAAACGCAAACAATCTTTGCACCGCCTAATATGCTTATCTGTCTGTTTGTGTGTGGGTCGCCTAGTAGTATGTCGTTGGCACCAACATGCTGGCTTTGGTCTCTGAGTCTAAATTAGTTGGTATTGCACCTGGTTGGCTCAGCTAAAGTAACTAAGATGAGGTTCCGCCAACATATGAAAAAGCTAAACATGCAGGCGAGATACATATTAAGGCGGGCCACTTAAATAAGCCTACCGCCAAGTGTAGCATAAAAGTTGGCCCATAAATATTTACAACCCAAAATAAAGTTTTATGCGTTAACAGATTAACGCAGTGTTTTGTGCTGCCTTTGCAGGAGGAAGTCAAGGGATTGCCGCCTTGGTAGAGCTGGTGGAGAGATCCTGGGGGCTGACGCCGGCATTCTTGGGGCTGGCTCCGCCATCCTTGGGGCTGCGCTTGTCGGCTCCGGCTTCGCCTTCTTCGCCTCGCAGCTTCAGGATCCGCCAAGGAGGGATCGGCTACGGCAACATGCGGGTCCGGGTGTTCCTTGTAGAACTTGCGGATGTCAACCATGTTGGCAACCCGGGTCGCATAGCCGCGAACAGACCGCAGCACGTCCTGCATCACGATGGCTTGGTTGTTTTCGTCTTCGGTGGGGAAGTACTCGGTGACTTGATGAATATCAGCCTCCGGGTACCACGCCGCCGTCATTGCCAATGCCAACTTGGCGCCGCCTCGTGCTGCTGAGCGTAGCGTGCTGTCGTGTTCGGCTGCCGCCTTCTCCAGCAGGTCCGGCAGAGCATCGAAGATGACGGGATCGCCGTCCTCCCCAGGGTAGAACTTGGCGGCAAATGCTTTGCCTGCGCCGACAATCTGGTTGACGATTTCGCCAACTTTCAAGATTCGGGCAAGGCGCGGCGTTGTAGCCAGGTCATCTCCCAAGCTAGCCGGCACTGCACAAACACAAAGTTACACACTGCAGCTTCAAGTTTCAAGAGCAAGGTGACAAAATGAAGGATTGAGACATACCCAAGACATGGTCGTGGATGGCGTTGACCTCATCCAGATGGTTCTCAAGCGTTTCTTGAGCTAGCTGGACCGCCTTGACAGTTGGTCCTGCTGCTCCTTGGCGTTCTTGTTCACCTGGTCAAGGTTGTTGCTCATGGCCTCAAGTTGTCCAGTCAACTTGCTAACTCGGCAGCATGGGCCAACGCACGCTCATCCAGCTCCTTGGCGTGATCCGCCTTCAGCTTGGTCACCAGCCCGGCAAGATCTGCAGCTTCGTTCATCAAAGCTTGCATGTCAGTGGAGTTCTTGAGAATATCTTGCGCAGTGTTTAGTAATTCTACAAATAAAAAGAAAAGACGACTAAAATACTTGTCGGAAAAGGAAAAGAAGTCGGACGAAAAGAAGGCAAAGAAAGCTTTGTCACCTTCATCCTTCTTGCGAGCTTCTTCCAAGCTCGCAATTTGGGCGTTCTTCAACTCCACGTCCTGCTGCAGTTGCTGGCATTCCTTGTTTTCTTCTCTTGAGCACGAAATAGCTCAAGATTGGAAGCAAGAACGGCCTGCATGCACGAAAACAACATTATGGTTAGCACTATTTAGTCAACGAGACCACTTTGCCGGCTAAATTTTTCAGCCGCCAAAGTGCTCGGGGGCTGGGACCATAGGCTATTTTACCTCAAGTTGTCCGTGCAGGGTCGTGGAGTTCGTCCATGTGCGCGTACCAGTTGCGGGTACCGTCACGCATGGTCTTCAGTGTTTGCCGGGGGTCTTGCAACCCTTTGCCAGATTGGAGCCAGGATGGGAGGACGATCCGCCTTGTTCGGCCGCCATCTGGTCATCCATCTCCTGCTTCATGGCAATAAATCGAGCGGCATCACTAGCCGAAGCTTCAGCCGTCTTGGAAAAAGTGCCGGCAACTGATTTCTTGCCCGCCATCTTCTCCGTAGCCGCCTCTGCGGTACCAGCAGCTGTGTACGTTCCCTGGCATACAACCACGGGAACGCCAACTGTGGGCGTTGTCGGCGCAGCGGCTGGAGAAGAGCGTGGTGGCTTGCCCCTGCCGGCAGCAATCTTCAAGTTGGAGCGGAGCTTGGGCATGGCAGGCTTGCCCTGTAAGCAGAAAATGCAAGTTTGTCAGCACAAACTATTACAAATAGCTAAGTCAGGGAAAGCAAAGTTTGCTACCGCTTGAAGGGGACATTCCCCACGGTCTCATCCTCTGCATCGACAGAGGTGGCCGCCTTCTTCCTCTTCTCCAAATCCTTGGTGGAGGAGCTCAGCTTGCGCTTCTTCGATTTGCTGGCACCGGTGTCGTACCAGTTTGGAGCCAACTCTTCCTCCCCCAAGGTTTGCAGCTGAAAAGGAAACAAGACAATATTAATCCAGTACCCAGTGGGCAAGGATGTTAGTGAAATAACAAAGTAGCTTTGACTTACCGCTGGGGCTGGGTTGTCATGGGTGAACATGGCGACGCCTTCAGCCGCCTTCACCGACAGAGGCTTGATAAGCTCTCTGAGCCGGTATTCTAAGGCATCCTGATCAAGGGTGCTGTTGCCGGCGTCATCCGCCTTGTACTCGCACATCTTCAGTGGGCGATGGCGGAGTGGCATTATCTTCCTCGACACCCAGCAGATGACGGTGTCAACTCCGTCAAGTCGTGGAGCCATCATCGTCTTCGTCAAGAACTCGATCCGCCTAACGGCAATTCGAAGTTCCCGACAAACTGCTGAGCGGCACCTTTGCCGTCCAACAGGCCTTGTGGGTTGGCGGACCGTTGACAAAGACAGGCATCCCTGTGTGCTGCCAGGTGTCGGGATGTCCTTGCAGTAGAAGAAAGTGCTGGTCCAGTGCTTCACCGACTCGATGTATGGTATTTTGGGTACCAGTCGGGTTGGCGGCAGTTGAACGTGACACTACCGCAGGTTGCTAGGTGGCCGCCTGGTATGGTTTGCCGGCGGCACAGGAAGCAGTACTTGAATAGCTCTATGGACGCAGCTATGCCTAAGTACCCTTCGCACAAAGCCTGGAAGCCGGCTAGCACTAGAATACTATTGGGCGCTATGTTGTGCGGCTGCAGCCCATAAAACTAAGTACCGCCAAGAAGAAGGCGGAAAGCGGCAGAGACATACCGCGAAGGCTGTGCGACGCCAACATGACGCGCTCGCCGTCTTGGGGTCAGGCACCGCCTCGTCGCCTGGAACCCTCCAGGAGCATTCCGTCTTTGGCGGAATGTATCCGCCTTCCTCCAGCTCCTTCAGATAGGCTGACGTCATAACTGACGGCAGCCAGTACCTGGAGCCAGGTCTCCAGCTCTTCCTCTTCCTCGGCGTCGTCATCCGTCGGCAGATTCCGCCGCAGCCTCAGAGCTGGTCGCCGCAGGGATGGGAGGGGAAAGGTCGGAGCAGGTTGCAGGCGCCGCCGGAGTGGGGAAGAAGTAGAAACCTCGCCCGCAGCCACGGTGGCAACGGGAGAGGTCATCGGTGCGCCCACGGGCACCGCCGCCGCCGCTGGGCAGATCCAGATCCAGCGGGGGTCGCTGAGGCCGCAGCCAGCGCCGCCGTCGCCGCCGCATCTTGCTGAGTGCTCGCCATTTGGGGGAGAAGCTCTGCTCGTGCTCGCCGGAGTTGAGTACGGGGAGGAGAGAGCTCGGGAAGGTGAGGAGGCCACGGTGGGTGCGAATGGGGAAGAAGGTGCATCGGTGTGCCCTTTGGGGTATTTATCCCCGCGCCAAGATTCGTGCCCGAGATTGGGGGACGCGAGATTTCCGCCACGTGCCCACGATTTGCACGTCGTGGCAACGGTGTCTGCGGCCCTCGCTCCGATTTCTGTGCGTAGTGGAGAAACATCATGACATGCCCAAGTCCAAACTGTCGTGGACTGCATGACGTCATCCGTCAACATTTGACAACCAGTCAATTGACAAGACTGGTGCCGGAAGATTCCTGACAATGGTCAGGCCGTCTTTCCCATGATGGCGGCAAATTGTCCGACTACTTTAGGCGGACCGCCGCTTACTTTCAACTTTGGAATGCTTCAAGCTCTTCAGACGCTTACAAGACAAGACGGACATGCCGACTGATACGTCTCCAACGTATCCATAATTTCTGCTGTTCCATGCTTATATTATACCATTTGCTACATGTTTTATATACACTTCATATCACTTTTATGCATTTTCTGGGACTAACCTATTAACAAGATGCCACAGTGCCAGTTCCCTGTTTTCTGCTGTTTTTGGTTTCAGAAAGTTACTTCTGGAAATATTCTCGGAATTGCACGAAACAAAAGGCCAAGTCCCTATTTTTCAGCACGTACACGGAGTCCGAAGGAGAGACGAAGGGAGCCACGAGGTGGCCAAACCACACCGGCGCGGCAGTGGGCCCACCGCGCCGCCTGTGGTTTGGGCCCCTCGG
This sequence comes from Poa pratensis, assembly GCA_947311845.1. Lineage (NCBI taxonomy): Eukaryota > Viridiplantae > Streptophyta > Magnoliopsida > Poales > Poaceae > Poa > Poa pratensis. Next base: position 29,911,681 of record CAMZMU010000128.1, read on the forward strand.
GGGTCCGCCGACATCGCCCCTTCGCCTATTTATTCCCCGAGACGTGAAAACCCTAAAACACCGAGCCTTTCATCCAGAACATATTCGCTGCCGCCGCCGTCGTCAACCCTAACTCGGGGGGTTCTGAAGCTCTTCCCGGCACCCTGCCGGAGAGGGGAATCATCACCGGAGGGCTCTACATCGCCATGCCCGCCTCCGGAGTGATGCGTGAGTAGTTCATCCTTGGACTATGGGTCCATAGCAGTAGCTAGATGGTTGTCTTCTCCACTTGTGCCATCATGTTTAGATCTTGTGAGCTGCCTATCATGATCAAGATCATCTTATTGTAATGCTACATGTTGTGTTTGCTGGGATCTGACTTATATTGATACCTATGTGGAGCTGAATATTATATTATCATGTCTATGTCATTTGTGATCTTGCATGCTCTCCGTTACTTGTTGAAGCCTTGGCCAAGTGAATACTTGTAACTCCAAGAGGGGTATTTATGCATGATAGTTGGGTTCAACCTCTATTTAACCTGGGATAGTGACAGCAAGTTCTAAGGTTGTAGATGTGTTGTTGCCACTAGGGGTAAAACAGCAATGCTTTATTCAAGGATGAATGTATTGTTTACATTACGCACATTACTTAATGCAATTGTCTGTTGCTTGCAACTTAATACTGGAAGGGGTACGGATGTTAACCGGAAAGTGGACTATTTAGGCATAGATGCATGCTGGATAGCGGTCTATGTACTTTGTCGTAATGCCCAAATGAATCTCATAGTAGACACCACAACTCACACATGCATGTTATATGCACTTATCAATTGTCAATTGCCCAGCTGTAATTTGTTTACCCAGCATGTTAGTTATCTTATTGGAGAGACACCACTAGTGAACTGTGGACCCCGGTCCATTCTTTTACATCTGAAATACAATCTACTGCAATCATTGTTCTCTACTGTTTTATGCAAACAAACATCATTTCCATTCGATACGTTTAACCCTTTGTTTTCAGCAAGCCGGTGAGATTGACAACCTCACTGTTAAGTTGGGGCAAAGTAATTTGATTGTGTTGTGCAGGTTCCACGTTGGCACCGGAATCCCTGGTGTTGCGCCGCACTACACTCCTTCACCAACACCTTCGAAGCAAACCTCGTTTTCCTACTGGTTCGATTAAACCTTGGTTTCATACTGAGGGAAAACTTGCTGCTGCACTCATCATACCTTCCTCTTGGGGTTCCCAACTGACGTGTGACGTACAAGCATTGTTTCTGGCTGTTGCCGGGGAGATATTCCCTCGTCAACTTAGCCAACACGTTTTCTGGCGCCGTTGCCGGGGAAAACCGAATTGCTTCTGCAAGGGGAGTCTCTCACACCCAATCTCTTTACTTTGTTATTTGTCTTGCTTAGTTTATTTTTATTTAGTCTTGTTTGCTCTCTTTATCAAAAACACAAAAAAATTAGTTACTTGTTTAATTCAGTTTGATTTTGTTTTTCAAAATGAGTACTCCTGAGAACACTAAGTTGTGTGACTTCACTAGCACAAACAACAATGATTTCATATGCACTCCTATTGCTCCACCTGCTTCTAAGCAGAATTTTATGAAATTAAACCTGCTCTATTAAATCTTGTTATGAAAGAGCAATTTTCTGGTGTTAGTACTGATGATGCTGCTGCCCATCTTAATAACTTTGTTGAACTTTGTGAAATGCAAAAGTATAAGGATATGGATGGGGATATTATAAAACTGAAACTTTTTCCTTTCTCCTTGAGAGGAAGAGCTAAAGAATGGTTGCTTTCTTTGCCTAGAAATAGTATTAATTCTTGGACAAAATGCAAAGATGCTTTCATAGGGAAATATTATCCTCCTGCTAAGATTATATCCTTGAGAAGTAGCATTATGAATTTTAAACAACTTGATAATGAACATGTTGCTCAAGCTTGGGAAAGAATGAAATCTTTGGTGAAGAATTGTCCCACTCATGGACTGACTACTTGGATGATCATCCAAACCTTTTATGCAGGATTAAATTTTTCCTCAAGGAACTTATTGGATTCAGCCTCTGGAGGAACCTTTATGTCCATCACTTTAGGTGCAGCAACAAAGCTACTTGATGATATGATGATCAACTATTCCGAATGGCACACCGAAAGAGCTCCTCAAGGTAAGAAGGTAAATTCTGTTGAAGAAACCTCCTCTTTGAGTGATAAGATTGATGCTATTATGTCTATGCTTGTGAATGGTAGATCTCATGTTGATCCTAATAATGTTCCTTTAGCTTCATTGGTTGCTCAAGAAGAGCATGTTGATGTAAACTTCATTAAAAACAACAACTTCAACAACAATGCTTATAGGAATAATTTTGGTAGCAACAATATAAGCCTTATCCTTCAAATGGTTATGGCAATTCTTATGGTAATTCCTACAGCAACAATAGAAGTGTGTCCTCTGATCTTGAAGCTATGCTTAAAGAATTTATTAGCACACAAAAAGCTTTCAATAAAACTGTTGAGGAAAAGTTTGAAAAAATTGATGTTCTTGCTTCTAAAGTTGATAGTCTTGCTCATGATGTTGAAATTCTAAAACTGAAAGTTATGCCTAATGAAGTTAAAGATATAAGTCATTTGCTACAGCAAATGCCATCCAAGTTCGAATTGATAATAATATTAGGATGTTGGCTGAATTGCATGCTAGGTGGGAAAAAGAGGAAGAACTTGAAAAAGAGAATAGTATAGTTAGAGTTTGTACTATCACCACCACTAGTAATGCTAATGTTTCACATGCTAGTAAGCCTCCTACTATTGATGGTAATGTTATTGGTGTTGGTAATGTCTCTACTACTTCTGCAAGCGTTTGAAATTGCCTAAAACTGCTGAAACTTTTTCTGATAAAAGTGCTGAAATTTTTCAAACTATTGGAGACAATGGTTCCACCACCATTGACAATAATGATTTTGATTTTGATGATTGTAACATCTCTGAAGTTATTATGTTCTTGCAAAAATTAGCTAGAAGTCCCAATGCTAGCACTATTAATTTGGCTTTTACAAAGCATATTACAAATGCTCTTTTGCAAGCTAGGGAGGAGAAGTTGAAACTTAAAGCTTCTATTCCTAGGAAATTAGAAGATGGTTGGGAACCCATCATTAAGGTAAAGGTGAATGATTTTGATTGCAATGCCTTGTGTGATCTTGGTGCAAGTATTTCGTTTTGCCCAAGAAGCTTTATGATATTCTTGATTTGCCACCTTTGGAACATTGTTATTTGGATGTTTTTCTCGCTGATAATGCTATGAAGAAACCTTTGGGGCGAGTTAATGATGTTTTTATTACAGTAAACAATAACCTTGTCCCGTTGATTTTATTGTTATGGATATTGAATGCAATGCATCTTGTCCTATTGTTTTGGGAAGACCTTTTCTTCGAACTGTTGGTGCCATCATTGATATGAAAGAAGGTAATATAAGGTACCAATTTCCTCTCAAGAAAGGTATGGAACACTTCCCTAGGAAGAGAATGAAGTTACCTTTTGACTCTATTGTTAGAGCAAGTTATGATGTTGATGCTTCTTCTCTTGACAACACTTGATTTTCACTTTCTGCGCCTAGCTGAAAGGCGTTAAAGAAAAGCGCTTATGGGAGACAACCCATCGTTTTTATTTGCTGTTATTTTTGTTTTCTTTGAGTCAAGGAGTTTTGTTACTTCTGTAGCAACTCCTTTGTATCTTTATTTTATCGCAATGTTGTGCCAAGTAAAGTTCTATATTGAAAGTTGATGCAAGATTTGGATTTCTGCGCAGTGACAGATTTTTAGCTGTCACGGATTTGAGCTTATCTCCCTGTAGAAAATTCAAAAAATTCTGAAAAAATCACGCATATTCCTGAGATATGTACGCAACTTTCATTATTTTAGGCCAGATCCATCTGAGCAACTTAAGTGCCTCGAAAAAATTCGTCATTCCAGACTGTTCTGTTTTTGACAGATTCTGCCTTTTGTTTTGCATTCGCTCTTTTACTGTGTTTGTGTGGATTTCTTTGCTCCACAAAGCATTGGTGGCTGTAGCTAATGTCCAGAAGCTTTGGGATTGATTGTATCATTACAGAATATGAGAATTTTTGATTATGCACTAACCCTCTAATGAGAACTGTCTTGAGTTTGGTGTGAAGGAAGTTTTCAAGGATCAAGCGAGAAGGGTGATATTATGTGATCAAGAAGAGTGAAAAGCCTAAGCTTGGGGATGCCCCCGTGGTTCATCCCAACCATATTCAGAGAGACTCAAGCGTCTAAGCTTGGGGATGCCCAAGGCATCCCCTTCTTCATCAACAAACTTATCAGGTCATCTCTAGTGAAACTATATTTTAATTCTTTCACATCTTATGCGCTTTACTTGGAGCGTCTGTGTGTTTTTATTTTTGTTTTTGTTTGAATAAATTCGGATCCTAGCAATCCTTGTGTGGGAGAGAGACACGCTCCGCTTTTTCATGTGAATACTCATGTTCTTCACTTATATTTGTTGAGTATTCTTAACTAGCTACTGCAGTGCTTTTAGCTCCTGTTTTTCATGCATCTCTTCGAGCTGTTAGCACTTGTTTATAAATACTCTCTTGCTGCATTATATTATCATTTGGAGAGTTTATGTTTAAATAAATTATTGGTGTTTGTTTGGAAGAAAGAAAATGCTACATGTAGTAGTTGGTATTGGAAAAGACATATGCATTCTTGTAGATCATTGTCTTGTTTCGATTTGATGCTTTGCAATTGTTTTGAGCTCTCAAGTAGATCATGTTTAAGCTCTTGCATCATGTAGTTAAAGCCTAGTAGTGGAGAACTACCGTAGAGCTTGTTGAGACTTGGGATGCATATTTGTTCTCTCTAAGGTCTAGATATTTTCTGGTAAAATGTTTGAGCAACAAGGAAGACAGTGTAGAGTCTTATAATACTTGCAATATGTTTTTATGTGATTCTTGCTGTACCGGTTTATACTTGTGTTTGCTTCAAACAACCTTGCTAGCCTAAACTCTGTACTGAGAGGGAATGCTTCTCGTGCATCCAAAACTTGAGCCAAAACCCATGCCATTTGTGTCCACCATACCTACCTACTATGTGGTATTTCCTGCCATTCCAAGTAAATATTTCATGTGCTACCTTTAAACTATTCAAAACTTTATTACTCCTTATTTGTGTCAATGTTTTATAGCTCATGAGGAAGTATGTGGTGTTTTATCTTTCAATCTTGTCATTTACTTCTGACAGACTTTCACCAATGGACTAGTGGCATATACATCCGCTTATCCAATAATTTGCAAAAAGAGCTGGCAACGGGGTGCCCAGCCCCAATTAATTACAACTTTCATTAATAATTCTCTTCACATGTTTTGCCCTGATTTATCAGTAAGCAACTTAATTTTGCAAATAGACACTCCTCCATGGTATGTGAATGTTGGAAGGCACCCGAGGATTCGGTTAGCCATGGCTTGTGTAAGCAAAAGGTTGGGAGGAGTGTCATCTATAAAGAAACTAAAATACATGTGTAAACAAAAGAGAAGAGGGATGATCTACCTTGCTGGTAGAGATAACGTCCTTCATGGGAGCCGCTCTTGAAAGTCTGGTTGACAAGGGGGTTAGAGTGCCCACTACCATTCGTTGACAACAACAAACACCTCTCAAATACTTATTTTGTGCTCTCTATATGCTTTCGAAAACTTAAAAAGCTCTAGCACATGATTTAATCCCTGCTTCCCTCTGCGAAGGGCCTATCTTTTACTTTATGTTGAGTCAGTTTACCTACTCCTTTCTATCTTAGAAGCAAACACTTGTGTCAACTTTGTGTGCATTGATTCTTACATATTTACTTATTGCACTTGTTATATTGCTTTATGTTGACAACTATCCATGAGATATACATGTTACAAGTTGAAAGCAATGCTGAAACTTAATCATCCTTTGTGTTGCTTCAATGCCTTTTACTTTGAATCTATTGCTTTATGAGTTACCTCTTATGCAAAACTTTTTGATGCTTGTCTTGAAAGTACTATTCATGAAAAGTTTTTGCTTATATGATTCATTGTTTACTCTTTATCTATTTGTTAGCAAACTATAGATCATTGCTTTGAGTCACTTCATTCATGACATGAGCCTTGCAATATATTGATCAAGATTGTGTGAAAGCATGTCTCCTCAGAAATTATTTGTTGTTATCGTTTTACCTACTCGAGGACGAGTAGAACTAAGCTTGGGGATGCTTGATACGTCTCCAACGTATCCATAATTTCTGCTGTTCCATGCTTATATTATACCATTTGCTACATGTTTTATATACACTTCGTATCACTTTTATGCATTTTCTGGGACTAACCTATTAACAAGATGCCACAGTGCCAGTTCCCTGTTTTCTGCTGTTTTTGGTTTCAGAAAGTTACTTCTGGAAATATTCTCGGAATTGCACGAAACAAAAGGCCAGTCCCTATTTTTCCAGCACGTACACGGAGTCCGAAGGAGAGACGAAGGAGCCACGAGGTGGCCAAACCACAGGCGGCGCGGCAGTGGGCCCACCGCGCCGCCTGTGGTTTGGGCCCCTCGGGGGTCCGCCGACATCGCCCCTTCGCCTATTTATTCCCCGAGACGTGAAAACCCTAAAACACCGAGCCTTTCATCCAGAACATATTCGCTGCCGCCGCCGTCGTCAACCCTAACTCGGGGGGTTCTGAAGCTCTTCCCGGCACCCTGCCGGAGAGGGGAATCATCACCGGAGGGCTCTACATCGCCATGCCCGCCTCCGGAGTGATGCGTGAGTAGTTCATCCTTGGACTATGGGTCCATAGCAGTAGCTAGATGGTTGTCTTCTCCACTTGTGCCATCATGTTTAGATCTTGTGAGCTGCCTATCATGATCAAGATCATCTTATTGTAATGCTACATGTTGTGTTTGCTGGGATCTGACTTATATTGATACCTATGTGGAGCTGAATATTATATTATCATGTCTATGTCATTTGTGATCTTGCATGCTCTCCGTTACTTGTTGAAGCCTTGGCCAAGTGAATACTTGTAACTCCAAGAGGGGGTATTTATGCATGATAGTTGGGTTCAACCTCTATTTAACCTGGGATAGTGACAGCAAGTTCTAAGGTTGTAGATGTGTTGTTGCCACTAGGGGTAAAACAGCAATGCTTTATTCAAGGATGAATGTATTGTTTACATTACGCACATTACTTAATGCAATTGTCTGTTGCTTGCAACTTAATACTGGAAGGGGTACGGATGTTAACCGGAAAGTGGACTATTTAGGCATAGATGCATGCTGGATAGCGGTCTATGTACTTTGTCGTAATGCCCAAATGAATCTCATAGTAGACACCACAGCTCACACATGCATGTTATATGCACTTATCAATTGTCAATTGCCCAGCTGTAATTTGTTTACCCAGCATGTTAGTTATCTTATTGGAGAGACACCACTAGTGAACTGTGGACCCCGGTCCATTCTTTTACATCTGAAATACAATCTACTGCAATCATTGTTCTCTACTGTTTTATGCAAACAAACATCATTTCCATTCGATACGTTTAACCCTTTGTTTTCAGCAAGCCGGTGAGATTGACAACCTCACTGTTAAGTTGGGGCAAAGTAATTTGATTGTGTTGTGCAGGTTCCACGTTGGCACCGGAATCCCTGGTGTTGCGCCGCACTACACTCCTTCACCAACACCTTCGAAGCAAACCTCGTTTTCCTACTGGTTCGATTAAACCTTGGTTTCATACTGAGGGAAAACTTGCTGCTGCACTCATCATACCTTCCTCTTGGGGTTCCCAACTGACGTGTGACGTACAAGCATTGTTTCTGGTGCTGTTGCCGGGGAGATATTCCCTCGTCAACTTAGCGGCTAGCACCGACAAGAAGATGACGACGCCTGGAGAACTCGAACCCTTCCAGGGGCTAATGTTGGGGAATACCTACTAGGGGTATCACCAGCATGGATCAATCCGGCTAGTCCAGGGTGGCCGTAGTGGTGGTAAAGGCTTTGCCTGCCGGGCGGCCCAGATAGCTGACGACCAAGGATGGCGGATGCCGGCAAGGAGGAGGCCCAGGGACAGAAGCCCATGAAGCCACCAAGACCAAGACGGAAGGCGGCTACTTGCCGGCTAGGTTTAGGACTCCGTATACTTGCTGGATACGAATCACCTTGTAACCCTAGTCCAGCCGCCTATATAAGCTAGACCTCGGGACGCCTTTAGGGCATCCAAGCATCAATCAACCTCCACTTTAACATGTACCTCGGCTATTTGCCTCATAGTAAAATTATAGCAGCACGTAGGGCAAGCCACCACGCCGTGGTGCCGAAGCTGGGTAAACTGCCATGACAATCCGACCTCGACGACGTCCACCTTCTTGCCCTACGTTCCCCTCAGTAGCAGGACCCCGTCTCCTATCCAAGATGCCGATACGACGTACAACAGAGGAGCAGAGCGAACAAAGGTCCGCGAAAGAAGATCACGTGAATTGACTAGGCGAAAGACACCGTGCGCTGCATCCATCGCAAGCCATGCCCGATAATGCTTAACACACACAGTTCACCTTGACGCGTCACACTCGGTTCACCCATGGCTGGTTGTGTAAACTCATCGTTCAAAGCGACTTACTTTTCATTTTCACTCCACTTGCTTTGTACCGACCCATCAAACTATTACTTACCAGGTAACCGCCTTTTGTTGCAGCAATACCTTAATAGCTGCTTTGGCGATCCATTGAGCAACTTCAGGCATCAACCAGAATTCAGTAGAGAAGCATAGGCCAGAGACCAGAACTCAGCGAGGTCTCGCGAGCGAGCTAATAAAGAGTTTATGGCAGCAGAAGGGATACGAGAGAATATTGCAAACCGAAGAACAATTAGGCATAAACATATCACATCGGGGAGAGGCATGCACAACAACAACGTTGCAACGCTCGATTCGCCTCGCATGCCACAAGTTCCTCGCATCCCGTTTCTGCTACAGCTAGCGTGCAAGATTTCAACCATCGGAACAGACGGTAAAAA